>CM035836.1:318754238-319286738 GCA_020510985.1 Pholidichthys leucotaenia
GGGATAGCAACACTCAGAGCAACAATAAGAAGGCAAGAAAAAAAAAAACAAGAGCAGCGAGTATACATATGTACATATAAATATAAATATATAGACACACAGTGCGGAGCATTGTAGCTAGATGGAATAAATATATGAATATATAAACACACACAGTGCGGAGCATTGTAGCTAGATGGAATAAATATGTAAATATATAAACACACACAGTGCGGAGCATTGTAGCTAGATGAAATAAATATGTAAATATATAAACACACAGTGCGGAGCATTGTAGCTAGATGGAATAAATATGTAAATATATAAACACACAGTGCGGAGCATTGTAGCTAGATGGAATGAAACAGCATAACCATCTACTTAGTTATCCTACATGGTATGATTATGTACCCATACATATTGTCACCCTCCGTAGCTACCAGTCGTTTCCTAGTTGTATACCGGAGGGGACCATTGTGTAAGTCTATTGCGTCTTTTGCATTCAATACTATTAGGTTGTCACATCTTTTTGCTATCTCTGCAAGCAGCCCTGCTTAGGTTGTACAGTCTGACAGCCGTTGGTAGGAAGGACCTGCGAAACCTCTTGGTTGTGCACCTAGGATTATGTACTCTGCTGCTAAATGAGCTCCTCAGTGCATTCAGTGTGTCCTGCATAGGGTGAAACTCGGACTCCAGCAGAGATAACAGTTTAGCCACCATCCTTCTCTCTCCCATCTCCTCCACTGGGTCAAGGCGCTGCCCCAGCACAGAGCTAGCTTTCTTGATCAGTTTGTTCAGTCTCTTCCTATCGGCTGCGGTAATGCCACTGCCCCAGCAGACCACTCCAAAAGTGATGGCTGATGCCACCACCGTGTCGTAGAATGTCTTCAGCAGCGCCCCTTGTACACCAAAAGACCTGAGTCTCCTCAGTAGGAACAGCCTGCGCTGTCCCTTCTTGTAGAGTGCGTCAGTATTGTGTGACCAGTCTAGTTTATTGTTCAGATGAACACCCAGGTACTTGTAGGATGTCACCATCTCAATGTCTGTTCCCTGTATATTTACTGATGCTGTGAGGGGTTGTCCTTGCCTGCGGCAGTCCACCACCAGCTCCTTAGTTTTCCTCGCGTTGATCTGGTGGCAGTTCCGATGGCACCAGTCCACAAAGTCCTGGATAAGTTCTCTGTACTCAGCTTCATCTCCATTGGAGATGAGGCCAAAGATCGCAGAGTCATCAGAGAACTTCTGTAGATGGCAGTGTGTTGTGTTGTGTGAGAAGTCCACAGTATAAAGGGTGAACAGGAAGGGAGCCAAAACCATTCCCTGGGGGGCCCCCGTGCTACCGATGATCGTGTCGGACACACAGTCCCGGGTTCTCACAAACTGAGGCCGGTTTGTGAGGTAGTCCAGGATCCATGATGACAGGTGCTGGTCCACCCCTGCGCACAGCAGCTTGTCCTTCAGGATCATCGGTTGGATGGTGTTGAAAGCACTGGAGAAGTCAAAGAACATGATCCTCACCACATTCCCGGGCTTCTCCAGGTGGAACAGAGAACGGTGAAGGAGGAAGATGACTGCATCCTCCACCCCAATGCCATGCTGTTAGGCCAACTGGAGTGGATCCAGCCGGGTTCCTCCGTGGGTGCAACCATGACCCGGTCAGGGTCCAGGGGGTCAACGCAGGCCCAGCTGGGGCTCATCGCGGGTGCAGCCGAGCTCCAGTCCCAGGCCGGGACCACCGCGAGTGCAGCCATGGCCCAGCCTCCAGTGTGTTCATGACACTGATGTATGAATGTGAATGCTGCGGTGGCTACAGAGGTAGCTTACCACTATCATTGTGGAGTGAATGAATAATGAACTCATTGTAAAGTGTCTCTGGGTGTCATGAAAAGTGCTATATAAATGCACTCCATTATTAAAAACATAGCCATTACACATTTTTAAACTGAGATTCTGTATTCTATAAAATCTGAAATTTCTAGGTATGCAGTGTGGTATATCAGTATTTTTAAAGGTATTATCAAGGCAAAAAAAAAAATCCCAGTATTATGACAACACTAATGTCCACAACATTGTGGTGCCAAGCAATAGTTAAAACCCTCTGTTCCTTAATTGGCTGTGAGAAAGGTGGCAAACCTAACTTCATGGGTTCAGCTCTAATGAACCTGTGACACACCATGCAACATATATTTGACTCTCAGTTGTTATCTACAGACGTGGACAAAATTGTTGGTACCCCTCTGTTAATGAAAGAAAAACCCACAATGGTCACAGAAATAACTTGAATCTGACAAAAGTGATAATAAATAAAAATTCTATGAAAATTAACCAATGAAAATCAGACAATGCTTTTGAATTTTGGTTCAACAGAATTATTTTAAAAAACAAACTCATGAAACAGGCCTGGACAAAAATGATGGTATTCTTAACTTAATATTTTGTTGCACAACCTTTTGAGGCAATCACTGCAATCAAACAATTTCTGTAACTGTCAGTGTGACTTCTGCACCTCTCAGCAGGTATTTTGGCCCACTCCTCATGAGCAAACTGCTCTAGTTGTCTCAGGTTTGAAGGGTGCCTTCTCCAGACGGCATGTTTCAGCTCCTTCCACAGCTGTTCAATAGGATTTAGATCAGGGCTCACAAAAGGCCACTTTAGAATAGTCCAATGTTTGGCTCTTAGCCATTCTTGGGTGTTTTTAGCTGTGTGTTTTGGGTCATTATCCTGTTGCAAGACCCATCAGCTGCGACTGAGACCAAGCTGTCTGACACTGGGCAGCACATTTCTCTCTAGAATACCTTGATAGTCTTAAGATTTCATTGTACCCTGCACAGATCCAAGACACCCTGCGCCAAATGCAGCAAAGCAGCCCCAGAACATAACAGAACCTCCTCCATGTTTCACAGTAGGGACAGTGTTCTTTTCTTGGTATGCTTCATTTTTGCGTCTGTGAACATAGCGCTGATGTGTCACGACCTGAAGGCTATCTTTCTCTGCGTTCAGGTTGTCCAGTGTCACTCCTGCTCCGGGGTAGTCCGTGCCGGGTCTTCCATGGCCCGCTCTTTGACAGCGCCCAGCTGATTGCCAGCTGTCTAGTTCAGCTGCGCTGGGACAGCTGTCTCCTATCTCCAATCTCCTCCTCCATTTAAGCGAGCAGCCGAGAGTCACTCGTCGCTGCGACCTCGCTATGGAAAGACTTCCCTTGTGTTTCCACGACTGTTAGCTCTCACGTCTAGCTACAGTTCGCCGTAACCTCGGCGCTCCACCCAGTATAAGTGTTGCGACTCGGCGTGTGTTTTTCCCTCGCCGCCTCTCGAGCCTTTCTCCCTGGGTGGTATGTATCTTAAGTTCTGTGTGTGTTTTAGCCCCACGTGGCTCTTTATTTTGCTGTTTGTCATTTAGTGTAGTGTGTGTGTTTGTTTCAATAAATTACGCCAACTCACTGGTCGCCCTCGAATCTCTTTCCTGGCTCGTGAGAGCCAGAGTTATGACAGTAGGTCGCAGCCATACTGAGACGGCCGCGACCGTGAGTTTGCCGTAAGGGCTCGACGCTCTCTTTTTCCTTCCTCTGGGCGTAGGCGAGCCTGAATCATGTCTCCCTCCAGGAGACGCGTGCGGCACCCAGGCCACGATCTCTCGGAGGCTCTGGACCTTGTGGACGGAACGTTGTTCACCACGGACCTCTACGATGCCCCCAGCGAGATACGCTGGCGCCCTCGCCGAGGGAATGCTTAACAGCTTTTCTCGCTACTTCCTTCTCCCCGAGGTTGAGGCGAGGAGGGCAGACATCTCTGTGGCCTGGGAAAGACTCCGTAGGCTGGAGGAGAACTCCGGCAGGAAGCCGAGGACAGGACGCCATCGCTCCTCGCTTCGGAATCCCGCTCCTGCCGCCGATCCAGTCCAGGAGTTCGCCTCACCCAGGGGTGATCCCCAGGATAGAGCGATGTCAACCGGGTTTCCCCCGGAGAAGATGAGAGTGACAGCGATGCGCATTGCGGATCGAGTGCCAGCCGCTTCTTCCGCCGCCGTTCCCCCCGTAGCCATGAAGAACGTGATTGCGGCGGTCAGGCTGGTAGAGAAGAACACAGAGCTGAACAATTATCCGGAATACGCTGACCTGTTGGCTTCGCTCACCGCGCAGGAGCGGTGTTTTCCCGACCTCACGTTCAGAAGACGTTGCTCCCAAATTCCCCACTCATCTCAGCGAGAGTCCCGTCCGGATCCCGCTCCAGGAAACCACACGAATTCTGCCTCCCAGCCTGCTGTAGCTCCCGTGTCTTGCCGAAGAAGTGAATCAGCTGCTCCCGCTCCTGGGCCCGCTCTCCCCGCTGTCCCGTCAGCTTTGGGCCCCCAGCTCTCCTCAGCTGTTTCACCCCCCTCTTCGTCATTCACTCCGGCTGCTGGGAGAAGCGCAAATTCATCCCCAGGTGTTCCAGGTCCCGATCCGGTGCGGGTAGCACCACCTCATCTGTCCGGGGGGTCCCCCACTTCTATCCGGTTGGGAGAAGAGAGACTCAAGCCCCTTGTAGCGGGTTCCACCGGCCCTCCGGGAATCAGGCAAGTGTCCTTTCATTCTCCTCCTATTATGAGTGAATTGCCTTGTTTGATTCCTGGGGGAGGAGTTCAGGGTTCACAGTCCCCTGAGCTCTCTCCTCCCGCTGCAAAAACTGAATATGAACCTGCGTCCTCTGTGTCTCTTCCCCTTGAGTGTGCCCTGGTGCCAGGTGTACACCGCTGCGCGAGGAGGAGGCGGCCTGCGGCCCTGGAGGGTTTTGCCCCAGCCCCGCAGCCATGTTATGGGCAGAGGAGAAGGTCGAACTGCCTGTTGGAGCCAGCGCCGACGGTTAAGCGTCCCCGGGTCTCCACGGAGGAATGGTTCGGCCCAGCAGAGTCCAGATCTCCTGCCTCCACGCCAGGCGGGCTGTCGACGCGGTCTTCGGCGTTTGGAGGTCGGTTGACTGTGGAAAACATCATGCCGGCTGCGGAGCCATTCGCAGTCGAGTTGGAGTCCACCGGGAGTGTTTCGCCGGTCCAGCTGGAGTCCACCGGGAGTGTTTCGCCGGCCCGATCGGGGTCCACCGGGGGTGCTGCGCCGGCCCAGGTAACAGTTAGTGTGGGAGCTGGAGGATTGTGTTCGCCTGACATCAGGCTGACTTCGTCCCTTGCCTCCATCATTTCTCCTCCTGCCGCTGTTGGGGTTCCTCTCACCCGGGCCAGTTTCCCCCTACCCTTGTTGCCATTAGATGGCAGGCTGACTTTGCCCCTTGCCTCCATCTCTTCTCCCCCTACTACTGTGGGGGTTTTTCTCACCTGGGTCAGTTTCCTCCTGCCTTTTCCCTCAGGGAGGAAGCTGCACCAAGACTTCTCCCTCAGCTCTCCGTGGTCTGAGGTCACGGGACGACTGCCTGGGGAGCCATCTGGCTGGTTCGGTGGTCTGGGTCGGCCTCCGGAGAAACTGTGTCTCCTAGCCTGGGACTCGGGTAGGCCACCCGAACTGGTGTTGTGGTTCCTGGCCTGGTGGAGTTTGGGCCGCCCGCCGGACAAGCTGTCATCGCCTGCCTCACTCCACCTGCTGTCATTCCTGACAGATTGACTAACTGTTCATAGCCTTGTGTTTTGTATGCCCCCCATTATTTAATTTCATTCAGGACATCAGGGAACTTTCTGTGTTAGAGTCCTTATTGGGATGTCATTTCTACCGAGAATTTTTCTTTAGACAATTTTCTGTGTTTTACGATCCCTGTATGGATCCCTATTCTAATTTCTCCCTTAAGTAGCATTTGCTTCACATTGCCTGGCCTCATTCCGAGTTGTCTTGTTTTTCTGTATTTATATCCTCCTCCAGACTGTTTAGTGACACTTTTTGTGCTAATACGTGTTTGAGGAGTTGTTCCTTTTGTATTTTTATGCCAATTTGCTGTTCCAGGCTCTATTTTTAGGTCTTATGCCCGGACTGCCTCCTTTGTATATTATTCTGTTCTGGCCGGGGTTACATGTGTAAGTCTATTTAAACCATATGTTCACAGAGTTTTGTAGTTTTTGGCCTTCGGGAAATGAGTTTTTTTTTTTATTGTCCTCACCCTAAGTTATTGTGAACTTTTTCCATGACTATGTCACTATGTTTCTGCATTTTGGTTCTTGTCGTTTCTCCCCACCTCCTGTGGTCACCTGCACAGACCGTCTGGCCTCTGCAGAGGAGGGGGTGATGGTTTTGGGTTTAAAATTATTATGGTATCTGACCCTATACTGTATCTAGGTTTTTTTTTTCTTCCCTGCCTCCTTTTTCTGGTCCCTCCCTTTCTCCCAGATCTGGCCCCACCGCCCTCCCTGGTCTTCCCTCGGGGGGGGGGTTAGCCCGCTCCAGGAGGCGCGGCTCGGGGGAGGAGTACTGTCACGACCTGAACGCTATCTTTCTCTGCGTTCAGGTTGTCCAGTGTCGCTCCTGCTCCGGGGTAGTCCGTGCCGGGTCTTCCATGGCCCGCTCTTTGACAGCGCCCAGCTGATTGCCAGCTGTCTAGTTCAGCTGCGCTGGGACAGCTGTCTCCTATCTCCAATCTCCTCCTCCATTTAAGCGAGCAGCCGAGAGTCACTCGTCGCTGCGACCTCGCTATGGAAAGACTTCCCTTGTGTTTCCACGACTGTTAGCTCTCACGTCTAGCTACAGTTCGCCGTAACCTCGGCGCTCCACCCAGTATAAGTGTTGTGACTCGGCGTGTGTTTTTCCCTCGCCGCCTCTCTAGCCTTTCTCCCTGGGTGGTATGTATCCTTAGTTCTGTGTGTGTTTTAGCCCCACGTGGCTCTTTATTTTGCTGTTTGTCATTTAGTGTAGTGTGTGTGTTTGTTTCAATAAATTACGCCAACTTACTGGTCGCCCTCGAATCTCTTTCCTGGCTCGTGAGAGCCAGAGTTATGACATGATGTGCCTTGCCAAAAAGTTCCAGTTTTGTCTCGTCTGTCCACTGGACATTCTCCCAGAAGCTTTGTGGCTTGTCAACATGCAGTTTGGCAAATTCCAGTCTGGCTTTTTTATGATTTGTTTTCAACAGTGGTGTCCTCCTTGGTCGTCTCCCATGAAGTCCACTTTGGCTCAAACAACGACGGATGGTACGATCTGACACTGATGTACCTTGACCTTGGAGTTCACCATGAATGTGTTTAGAGGTTGTTCAGGACTCTTTTGTTACTATTCGCATTATCCGTCTCCTCTTGCGGCGACGTCCAGGGAGGTTGGCTACAGTCCCGTGGATCTTAAATTTCTGAATAATATGTGCAACTGTAGTCACAGGAACATCAAGCTGCTTGGAGATGGTCTTATAGCCTTTACCTTTAACATGCTTGTCTATAGTTTTCTTTCTAATCTCCTGAGACAACTCTCTCCTTTGCTTCCTCTTGTCCATGTTTAGTATGGTACACACCATGTCAACAAACAGCACAGTGACTACTTGTCACTCTTTAAATAGGCCGACTGACTGATTACAAGTTTGTAGACACCTGTGATGTTAATTAGAGGACAAATCTTGGTTGAACATGTCCCTATGGTCACATTTTCAATCTTTTCTAGGGGTACCATCATTTTTGTCCAGGCCTGTTTCATGAGTTTGTTTTTTTAAAATAATTCTGTTGAACCACAATTCAAAAGCATCGTCTGATTTTCATTGGTTAATTTTCATAGAATTTTTATTTATTACCACTTTTGTCAGATTCAAGTTATTTCTGTGACCATTGTGGGTTTTTCTTTTATTAACAGAGGGGTACCAACAATTTTGTCCACGTCTGTATATCACAACCAGGCAGATATTATTATGGTAAGCTAGCAATATCAAAATAGTGTTAGAAATTCCCTTACATACGCAGGAGCAGACATCAATAGTGACCACTCACTGATTGCAGCTAACATAAAGAGCAAGGGGAAGTTGCCAAAGAAGAAGAAAGCAAGAATCAAGTTGGACATGAGTCTTCTCCTCAAGGATGAAAGGATCAGGGAACACATCCAGGTATGTGCTGGAAACCAGGAACAGATTTGACCTGCAGAGACGAGTAGGATCTGAGAACATCAGTGGCCCACATGAAGGTGTAGGAGAAATGGAAAGATATGAGAAAGGTTTTGGAAGGAGCACAGAGCAACACTATACCAAAAATGGACAGAGTGAAGAAATGAGTCTGGATGACAAACGAAATAATGGAGCAAATTGAAAGGAGGAAGCAGAAGAAAAAGTGTACAGTGTACAAGGAATTGGATAGGAGGATCAGACAGGAATATAGATCTGCTCAGAAGGGTGGTGCAGTCAGAGATGTGGAGAAATAGAAAAGCTACAACAAATTCATGACATAAAGAAAATCTATGACAAGATGAAAGTTTTAGCAAACAGGAAGCAAGGAATCTCCAGCAATAAGTGGGTGCATTAAAGACAGACATGGAAACATTTTGTCCGAGAAGGAAGCAGCCAGGCAGTGGTGGACAGAATACATTCGTTAGTTGTACAAGGATGAAGAAGACAGAAGTGTGGAGAAAGACAATAACGAAGGACCATCAATAAAGGACCATCAATACTAAAAGCAGAAGTAGAGGAAGCAATTGGCTTACTTAAGACTGGGAAAGTCCCAGGAATAGATTATGTGACAGCTGAAGGCTCTGGATGAAGTTGAAGTTCAGGTGATAACTGATGTCTGTAATTAGATATATGATTCCAGATTAGGGCTGGGCGATATGAAAAAATTTCAGTCACGATAAATCTTTTTCATATTGATCGATAGATATACATTGTGATATGAATCAAATTACTATTTCTGTCAAGCTTAAAGGTTCCTTTTTACTCCTAAGTGAGATGTGAAGCTATGACATGCTATGACATGGTGCGTACAACAATACAGACCAGAGGAAGCAAAGGAGAGAGTTGTCTCAGGAGATTAGAAAGAAAATTATAGACAAGCATGTTAAAGGTAAAGGCTATAAGACCATCTCCAAGCAGCTTGATGTTCCTGTGACTTCAGTTGCACACATTATTCACACGGATGAGAATGGGGTTTGGGAAAAAAAGAGGAAACTAAGCCGGAGGTCTTGGGGGACTTAAGAAATCTGGTGTTTTAGAATGCTCAAATGTGGTCTTATATTTAAAGTTAGAAGTAAGTACAAAGGCATTTATAGTTTACCTTTTTAATCTGCTGCTGCATCACATGTGTAATCATGTTCAATACTGTGTTGATTCAGTGTCACACTTTATTGAGAAACAGAAAATGTCACTTCCATATTTACATGCCTGTGCTACTACTCTATGAACTTATGAACAAGTTAACGTATTCTTCACATCTAATTGTGCAATTTTTTCTTCTTGGCTACCAAAGCCTGTAGCCGTTCTGTAGCCTTCCTCTTCTCTGATTTTCTGTGGGCAAGCAGTGCCTGCTTAGCTGCAGCTTCTCTATTCTTTTTCATGGCTGCCTTGCTTGCCACAGAATCATGTTGAAGATTGAGTTCTTTCTGTTTCATTTCCTTCTCTTTCCTTTTTCCTTCCTTTTCATGCCTGTAGGCACTTGCTGCATTTTTCAAGTTGACACACAGCCTTTCATCAATTTTGGAGTGCTTGACATCATGTTTCTTGAAGAAAGCAAGTGATGATGTGTCTCTAGCCTTGAGACTGTACTTCACAGTTTGAATTGAGCTGAATGTGTTAATGTTCATGCTAGTTGACCTTATGTCAATGATATCTCCCATGGTGTTGAATGATGACTCAACTCTAGGCCCATGGAAGCAGCTTAGAGACACCATAGCCATTCTAGAGAGAGCTGGATAGTTGTTTGTTGTGAAGACTTTTCCCCACCAGACATCTACTCTTCCTTCCTCCAAGGTTTGTTTCAGGCTTGAGTCTACCTGGAACTTCCTGATTTCCATAGACACTGAATCTTTCTCCTTGTCTGTCAGGAAAGGGTCCAGGAGCTGACTGAGTTTCTCTAGGGCCTTGGTACCTTCACTGTGTCCCTTAGCAGCAGGATCAAGGGCAGACATTGCTTGAAGCAGTGGGTTGTTGAGGGGCAGTAGCTTTTGCATGTGCTTTCCACAACTGATGCATGCAGTTGACGCTTTTTTGAGAAATTCCAGGCACACGTGCATTTGTTAGTGTTACTAGGAATATAAAAAAGTTGCATATCAGTATATTTTAACTCCTTGAACTCTTGTGAATTCCACGGGCGGTCACGTCTCTGCATCTTAGTGCGTCTCAGTGCGCACTGAAAAAAAAGCTGTATTTCCGGTCTTCCAGTACAGACACAGCCTTGTTACAACCTGAGAAAAAAGCTGTGTAATATATTCATTTTTTGTGGTATTTTTACAAAATTTTGACCTGAGCTTGAAAACACTTGGTTCTACATTTCTGTTGTGTTTTCCAGCCAGTATCTGACAGCTGTATGTTATTTGCAAGCATTTATATCTAAAAAAAACACCCAGGCGAACTTTCTTGTTACTCAGTGGCAGGAGCACTTAGAGAGATTATGACTGTTTTGCCAAAAAATTCAGAGTATTTTCTTTTAAATGAGACTAACCCCATGAAGATGCTACAAAGGGTTGAAGAACAGCTTTTGATTTACTTTGGGCATGTTATTTTTAGGCGTTTTTAGGGAAGTTGAACAGGTTAATATTTGAAAGATAATCTAAGAAAGTAAGTAAAACCTAAAAGATGTTTAATATTTTTATACAATGACCATAAAGAAATTATGTTTACTAATAAAAGCAAAGATATCTTAGGAAAGGCAACCCATCACCACCCATGACAAAAAAAACTTACACATGCATTATGTAACTCCTACTAGTGAAACAAAAAATGATAAATTATATTCAAAATTCTTAGATTGCATTTCAAATTGTGAGAAAATATGTAATAACATTTATCTATTAGCAATCGATAATCAGCATTCAAATCACACACGAGTCGGCTGCCCATTGCAACAGCCTTTTTTTTTTATCTTCCTTCTTCTTTCTACACCTTTCACTCTGTATATATATCACGGACGCACGGATCGCCCCGGGGGTCTCCCGGGTCGGCGGACGGAGCCACTGTTTGCAGCGGGAGACGTTACAGCGGGGAGGAGCTGGTGCTAGCTAGCACTTGGCCGCCGCCCGGTGCTAATGGGAAACTCGACATACCGGGAGCTGTAGCGAAAACGACGCGGGTGCCGGGCTGGAGTTTAGGCGGCGTGCAAGAAATATAAGACAGAATAATAAAGAGCGATGGCAAGAACCAAGCAGACCGCCCGTAAAATCTACTGGAGGAAGAAGCCCCCCAGGAGACAGCTAGCCACCAGGGCTGCTCGGAGAGGCGCTCCGGCCACCGGCAGAGTGAAGAGGCCTCGCCGTCACAGGCCCGTGGCTCTGAGAGAGATCCGTCGCTACCAGAAATCCACGGAGCTGCTCATCCGTAAGCTGCCCTTCCAGCGCCTGGTGAGGGAGATCGCTCAGGACTTCAAGACCGTCCTGCGCTTCCTGAGCTTCGCCGTCATGGCTCTGCAGGAGGCCAGCGAGGCCCACCTGGTGGGTCTCTTCTTCGCCAAGAGGGTCACCATCATGCCCAAAGACTTCCAGCTAGCCCGCCGCATCCGCGGAGAGAGAGCTTAGACTTTCTGCTGCACATTCACCAACCAACCATAATGCTCCGCACTGTGTGTCTATATACAGTATATACATTTATAGTAATATGTACATATGTTTACTAGATGTTCTTGTTTTTTCTTGCCTTCTGATTGTTGCTCTGAGTGTTGCTATCCCTGTGCTGTTGCAATCCTGGAATTTCCCCATTGTGGGACTAATAAAGGCTTATCTTATCTTATCTTATCTTAAATGCAATTATTGTTTCAAAACAGGCATGACATCACAACTTACACATGCTATTTCATAACAAATTCATTACGAGAAAATTCTCAAGTACATTACTTATAACGAGAAAAAAAATCTTACCTCGGAATGTGTCTTCCGATCACTAATTGCTGTAATCGGGGCCGATTGCGAACTTTGATTGACTGGCATCTGAATTTGACCGTGTCCATCGATCGTTTTGAACACAGCACGAGCGAGTAGTTCGATCTCCTTGTAGCCACAATTTTGAGATGTTTCTGTTTTGAACAGTGCTCAACTAAGGCAACACAACCACGAGATCCATAACTCAAGAAATCGTTGCAATAAACACACTGCAATAAACACAATAAACACACAAGCCGGTGGCTTGTCACCAGACTGCAAAACAAATCTACCTACGGGTACAAAATAAGTACAAAAAAAAAAAAAAAAGGGCTTTCCCTGGTACTTCGCATTTCACTATGAAGTCGGCCATTTTTTCAACCACAACTTCGGTATTTTTACCGATCTTTACAGTCATTGACACAGTTTTTTCAAGCCATTCCCAACGAAACTTGTTCCTTATCCCTTTGTTGATTTCTAAAATTCTTGCTTTGTTGTCTTTCATGAGTTTTAGGTTCACCATTTTCACGAAATCGGGAAAACTCAGTTGATTGAACTGTCCGCCATTTGCATTTCGCTCTGCGTGTTGGATATAACAAAGGAAATCTAACAAAATCGCCGATTGGTTGCTTCAGTAAGTATCAGCCAATCAGTGGCCTTGTTACATTACATCACTGATCTCACTGGGTAGCGCGTTCTGCGTGGTGGATTTTAGCAGCCGATCGAAAATACGACTCGCCGCTCATAACAGACCTCACCCCCCCCCCCCCCCCACACACACACACACACAAAAAAAAATTCTCGAATTTAGACGATTCACGAGAATGACCCTAGACATGATCAAATCCGAGGAATTCCACGGATCCGCGGAGGATTCTCATCCCTGTATTCAGAAATTTAAGATCCACGGGATTGTAGCCAACCTCTCTGGACATGGTCGCAGGAGGAAACTTGATGAAGAATGGTAACAAAAGAGCCCAGAACAACCTCTAAACACATTCATGGTGAACTCCAAGGTCAAGGTACATCAGTGTCAGATCGCACCATCCGTCGTTATTTCAGCCAAAGTGGACTTCATGAGAGATGACCAAGGAGGACACCACTGTTGAAAACAAATTATAAAAAAGCCAGACTGGAATTTGCCAAACTGCATGTTGGCAAGCCACAAAGCTTCTGGGAGAATGTCTTATGGACAGACAAGACAAAACTGGAACTTTTTGGCAAGGCACATCAGCGCTATGTTCACAGACGCAAAAATAAAGCATACCAAGAAAAGAACACTGTCCCTACTGTGAAACATGGAGGAGGTTCTGTTATGTTCTGGGGCTACTTTGCTGCATCTGGCACAGGGTGTCTTGAATCTGTGCAGGGTATAATGAAATCTTAAGACTATCAAGGTATTCTAGAGAGAAATGTGCTGCCCAGTGTCAGACAGATTGGTCTCAGTCGCAGGTCATGGGTCTTGCAACAGGATAATGACCCAAAACACACAGCTAAAAACACCCAAGAATGGCTAAGAGCCAAACATTGGACTATTCTAAAGTGGCCTTCTGTGAGCTCTGATCTAAATCCTATTGAACATCTGTGGAAGGAGCTGAAACATGCCATCTGGAGAAGGCACCCTTCAAACCTGAGACAACTGGAGCAGTTTGTTCATGAGGAGTGGGCCAAAATACCTGCGGAGACGTGCAGAAGTCTCATTGACAGTTACAGAAATTGTTTGATTGCAGTGATTGCCTCAAAAGGTTGTGCAACAAAATATTAAGTTAAGGGTACCATCATTTTTGTCCAGGCCTGTTTCATGAGTTTATTTTTTTAAAATGGATGGATGGAATTCTGTTGAACCACAATTCAAAAGCATTGTCTGATTTTCATTGGTTAATTTTCATAGAATTTTTATTTATTACCACTTTTGTGAGATTCAAGTTATTTCTGTGACCATTGTGGGTTTTTCTTTCATTAACAGAGGGGTACCAACAATTTTGTCCACGTCTGTACATCTCTAGGACAATTCCATGTATGCAGTCTTTTACAATGTTGTTTGAAGAACGTATTAGCAATCATTATATTATTGCTTTTGCAGAATTCTACCAGTTTGTCTTCTCTTTTCTCTTTCCTAGTCCATAACGGCCCACCATGTAGCCCTCTGTCTCCTTTCCAACTTTAGTATTCTTGTCTCCATGAACAAGAAGTGCATTTGATTTGCCTTGATTTATGGCTTTCTGGACATCCTCATAAAACTCTTCTACTTCCTCACCAGCGTGTCGGTGCAAATGCCTGGACGCATACAAAGTTGAATGGTTTTCCTTCAATCTTAACCGTTAGTACTCTCTCTGATATGGGCCTGGACCGGACACCTCCTCAATTAGCTACCATTAGCAAAGTTAGTCATTCACTCATTCAGGGTTGTTTGCTTATTGCACCTCAGGGACCAGTCATATGCTATCAACCACTCAAACCACACACACCCCTGTCTGTGATAATGCTTTATTTAGGCTTTTGTATTCACGTTCAACCAATTTTGGTGTGTATGTTAGTTAGTCCGACATCCAAAGCTAACATGGCTTCACCATCTAAATACATAAATCTTGGTGAAATGACAAGTGGAGGAGAGTGGGGTGAACTGGAGTTTAGAAGCATTTAAAGGAGTCATTGATTGCACTTTTTCCACAATTTGACAGCTCCCACAGGTCATAATGTAATGTAAATTTGTCTTAAAGAATGAATGAAACAATACATCACTGGTGGATGGGGTGATTGACAGACAGACAGACAGATAGATAGATAGATAGATAGATAGATAGATTTATTAATATCACAGAGAAATTCATCCGTCATAGCAGCAAGATACAAAGAAGTAGTAAAAAATAGCAAGGGTATGTAAGATACTGTACATTGTGCAAAACAGTCATTCACTGGTTGATATGATATGACCGGTCCATGGGGTACAATAAGCACATGAACATTCATGAATGAGGGGTTAAACCGCTAGCTTTATCCTGCATTTTTTGGTCTTGGCTACAGAGAATAATAATGCTAACGGTTCGATGTAGCATCACTTCGAAAACAAAACAAAATAAGCCAGAATGATGCCTGATATGTTACCAACCATAGATTAGTGAACCACGTGGAAACAGGGATGTCTATTAGGGTGACTGGGGTATTGGCTGGGTTTACTATGTTTATAACATTCCGTAAAGACTAGAGAGACTGCTCCTTGCTCACCTCCGCCCCCTGGTGGAACCAGCGATGGATCCACTCCAGTTCGCCTACCAGCATGGCATTGGGGTGGAGGATGCGGTGATCTTCCTCCTTCACCGTTCTCTGTCCCACCTGGAGAAGCCCGGGAATGTGGTGAAGATCATGTTCTTTGACTTCTCTAGTGCTTTCAACACCATCCAACCGATGATCCTGAAGGACAAGCTGCTGCGCGCAGGGGTGGACCAGCACCTGTCATCATGGATCCTGGACTACCTCACGAACCGGCCTCAGTTTGTGAGAACCCGGGACTGTGTGTCCGACACGATCATCGTTAGCACGGGGGGCCCCCAGGGAACGGTGTTGGCTCCCTTCCTGTTCACTCTTTATACTGCGGACTTCTCACACAACACAACACACTGCCATCTACAGAAGTTCTCTGATGACTCTGCGATTGTTGGCCTCATCTCCAATGGAGATGAAGCTGAGTACAGAGGGCTTATCCAGGACTTCGTGGACTGGTGCCATCGGAACTGCCTTCAGATCAACGCGAGGAAAACTAAGGAGCTGGTGGTGGACTGCCGCAGGCAAGGACAACCCCTCATAGCACCAGTAAATATACAGGGAACAGACATTGAGATGGTGACATCCTACAAGTACCTGAGTGTTCATCTGAACAATAAACTAGACTGGTCACACAATACTGACGCACTCTACAAGAAGGGACAGCGCAGGCTGTTCCTACTGAGGAGACTCAGGTCTTTTGGTGTACAAGGGATGCTGCTGAAGACATTCTATGACATGGTGGTGGCATCAGCCATCACTTTTGGAGTGGTCTGCTGGGGCAGTGGCATTACCGCAGCCGATAGGAAGAGGCTGAACAAACTGATCAAGAAAGCTAGCCCTGTCCTGGGGCAGCGCCTTGACCCGGTGGAGGAGATAGGAGAGAGAAGGACGGTGGCTAAACTGTCCTCTCTGCTGGAGTCCGAGTTCCACCCTATGCAGGACATACTGAATGCACTGAGGAGCTCATTTAGCAGCAGACTACATCATCCCAGGTGCACAACCGAGAGGTTTCGCAGGTCCTTCCTACCAACGGCTGTCAGACTGTACAACCTAAGCAGGGCTGCTCGCAGAGATAGCAAAAAGACGTAACAACCTAATAGTTTTTGAATGCAAAAGATGCAATAGACTTACACAATGGTCCCCTCTGGCATACAACTAGGAAAATACCGGTTGCTATGGAGGGTGAGAATATGTATGGGCACATAATCATACCATGTAGGATAACTAAGTAGACGGTTGTGCTGTTTCATCTCATCTAGCAACAATTGCTCTGCACTGTGTGTGTTTATATATTTACATATTTATTCCATCTAGCTACAATGCTCTGCACTGGGTGTGTTTATATTTATATATCTATATATTTATTCCATCCAGCTACAATGCTCCGCACTGTGTGTTTATATATTTACATATTTATTCCACCTAGCTGCAATGCTCCGTACTGTGGGTGTTTATATATCTACATATTTATTTCATCTAGCTACAATGCTCCACACTGTGTGTTTATATACTCATATATTTATTCCATCCAGCTACAATGCTCTGCACTGTGTGTCTGTGTGTATATACACTACCATTCAAAAGTTTGGGGTCACCCAGACAATTATTTTGTGTTTTCCATGAAAAGTCACACTTATTTACCACCATGAGTTGTAAAATGAATAGAAAATATAGTCAAGACATTGACAAGGTTAGAAATAATGATTTGTATTTGAAATAAGTTTTTCCTTCAAACTTTGCTTTCATCAAAGAATCCTCCATTTGCAGCAATTACAGCATTGCAGACCTAACATGATTGCACAAGGGTTTTCTAATCATCCATTAGCCTTCTGACTCAATGAGCAAACACATTGTACCATTAGAACACTGGAGTGATAGTTGCTGGAAATGGGCCTCTACACATCTATGTAGATATTGCACCAAAAACCAGACATTTGCAGCTAGAATAGTCATTTACCACATTAGCAATGTATAGAGTGTATTTCTGATTAGTTTAAAGTTATCTTCATTGAAAAAAAGTGCTTTTCTCTAAAAAATAAAGAAATTTCTAAGTGACCCCAAACTTTTGAACGGTAGTGTATATATATTTATAGTAATATGTACATATGTATATTAGCTGCTCTTGCTTTTTTTTTTTTTGTCTTGCCTTCTGATTGTTGCTCTGAGTGTTGCTATCCCTGTGCTGTTGCAATCCTGGAATTTCCCTATTGTGGGACTAATAAAGGCTTATCTTATCTTAAAAAACCTGGAAGAGTTAAAACAGCTTCTCAGACACAAAAACAATATAAATGCTGTGTGACTTTCTTTAAGCGAAGTGAGTGTATTGACATATTTTTTCGATAATCACTTGACTTCCTGATGCATTTCAGAAAAAACACAAAAACAATTTTTTGGTCAACAACCCCAATGTGTTATAAAACAGCCTGTTTTGAGGCGAGATCCTTCCCTGTGTGTAAAATGGAACTGCAATAATTAAACCCTGGTGTACTGTGACCACAGCATATCACAGACATTTCATTAACATCTCTGGAATCTGTGTTAACAAACACGTCAAAAAGGTGCATGCCATGGATAAAAAAGTGATCTAGTAGATGCACATTTGTCTGGATCTGCCCCAAAATCTAATGGATTCATCCTTGGTCAAATGGCCGCCTCTGATGAAAAAAATCATCAGAATCAAACAGAAATGACCACATTACCTGCTTGGCAAAGGTAACTATTATAATTAAATAACAATAAGAAGTAAAAACAATATACAGTGTATCACAATATAGTATAGCACCTACTGTAGATGACTTTAGAATAGTTATAATGCAGTACAGTATGGTAAGGGCCAACACAGAGAGACAGACAGCCATTCACTCTCACAGTCATACATAAAGACAATTTAGAATCCCCAGTTTGATGCCAATTAACCTAACTTGCTAACCTAAAATGACCCCTTACCCTGAATTCAGCCCAGTCAGGTAAGATATGATAAGATAAGATAAGCCTTTATTAGTCCCACAATGGGGAAATTCCAGGATTGCAACAGCACAGGGATAGCAACACTCAGAGCAACAATCAGAAGGCAAGAAAAAACAAGAACAGCTAGTAAACATATGTACATATTACTATAAATAAATATATATATATATATACTGTACATATATATATATATATATATATATATATATATATATATATATATACTGTACACATATATATACTGTATATATATATATATACTGTGTATATATATATATATATATATATATATATATACTGTATATATACTGTGTGTGTGTATGTATATATATATATATATATATATATATATATATATACACAGTATATACACAGTGCGGAGCATTATGGTTGGTGAATGTGCAGTAAACCTTCACTACAGAGCACAAAAAAACACTCAATTATCGTCGAAGTCTGCAGGGATTTGTCCAGTTATGTAATTAAAAAATACAAAACATTTCATCCTCTTATATATCAGTGCAAATCTCAGCTCATTAACTGGAGAGTAAATCCACAACTGTAAAACCACCCATTATTAAGATAAGATAAGATAAGATAAGATAAGCCTTTATTAGTCCCACAATGGGGAAATTCCAGGATTGCAACAGCACAGGGATAGCAACACTCAGAGCAACAATCAGAAGGCAAGAAAAAAAACAAGCAAGCAAGAGCAGCTAATAAACATATGTACGTATTACTATAAAATATATATATATACACACACACACAGACACACAGTGCAGAGCATTGTAGCTGGATGGAATAAATATATGAATATATGAACACACAGTGCAGAGCATTGTAGCTAGATGGAATAAATATGTAAATATATAAACACCCACAGTACGGAGCATTGCAGCTAGGTGGAATAAATATGTAAATATATAAACACACACAGTGCGGAGCAATGTAGCTAGATGGAATAATATGTAGATATATAAATATATAAACACACCCAGTGCTGAGCATTGTAGCTAGATGGAATAAATATGCAAATATATAAACACACACAGTGCAGAGCATTGTTGCTAGATGGAATGAAACAGCATAACCGTCTACTTAGTTATCCTACATGGTATGATTATGTTCCCATACATATTCTCACCCTCCATAGCGACCGGTATGTTCCTAGTTGTATGCCGGAGGGGACCATTGTGTAAGTCTATTGCATCTTTTGCATTCAAAAAACTATTAGTTTGTTACGTCTTTTTGCTATCTCTGCGAGCAGCCCTGCTTAGGTTGTACAGTCTGACAGCCGTTGGTAGGAAGGACCTACGAAACCTCTCGGTTGTGCACCTGGGATGATGTAGTCTGCTGCTAAATGAGCTCCTCAGTGCATTCAGTATGTCCTGCATAGGGTGGAACTCGGACTCCAGCAGAGATGACAGTTTAGCCACCGTCCTTCTCTCTCCTATCTCCTCCATCGGATCAAGGCGCTGCCCCAGGACAGAGCTAGCTTTCTTAATCAGTTTGTTCAGTCTCTTCCTATCGGCTGCAGTAATGCCACTTCCCCAGCAGACCACTCCAAAAGTGATGGCTGATGCCACCACCGTGTCAGCCACCCAGAACCTGGATCACACTTGGATCACAGAACCTAGACCTGAGTCCTATATTAAATATAAAACTGGCCTTCGTTGATCCATTTAAACAGCCCTGAAACTCCTCATCCTCCCTGGATTGTGTTCACAGGCCTACAGTTGTCCTCTCATTTCCTCCATTAACCGACTCTCCAACACTCTCTGACCGGATAAAGCTTATCTTCTCCGGCTCTATCACCGCCCACACCCCGGTCTGACTGTGATCAGCACCGCGGGTCAGAGCAACAGACAAACCTGGCTTTACTCACTCAGTTCGGCTTAGTCCGGTCCAGTAACGGCGGCTCCAGTGCGTCAATTAACACCTACCGAACACAACCAGCTTTCGGTTTTAGCTGTTAAAAATAAAAGCACTTGACTTCCGAGTGGTTTTCAATATAAAAGCCCACACCTTGCGATGATCCAACGACGGACCAATGCGCGATTACGCACGTGCGCATCATTGCAGAGACGGTAGCTTTGCCAGAAAGTGTACTCAGATAAAAGCAGCGTTACCTGATGATGTTAAAACTCAAGTACAAGTACGGGTAGTCACAGAAAATAGCTACTTGAGGAGTGAGTAACTCTCGCCAATTTGTGAAGTTTTTCCCTAAAACGTTGGACTCTTCTGATAAATTTGCCTGTTTTTTAAACAGCTGCGTGATTTTTCGCCCCTGGTAAATTTACTGCTATTTTCTTATAACTGCGACTTTTTTCCCCTTGTAATTTAGTCTTTTCTCTCCAATTTCTGAAAATTTTCTTTTAATCCCCCACCCCCCTTAATGTTTTTTCTTGTATTTTTTAAGTTTTGGAGATAATTTTGTAACACTTTATTTTACATGAGCATGCTTTACTCAATTTTGAGACTTCTCATAAATTTCCATATTTCCTCATAGATTTGCAAACTGTTCTTGTACATTTGAAAGTTTGTTGTCATAAATTTGCGGGATTATGACCTTTTTTCCTCATAAACATTTCAACTGTGAATGTTCAGCTCATAGATTTGCTGTTTTTCTGATAAAATAAGATTTTTAAAATAAATCTACTCACAATTTTGCAACTGTGTTCTCTTTTTTCAATTCTGATTCAATTACATTTCAATCAAATTTTCAGTTAAATAAGATAATAAATTCACTACAATATCTAAAGATGCAGCATAAAGATAGTGTTATTACAACATTTCTAAATCTTATTTTCTTGGCAAAACAGCATTTGCTATTTTGAATTAAACAGTAATGGGACTCAGCATGTTAATGCAGCTAAATTATGGTTTGATTAAATTTTAACAAGCGCTGAAGCTGGTTCCACAGTTTGATTTTATCTCAGATTCACACCTTCATACAGTACGTTCAGTATTTTTCTGAATTAAGGTATTTCTTTCAACCATCCATCTTCTACTACTTTTCCAGGGATCTGGGTTGCAGAGGCAGTCCAAGTAGAGAAGGGCAGACTTCCCTTTCCCCAGCCCCCAGAGTGTCCAGCTCTTCAGAATGGACACCAAGACATTCCCAGGTCAACTGGGAAACATAGTCTCTCCAGCGTGTCCTGAATCTGCCTCGGGGTCCTCTCCCAGTGGGACATGCCTGAAACACCTCAAATGGGAGTCGTCCAGGAGGCATCCTGATTAGATGCTCAAACTACCTCAGCTGGCTCTTTTTGATGTGGAGGAGCCAGTGCTCTATTCTCTGAGCCTCTCCCGGATAACTGAACTCCTCATCCTACATCTAAGGCTGAGTCCAGCAACCCTACAGAGAAAGCTCATTTCATTACCCAAAGTTCATGACCACATGTGTCAAGTCATAGGTTGGATCCATGTCCTCGCGTTGTTTTGTAGTTTATAAATCCTTGTGATCAGGACAGGGACTCAGCCCATGCCCTCACCCTGAGTTCTTTACTGTATGAAGTTCTGTGTTTTCCCTGCCTCAGCCTAGTTTGGTTATCTGTATTATCATGTTCTTAATTATATTTGTTCTTGCCTTAGCTTTAGTGTTGTTTGGTCATTGTGTTTATTATCGTAATCATGTCCCTTCTAATGTTCCGTAGAATTTTTCCTTGCCCTGCTCTCAGTTATTATTATTATTATTATTATTATTATTATTATTAACATCTTGGTTTCTGTTGTATGGTTATCCTGTTTCACCAGTAGTCCTTGCCTTTTGTAGTTTTGTCATGGTTACTGTCAGGTGGTGGGTTGGACTCACGTCTTTGCCTTGAGTTAATTTTTGGATTATTTTCTTTGTTTTGGTCCTCATTATTATTATCTTAGTTCTGTGTTTTCCCTGCCTATGCTCTAATTTATATGGCCATTAGGTTCATTATTTATAGCTGGTAAATGTCCCTGTCTCGTCTTGTGCTCTGTATGTTCATTGTCATTGTTGTTTGGGTCTCTGTCATAAGCACTGGTTGTGTTTTGAGATCTGGAGGCCCATGAACTGGGTTGGGCTTCTTGACCTGCTTTGTTCCCCAGTCCGGTGGTCTAGGAACTCTGGTAGACCACCCAACCCACTCTGTGCTCTGGTCTGGGGTCCCATGGACTTGGATAGACACCCTGACCCGCCTTGCTCTCCGGTCCAGTGGCCCTGGGACTCTGAAAGACCACCCGACTTGCCTTGCTCTCTGGTCCGGTGGCCCTGGGACTTTGGCAGGCCAACCAACCTGCCTTGTCTGTGGTTTGGGGCTGTGGACTTTGGTTATGCCCCACAAATTGTCTTGTCTGGTTTTGGACTCCGTGGGGGGGGGGGGGGTATTTCAGCCCACCTGGCCTTATCCCCCCACCATCCTCCCTGGAAGGGTCATTTTCTGTTTGTGTTTGACAGTCGTCTGGGTGCCGACCCTTGAGAGGGGAGTAATGTTAGGCGGTGGGTTGGACTCATGTCCTCGCCTTGAGTTAATTTTTGGATTATTTTCTGTGTTTTGGTCCTCATTATTATCTTAGTTCTGTGTTTTCCCTGCCTATGCTCTAATTTATATGGTCATTAGGTTCATTATTTATATCTGGTAAATGTCCCTGTCTCATCTTGTGATCTGTATGTTCATTGTCATTGTTGCTGCTCTCTGTCATAAGCATTGTCTGAGATATGTCTCCCCTGGTTCTGTATTCATGTCTCATGTTTACCTTTTGTCTCTGTCCCTCATGTTTTTCGTACCTGTTGCCATTCCCTGCATCTCTGATTGCCCTTAATTGTGCCCACCTGTTCCTCTTTGCCTTGATTGCCCCCTTGTCTATTTGTGTCAACGGGAGTCTCTGTTCCGTGTGATGTCCTACAGTCATGCTACGTGATCATCTTGATAAGACAAGATGGCGGAGCGCACAGACGCTATGGCCTCTCTAGGCATCAGTGAGTGTGAGAGCTTTGACGTACAACTTACAACCGAGAGACCATATTAAGCATCAAGGTAATGTACACTGCAAGAATTGCAGCATTCGGGTGTGACTTGGACATTCTACGCCAGCATGGATTACTATCGGAGGTTTCGCTGGCAGCTACCCGGGAGAGGAGGAAGCATAAGCAGCGCGAACACAAACAAAGGAGAGGAAAGAGAGCTGGAATTCATGCTAGGCTAAAGGCTAACCCCTCCAGACCAGCAGTACCGTCACTCCTACTTTCCAATGTCCGCTCCCTTGACAGCAAGCTGGATGAGCTGCGTCTGCTGAGAGAAACCCGCAGAGAGTGGAGGGACTGCTGTGTGTTTGCGTTCACGGAGACATGGCTCCACGACAACATCCCTGACGCGGCCATTCAGCTGGAAGGGATGACATCGTTCCAGGCGGACAGAGAGGCTGCTAGCTCTGGTAAGAGTTGAGGGGGGGAGGCTATGTATCTATATTAATAAGAACTGGTGTGTTAACGCCACGTTAGCAACAAAACACTGCTCTCCATTGGCGAAGTTCCTTATCGTGAATTGTCGGCCATTCTACCTGCCGAGGGAATTCACCAACGTGTTTGTAGCTGCTGTTTACATAGCTCCTAGTGCTAATGCTAAAGCTAATGCTAATGAGGCACTCAGAGAGCTGTAGAATGCTATCAGTGAATTTCAAACTTTACACCTGGACAGTTTTGTGGTGGTTGCAGGGGATTTTAATCACACCAGTTTAAAGACTGTGCTCCCCAAGTTCAAACAATGTGTGGACTTTAAGACCAGAGGAGAGAATATGTTGGACTTGGTGTACACAAACTTCTCAGATGCATATAAGGCAACATTTCGCCCCCACCTCGGCCATTCTGACCACCTATCAGTGATGCTGGTGCCTGCCTACAAACCCTTACTGAAGCGCAGCAGGCCAGTAGAGAAACAAATCAGGACGTGGCCAGAGGGTGCAGCCTCGGCACTTCAGGACTGTTTTCTGCATACAAACTGGGAGGTTTTCAAAATAGCAGCCTCTCAGGGATACAGGATTGATGTGGAGGAGTACACTGAAACGGTCACCAGCCACATCGCGAAGTGCACAGAGGATGTCACTGTAGTGAAGACCTTCACTGCACGAGGCAACTATAAACCCTGGATGATTGCAGAGGTACGCTCGCTGCTCACAGCCAGAGATGCAGCCTTTAGAGCAGAGGACAGGATTGCCCTCCGCTCTGCAAGGTCTGCGCTCTCAAAGGGAATTAAGACGGCGAAACGCGCCTATGCAGAGAAAATCCAGGGACATTTCTGTGACACAGGGAGCACCAAACGGACATGGCAGGGAGTTTGGGCGTTGACGGATTATAAGTCTAGGCAGGGGGTCGATGATGATGACGCTTCGCTTCCAGACAGGCTCAACAACTTCTTTGCACGTTTTGAAGCATCAAACCCGACAATCAGAGGGAGGGCTGGCCCATCTCCACCATCTGTGGGGCCAGCTATCACCATCAATGCAGTGGACACACGGGGGACCCTAATCAGGGTCAACCCACGTAAAGCTGCAGGTCCGGACAACATCCCGGGATGTGTGCTCCGAGTCTGCGCGAGCGAGTTGGTGGATGTCCTGACTGACATTTATAACATCTCCCTGAGTCAGCCCATCGTTCCTAGATGCTTTAAGACCTCTATCATAGTACCGGTGGCAAAGAAACCAGTTGTGTCTTGTCTGAATGACTATCGTCCTATCGCACTGACACCAATTGTGATGAAGTGTTTTGAACGCCTTGTCAAACCACACATCACAGCCTGTCTCCCTGCATCACATGACCCACTCCAGTTTGCGTATCATTCAAATCGCTCCACAGAGGATGCTATAGTCACCACCCTGCACTCTGTCATTACCCACCTGGATCAGAAAGACACCTATGCCAAACTCCTGTACATTGATTTCAGTTCAGCATTTAACACCATTATTCGACAGAGACTGATGGAGAAATTACTCCTTCTCGGTCTGAACACCGCCACATGTCTCTGGATCCTGGATTTCCTGACCGAGAGACCTCAGTCTGTCCGTGTTGGAAACAACATCTCCAACTCCATCACTCTGAGCACTGGATCCCCTCAAGGCTGTGTACTCAGCCCACTGTTGTTCACACTTCTAACACATGACTGTGTGTCCAGACACGAGGGGAACCAGATTATTAAGTTTGCGGACGACACCACAGTGGTGGGACTTATTCAGAGGAATGAGGAATCAATGTACAGGGAAGAAGTTAAAGACCTGGAGGGCTGGTGCAGGGAGAACAATCTGGTGCTCAACGTGGACAAAATGAAGGTGATGATTATCGACTTCCGGCGGTCACGGCCTGAACACGTCCCTCTCTGCATCAGCGGCCATTCGGTGGAGAGAGTGGAGAACATCAAGTTCCTCGGAGTGCAGATCTCGCAGGACCTGACCTGGAGCAAGAATTCCTTGGGGATCAGGAAGCGGGCCCAGCAGAGACTGCACTTCTTGAGGAAGCAAACAGGCCTCTCTCCCTGTCTGCGTCCTCAGAACCTTCTACAGAGGTGTGGTGGAGAGTGTTCTGACGTACTGCATTGCAACATGGTACTCCAGTTGCAGTATGTCAGACAAAAAAGCCCTGCAGAGGATAGTTAAGGGAGCTGAGAGGGTAAATGGAGTTTCCCTCCCCTCTGTCCAAGAACTTTTTCAGAACCGTTGTAGGAGCAGGGCATTGAACATTGTTAAGGATCACTCTCACCCTCTGCATAAACACTTTGAACTTCTGCCATCTGGCAAACGATTCTGGAGCATCAGAGGCAGAACCACCAGACTGGTTAACAGCTTCCTTCCACAAGCTGTTAGGATGCTGAACAGTTGATCTGGAATCTTTTATACATATTACTGCACTTTATGGACATTATACAGGGCGGCACGGTGGTGGAGTGGTTAGTACTGCAGCAGCACAGCAACTCACCCTTGGCCGGGGGATCCTGGGTTCAATCCCAGCCCCCGACCAACAGTGATCTGTGTGGAGTTTGCATGTTCTCCCCGTGTCTGCGTAGGTTTACTCCCACATGCCAAAAAACATGCAAGTTAGGTTAATTGGCATAAAAAAAACCAAAAACTGGGGATTCTAAATTGTCCTTAGGTATGACTGTGAGTGAATGGTTGTCTGTCTGTGTTGGCCCTGTGATGGACTGGCGATCTGTCCAGGGTGTACCCTGCCTCTCGCCCAAAAAGATGCTGGGATAGGCTCCAGCCCCCACCCCACCCCCTGCGATCCGAAAAGGATTAAGCGGAAGAAGATGAATGAATGAATGAAAGTATACAGTATTACATGTATATTATAGTTCTAGTTAGTTTTAAGTACAGTGATCCCTCGCTACTTCGCGTTTCACCTTTCACGCCCTCAGTGCATCGCAGATTTTTCAAAAATATTCATCAAAAATTCAAAATTGAGAAAAAATGGCACGAAAGTTGCCCGGGCGCTAGCAGAAGGCAGGGAGACTACATTAGAACATCAGGTATCAACACAGAGAGCCCGCACAACTCAAAATCCACCTCTCTGACCACCGCTCCACTCCTCTCCGCCCACCTCTTCACCGCTCGGGAATCTCGCAAGCTGATTGGCCGAGACGTTTTACCTCGCAAGCTGATTGGCCGAGACGTTTTACCCAGCTTCTCTCCCTGCAGAGCGCCCATACCCAGCGAAGGAAGACCGCATTCATTGTTCTTTATCGCTCGTGTTGCTCAGTGGCACTTCTCGCTGTTCTCTTGTGCCTTTTTGTGCAAAATAGTGCTTGTGATGCCCTTGGGGGGGTGGGTGATGCTACTTCGCGGTTTTTCACTTTTCGTGGTCGGTTCTGGTCCCCATTAAACGCGATAAGTGAGGGATCACTGTATTTATTTCACTTAGCTACCTTGACTCACTTAGCCATTTTAACTGGTATTTTATGTATAGGCAGTTATTATCACCTTAAACTGCAACTGTAATAAACTAATATTACTGTAAAAGCCAAATGTGTCTCAGGGATGTGTGAATGGCTGTTGGGGTGGGGGGTGAGGGGTGTGTGAGTGTGTTTTAAATTATGTTCTTTTTATATATATGGATGCCTAGAGAAACACAATTTCATCTTGCTTGCACTACAGTTGTATGCATAGCATCATGACAATAAAGATTGATTGATTGATTGATTGATTGATCAACACGTACCCTGTCTAGTCTGCCTGTATCCTGCCGTGTTTTTGCCTACCAAGTTTGTGTTTGCTGTGGCTGCCTGCCAGCTTGTTTGTTTTCTGTTTTGGCCCTCGAGCTGCGCTTGGGTAACCAGCTCAAATAAAACTTTTTGGACTTGAGTCCTGCGAGTGGGTCCTGTTTTCAACATTCGTGACAGTTATGTTCCCCCTGGTCCTGTATTCACATCTCATGTATATCCCCTGTCGTTGTTTGTCTGTACATCTCAGTCCATCCTGTTGCTCTGTACCTGTAGCCACTTCCTTGCTGCCTCTGATTGCCCCTGATTGTTCCCACCTGTTCTATGTCAGTAATTACCTGTGGTCTATTTATGTCTGTGGCTGTCTTTGTCACGGGTGGTGGAAGGACTGGACCCACTCGCTAGACGTAAGTTCCAAAAAAAGGATTTTATTAAGGCCACACTGACACAACTTGAGGGCTTAAACAGAAAATAACTCAGCTGCTCGGAAGCGCAACAAAAATGCAAAACTGACAGACAGGAAACAGGCTGAACTGGACAGGACTTGACAATGACTGAAGCGTGTAATCACGCCAACATGACAAAAAGAACCTGAACCAAACAGAAGTGAACCCAAATCTTAAATACATTGAACACAATCAGGACAACACGAGACAGATGGAGAGACTAATCACTGACAGCTGACACATGAGGCAGCTGACAGTGACAGGGGGGCAGGGCTACGCACACACACAGCGGGAGGCACATAAGCAGGGAATCAGGGGAGTCATGACTATGACAAACAAAGACAGAACCAAACTCAGATCACGAATGATCATAATAATACCAAGCAGTACTGAACACAGAATCATGAATCCAACAATGATAAATACAGAAAATACAAAACGCAAAGCGAGGACGTGGACTGAGTCTATGCTTAAGAGAAATACAAACAATGAATGAAAATGAAGACATGAGAGACACCCCACGTCCTGACAGTCTTTGTGTTGCACGATGTCCTAAGTCATACCGCGTGAGCAACACACTTCTGTTCTTGCCTTGTCAGCCTTGCCTTACCTTTTCTGGATTTAGCTTTGTTTTATTTTTTTCAGCCCTCAAGCTGTGTTTTGGGTTTACCAGCTCAATAAGACTATTGACCTTGAGTCTCACATTTGGGTCCTGCTTCCTGCCCAGCCTGGGCACACCACCAACTGTGACAAGATGAGGGTAGGAACATAGTTTGAGTGGTAAATTGAAAGCTTTACTTTAGAGCTCACCTCCCTCTTCATCATGACATACCGGTACAATGTCTACATCACTGCAGATGCTGCCCCAATTTGCCTGTCAATCTCCTGCTCCATTCTACCTCACTCATGAATAAGACCCAAGATACTTGAACTCCTTCACTTGGGGCAGGACCTTGTCCCCAACCCAGAGAAGCCAATCCACCTTTTTCTGGCTGAGCACCATGGATTCGGACTTTGAGGTGCTGATTCTCATCCTAGCTGCTTCACACTCAGTAGCAAACCATCACAGTATGACTTGTAGGCAGTGATGCCTCCAGAAATTTTTCATACCGGTGGCCACATGGGGGCCACTGAAAATCGTGTGGTGGCACATCAAAATCAAAAGCCAAAATTTAAGTCCAGAAATGCTCTAATACTGTTGTTATAGGCTTATATACACTATTTGAAAACTGTAATTAATAATTGTACCTTTTATGAAATACATAGACTAATAACAGTACAATTAAAATTTTGAGCTCCACAACAAAGCAGTTGTCATAGTAATGTACCAGTACAGAAAGGTATCAGAGCTGTGTTTTTTCCTGAACAAAGGATGATACAGCTTTAGACAGAGGGGAATGTGCAGAAACGACCTTGAGCTGTGACTTGATCCAGTGTGTAAGTTTATCTTTCCACAGATCAAATCAATGCAACACTTGTGTTAATAAAAAGGGGAAAAAACAACAAAGAGGCGGTCACATCATTGAGTATAAGTATTTTAATTATTAACCCATTTACACAAGAAAAGCCAGCCCACCATCAATTCTGCAGTTACTGAAGTTATGTCTGATTATAGCTTGGTAAACAGTAATAAACTCAAACAAATCCCACAGCAACCATAAAAAAGACATGTGAAAGTGACTGCCCCAAATGCTGCAGTATGATTTTTTAAGAATATATATACATTTATATTATAACCAGGAATAAATAAGACTTTGTTCCTTAGAGAAAAGGTGTCTGTCATTAGATTTATCAGGTTTCCATCTTTTATGAAACCCCCCTTTTTAAAGCTCTTTTTAGAAGAAAACTACAGTTGTTTTCTATCCATTTAGATCAGGGATGGGCAATTGATGGCCTGTGGGCCACATGCAGCCCACCCCCTCATCAACTGCAGCCTGCCAGTCCATTTCCAAAAACCAATTATTTATTTATATCACATTTGGCACTGCATTCTTAAATGCAATTATAGAGTCTGCTAGCAGAGGGAGCTCTAATTGAAACGTATTGCTGTTCTCTGTAAATGATAAAGCACAGAGCAAGAGTGAGAGAGCCACTAACAGGAGCAGCAGTGACAGTGTGCACCAGAGGTCAGCAGCACTAAAGCCCCATTTCCACCAGTATCACCTGGGCTTTACTTTTTTTTACTTGTTTCGGTTTTTCGCCATTTCCACCCAAGTCCTCACGGTTTAACCGTTACGATTTTCGTGCCTGTTCAGAGGCAGGGTACAGCCGAGCGAAAAGCGAGGTGTGAATTGACGTCAATCGACTGCTAAACGCTGATTGGTCAGGGCGTAACGTCACCAAACGCGTCCGTTTTGTTTTCTGTTGAAGCTACACGACCGCCATTTGTAATTTCAGCGAGTAACTGCGGTGACTGGATTCACAATTGTGTTCTCATATAACGATGTCCACGCGCAAGTTTATTCCATGAACAAACGAGGAGGTGCGGACTTTTCTTTCCCTCGTAGCCAATGACTACATCCAGAGCGAGTTGGTGGGGCAACTTGCAATGAAAAAATATACCAGGAAGTGTCCGGCCTGCTATCAATGGCAGAGAATTTGGACTCAACACGGCCACGCAATTGGAAAACAGTGACGGTGAGTGTTGTTTTGTTATTGTCCGTCTTCTTGCCTTTCAGTCAAAAGCGCACTTTATTTAAGCAATAAAGAAAGTTGTTTGATTGTGGGCAATTGTGGTGATGGCTAGCCCGCTAATAGCTAGCTACCTCTGTACCTTGCTGCTACCTGGCATCAAGCTGCTGAATCGCGCTTTTATTTCAGTATTCACGTGAACAAAACGCTGACGTAAGCTTATTGTATTCTGGTTAAAAAGTTTTGTGTTTGCGGTACATGTTGCACTTTGTTTGTGAGCTTTATTGTGTGTTTTTTCCTTCTATACACAGTTTTCAAATCCCTTGGGGTCCGCCTCACTGGACTGCCAGCTCCATCACCATCCTGCATCTCCCGGTCAAGTGCTGGTAAGGCACAACAAACTGAAAATTACCACCCGGTTGTTTTTATATGTGATTGTTTTCTATAGACGCATAACAAGGAATTTAAAATGTCTTTCTACGTTTATAAAAATACTAGATTCAGGGGTGTTCATAGCCACAGTGGCCCAGTGTTATTTTTTTTTTTTTTTTTGTTACTTATTTGTACCCGTAGGTAGATTTGGTTTGCAGTCTGGTGACAAGCCACCGGCTGCTGGTCGCTGCGTGCGCGAGCGCCCTAAACCTACATGTTTTTGGTGTGCGGGAGGAAACCGGAGAAACCCCGGAGTAAACCCGCGCAACACGGGGAGAACATGCAAACTCCACACAGCTCACTGTTGGTCGGGGGCTGGGATCGAACCCACGATCTCATGATCCCCGCGATCCCCCGGCCGAGGGTAAAACTGTGCTGTCACAGTGCTAAACCACTGCGCCACCGTGCAGCCCAGTGTTATAGGTGTGTTGGTGGTGAAATACTGTTGTATTTTCACAAAAAAAAAGGAGCACATGTACCGACTTCAAATCAAAATGCTTGATTGAAATTCTTCAAGTCAGCTAACACTATTAACCCATTCTGATTTATGAGGCCACAGTACAAAGAAATTCTTTTAAAAATAACCCATTAAAGCAAAATACTTTTTACAATTAATCCTTTTTGAAATGAAGGGGGGCCTAACCACATCACCACAGAAGTTGCTTATAGTCCACTCTACTGCGGGGCAACAACATGACAGTTGAGCTTAAATACAGCAACGAAGCATCCCACCACAGGCTTTCAACAGTTTAATTCCATAATATTTTTTCTGACATGTTTTGATCCGGTGTTATCTAAATACAATGACTTCTGTCTTTCATATAGGCAAGCTGAAGAGGTCCAGCAACATTGCAGACCTTGCATCACTGATGGCCCAGAATCATGCTGAGGAGATGCGGATCCATGAAAGGATGTTCGAACAGCGCGAAAGACACCTGCAGTTAGCCGCATTAAGAAGGGATGAGCTGACAGAGACGGCTTCCTTCCACGGAGCCTTCCTAAACCATTTTGGCAGTCTGGTCGAAGTACTGAAAGCTCCCCATTTGTTAACATGTTTTGGGAATATTTGTAATGTAATAAAATGTTAGTCTTTTGGATAAAAGTGTGGTTTGTATATTATAACACTGGATGATAAAGGCGAATAATTACATACACATTCCATTGCCTCATATGACCCTAATCCTGCTGTTCAGCCATAAAGGTGTCAAGATTTTTAATGGTAATGTAATTGTTATTGTTAAATTTAATAAATATTACCACTGCTGTATCCATTGCTCTACATTGGGTACAGTTTTTAAGTAAAATTGTAAGCAGTTGCACAGGTGTAATTTACATTCAGCAGTAGACACTGATAAAGGTGAAAGTCGAATTGGGTAAAAGGTAAGTACATGTGAATTGAATGTTATATCGGCATTCCAAATTCTGAGAATTCCAATAAATTATAAGCAGTCTAGTATAATATAAAGCGAAAATACCCATACATGTAAACCCAAATATAACATTTTCGATGTTGTAAACGTTGACATGAATATGATAAACCTATGCTATTGTGATTCAATAGATCCATAGTGATCTTTGGTTTGAAAAAGAAAATTATAATTTGGTGTTGAGCAGTGTGACAATGTCAGTGTATTTAGTAGGATTAAAAAAAGTTTCATCATAAAATTTCTAGGTTCATTGGCAATTCCATCAAACCAAAAGTGAGTTGTCTAGCTGCAGCATATTTTTTTTGTGTCATTTCTACGTTGTTTTAGTGTGTAATTAGCCACCACTGAACAGATAACCCTTATAAATAACAATAGATTGGAAAAATGATACACAATGGGCCTAGATTTGGATTGGCTTTTTTATAATATCAATTATTTGGTAAGTTAAAGTTAACTGGAAGTATAACAAGTTTCCACATATAATTCCAAGGTCAATTGGCAATTCCATCAAATCAAAAGTGACTTGGCTAGCTGCAGCATTTTCTTTGCAGTCATTTTCTACGTTGTTTTAGTGTGTAATTAGCCACCACTGAACAGATAACCCTTATAAATAACAATAGATTGTACAATGATACTCAAATGATACACAATACAAAAAATGGGCCTAGATTTGGATTGGCTTTTTTATAGTATTTTTAATTATTTTGTAAGTTAAAGTTAACTGGAAGTATAACAAGTTTCCACATATAATTCCAAGGTCAATTGGCAATTCCATCAAACCAAAAGTGCATTGTATAGCTGCTGCTTTTTTTGGGAAGTCAGTTTATCATCAGTGTATCATTATTACACAATATACAAAATGGGTCTAGATTTGGATTGGCTTTTTTATAATATTATAAATTATTTGGTAAGTTAAAGGGGTTTAGGATTAAGCTTCTGCATAATTTTAAATTACCCTGGTGTTTCAGCATTTAATTAACTGTCTGTTAACATTTAACCGTTTTTGAATGAATGAATGAATTTATTTATTTCGGATAGTACATTACAGGTTAAAAGAAACTGTATAATATAACAAGGTCAAATTAGACAAAGACTCCTTCTACTATACAATTCCACGTGAGTTATCCGAAATGGGTGATGGCTGAAGCCGCAGCTTATATTGCCCACCCATATTCCATCCAAGAATTCAAAGGAGAAAAAAGAGAAAACAAGACAAGACAAGACGCCTCTGTTGTTCTGTTTTGAACAACAGAGGCGACGTAGTTGAAAAGTGCACAACATTTTATTTAAAAAACACGTTTGACATATGTATGCACATGAACACAGAACAAATGAAATGATCTCTGAATGATCTCTGCTTCATATGCAGCTGCTTCAGATTCCTCCTGGGCAACCGCTATTCTCCTCTCCTGCTCCAACGTGTGTTGTCTCAATCCACATCGTCTTCTCCTGTAAAATTCTCTTGTCTCGTTAAAGACATTCATTGTGTTAAAAACCGTGGAAATCCTCCGCTCGTAATCCGCTATTTTTTTCTGTGTTGTGGAGGAGTCAGTCTCGTCCTTTATACGTCAGCAGTGTAGCGTCACCTCGATCCCGCCCACCCCAGCAATTCTCGGCTTTCCGCGGTTGTGATGGAGGCGCAGCCGCGGGAGAAACAAGTAGTAAAGAAAAGAAAAGAGTAGCGCAGAACTATATAGTGGAAATGTGGCTTAAATGTACAAGGGAGGCTGCTTTTAGGCAGGTGAAGCCCAAGTCAGCAATAAAAGTTCAGACACTGGTCATTATAATCTGCTGGGGTTTTTTTTGTTGTTGTTGTTGTTTTTTTTCTGTTCATTTATACCAGTGGCTCTTAATTTTTTTTTAATTCCCCATTTTGGGGAGCCAGACATTACCAAGCCCACACAGCTATTTCTCTGCCCCTCAACACCCACAGTTAGTCCACGAGCAAGCAAAGCCTCATCATATTTCCTTTTCTTCTTGGCTTCTTTTGTTAATTATGAGCCGGAATTTCTCTTTGCTCATCATTTTGATGGAGAGAGTTTTAAAAATTAGGTTATGATATAATTTTATCCATCCACCCATCCATCTTCTACTACAGGGCTATTCAATTACAAAATCAGTTGGGCCACAATTTGAAATCAAGACATGTAACTGGGCCGCACATGTTTAGCCATCTGTTGAATATGATAAATTTCAAACCAACACAGATCAATATGATGAAAAATATGCACTTTTTATTCATTGGCTTGGTTTTAAATGTGTGCTTGGCACATGACCTGGGGACATCAAAAGTGCATAAAAACACAATAACAGTGCTGGGATTGAGCAGAACTTGAAGTTGTAGAAACATTTTTCCTCTTGAACAAAAAGGTAAAAAATAAAAATGAAAAAAATTCTGTAAATAACCATTTTGGTCACATCTTACTCAGGCATACTGTATCTCAAAGTGCATAAAACTCAATGTGCACTGTTAGCATTAACATTTGTTTCCCTTTTGAAATAAAATATACTACACATCCTGGTCATAACTTACTTTGGCACATCACAAAGTGCATTTAGCTGAATAAAAGCAGAACTGTCAAACACTTCAGTGCACAACCCCCCCCAAGAAAAGATTGATAACATTAACATCCGCTGATGTGGTTTGTTTTGTTTTACATGCAGTGACATGTGAGAGTAAGAACCTCAGGGTACACGCTGGACAGATTGCCAGTCCATTGTAGGGCAGATATAATTTTATCAGTAATTTTAATTCTAACTCCGCCATGGCCGGTCCCAAGCCCGGATGAGAAAGGAGGAGGGTTGGGCGTGGGGCTAGCAACCCCACCCCGTAAAAACCCTGCATGCTACAGGAACGCCAACAACAGACCAAGAGACTACTGCCCTGGGAGAGGAAGGGTCCTCATCAAGAGGACATATGACGCCGTGTGGTAAAAGCCGTAAGTCTATGGAAGCTACAAGGCCGACCCCCCTTCTATCGACTAGGACCATCAACGTCGGAACATGAAATGTGAGGACCATGTATGAGACGAGAAAAACAGCACAAGTAGCCGCAGAGATGAAGAGCTACAACCTCACACTGCATGGAATCAGTGAGACCCGTTGGACACAGTCAGGACAAAGAAGACTGCTCACCAGAGAGATGTTGCTGTATTCTGGCCACGAAGAAGACAACGCTCCACACACAGAAGGCGTCACGCTCATGTTGTCAGGACCTGCACAGCGAGTGCTGATAGGATGGGAAGCACATGGATCAAGAATAGTCACAGCATCCTTCAGAACGAAGAAGAGGAAGATCAAAATGAACGTTATCCAGTGCTACGCCCCAACCAACGACAGTTATGAAGAAGTCAAGGACCGATTTTACGCCATGAAGGACAGCTAACAGACAGCTTCAGGGTGAAGACCGGAGTCAGACAAGGCTGCCTCCTGTCACCTTTCCTCTTCCTTCTGGCGATCGACTGGACCATGAAGATGTCAACAGCAGACAGAAGAAACGGAATCCAGTGAACACTGTTTGACCAGCTAGAAGATCTGGACTTTGCAGACGACCTGGCTCTGCTCTCCCACAGCCACCAGCAGATGCAGGACAAGACAACAGAGTTGGCAGCCACCTCAGCACAAGTTGGCCTCAAGATCCACAAGGGCAAGACCAAGATCCTCAAGATCAATACAGCAAATGAGGATCCAGTTACACTGCACGGGAGTGAGCTGGAAGAGGTAGAGGCTTTCACATACCTGGGCAGCGTCATTGACAAGCAGAGCGGCACAGACGCAGACGTCAGAGCAAGAATCGGCGAGGCGAGGGCAGCATACTTGCAGCTGAGGAACATCTGGAGCTCCAAGGTGGTGTCAACATGCACAAAGATCTGGCTGTTCAACTCTAACGTCAAGTCAGTCCTACTGTATGGAGCACAGACATGGAGGACAACGAAGACCACCATCAGGAAAGTGCAGACGTTCATCAACAGCTGCATGAGAAGGATCCTCCAGATATGCTGGCCTGATACCATCAGCAACGTAGACCTGTGGCAGCGTACCAACCAGCTGCCAGTCAAGGACGAGATCCGGCGTAGAAGATGGGGATGGATTGGGCACACCCTGAGGAAGCCAGCCAGTAACACTACAAGGCAAGCACTCAAGTGGAACCCCCAAGGGAAGCAGAAGAGAGGAAGGCCAAGAAACACCTGGCGACAAGACCTCGATGCTGACATCAAGAAGATGGGAAAGACCTGGAGACAGCTGGAGAGAGCAGCCTGGGACAAAGCACTCTGGCGGACTGTTGTTGGCGGCCTATGCTCCAGGAGGAGCGATGGGCCTAACTAACTAATTTTAATTCTAATATGTTCTCCCCGTGTCTGCGTGGGTTTACTCCGGGATTTCTCCGGTTTCCTGCCACATACCAAAAAACATGCAAGTTAAGTTAATTGGCATCAAACTGGGGATTCTAAATTGTCCTTAGGTATGAATGTGAGAGTGAATGGTTGTCTGTCTCTCTGTGTTGGCCCTGTGATGGAATGGCGATCTGTCCAGGGTGTACCCTGCCTCCCACCCAAAAATGCTGGGATAGGCTCCAGCCCCACCCCCCCCACCCCCGACCCGAAAAAGGATTAAGCGGAAGAAGAAGATGAATGAATGAATGAATGAATGAATGAATGATAAAACACTGAGTAGCTCTAATCTTCAATTGTATTTTCAGTCTTAATTGTGAAGCTTTTAACTTTGCAGGAAATAATACCCCCCTCCCCCCACTGTAGGTTTACATGTAAATCTAGCTCTTGGGAAATGAGGAAAAAATTTTGTGGCCCTCACTACCACCAAAGTTGCCCTTCCCTGATTTAGATTATACAGTACTGTACAGCTCAGGGAAAAAAAATTAAGAGACCACTACCTTCTTCATCTTTCCTAAATTAGCATCTCTACATGTATGGCGGCCATTCAGTTTGAGTATCTGTTGAATTCCAACACAAGGACACTTCAGTGTACTTATGGAGGAACTGATTAGGCGATCATCTGGTAAAACATGAAAGCGGTGAATAATAATCAGTTATTTTACAAATACAGATTTGAGTTCTTCCTAAGTTAAAAGTATTGTAGTGTTTAAGGATGAACATTAACTTGTTTTCTTTGCATTATGTGATCAAAAAGCAACATCCTTTTGTTGTTTTGGCCAGCTGATATTTTCTGTAAATAAATGCTGATTTTTTTTTATTTTGTGGAGGATACGAATAAGGGTCACCAGTGTGGAGGCAAGGATCAAATAAGTGCAGGCGGACACGGCGAACTGAAGGATAAAAGGGTGCTTTATTCATCCTCCATCATGAGGCTCACTCAGTGCTGTGGCAGCGCGCTGGAGTGAGCCCTGCGTCTCTAAGTCAGCAACAAGCACGTGAGAGAGCTAAGAGAGCTCTAGTGAGGCATATACAGTCAGCTTATATACTCAGCCACAGACAATGCATGCATGGCATATTAGTATCACAGTACAGCATGAATGCATGGGACATTTACATGAGAGTCACACATATCAATACCAGGATTACTGGCGCCGGAATTCCTCTCTGCTCTGGAGCTGTAGGACAAAGGAGGCTGCAAGGCACATCTACATATTGATATCAGTCCATACATCTCATTGTTCTGTTAATTGCTCAAGCTGAGCGCTCTGCCTGTCCCGTAGGTTGTGGTGGGTCAACACAATTTATTTATTTTTTTGAAATTCACATTTTTTTGAAATTTTATTTTAGAACAAGTCACAAACACAAAACAATGCATAATGAACACATTAACAGTCTGGGCAGTCCAAGAAATAAAAGGGGGTGGTTGTCCTTCAGGTTATGTCCTTTATATAACTCATAAACTCAGACCATGCTTCCTGAAACCTTCCTCGGTTGTGACTAGTCCTTGCCACCAATGCTTCAAAGGAAGCAGTTGTTTTGTCTGCAAAGCAGGGCAGTGGAGGCAGGAGTTGTACTGAACCCAAACTTTATTACAAAGAGAATAATGGTACATGTGTCACAGTGTAGCTAACATGTAGGCTAACTGTAGGCTAGTAGAGGCCAATGCTGTTACCGAGGCGGAGCGCCAAAGAAGACAGCTTCCATCAACAGTTCTCTTAAATAGGCATGGCGTGCTGACATCACCTGTGCGCTTGACGTCACGTCCGTGTTGCCTATCTGTTAGTATGGGTGAGTACCTAACACCCCCCCCCCCGAAAAAGCCCAAAACATTATCACACATTATGAACTTTTAATTCACAGCAGCTTTTTTTTTTTTTTTTCAACAGACAGAGAAAACAGGACCTGGGCTACCGGGTAGACTACCGGTTAACCCTGCACGACTGTGTGGATTATTCTGCCACCATTGAAGCAGTCGTGCTCTGTCAAACATATCAAAACACAGTCACTGCTTACAGTTCAACTTCAGGGGCCTCAGTCGAGCCTGCGGTAGGCGCACCCCTGGAGGTGCCAGCTGCAGCAGACCTGGGTGCCATCATGGCTCGCTCATCCGTAACGTCCCAGCCCGGGTCCCACACCAGCTGGGTTGGCTGCAGCTGATCCAAGGCAGCTGCTCTTACCCTCTGCAGACGGCCGGTGTGCCATCCCGAACCATCGGCCATCCGGACGGCGGCTGGTCTCCTCCGTGTGGTGATTCTCATCTGCAATGATGGGACCATCTGTGGGTCGAGGTGGTCAGATCGTTGGACCCAAACCTAATCAAGTAGTGCATGCAGCGATCGGTTCAGCTGCACTCGGTGCTGCTGCTCTCTCGTCTCTGATGTTGGTTGCTGCTGTGGTGGTGTGCCATCCACGCTGGCAGCAGGACGTGTCCTTGGTTGGCGTTGCTCTGCTGGATCCTGCTGGGCCACAGACTCTCTATCCTGCTATGCTGTGGAAGCTCCCTGAGGCTGATACTCGGTGAGGATGCGGGATGAGTTCGGCTTCTGTGCTCTCTCTCCTGGTGTAGGTTGTGGTCGCGGTGATGTGTCGCTGTCGTCGGCGATGGGATGCATGCCGGGTTGTCATCGTTCACCAGAGTCCTGTTTCTCCACGAACTCCCTCTCCTGTGGCTCCACAGCAGCTGCTTGAAGTTCGTGCTGGGTGGAGATCGGAGGTGAGTCCGGTTCATGCTCTCTCTCCGTGCTGTGTTCACTCTCTGTGCTATGTTCTCTCTCAATGCTCTGGTCTTCAGCTGTACCCACATCCGTGAATTCATACTCTCCCTCCTGTGATGAGGCTGCAGCTTGCGAACACTCGTGCTGCGCGGGGTCTGGCTCTGGGTCCCATGTGGCTGTGAACTGGGGCTCTTGTGGCTGCTCCGGTTCTTCTGGGTTTTGCTCGTCATGTTGTGTGAGGCAGGGAGTGGCTGCATCCCCATCTGAGTGCAGCGGACTTGAGTTGACGTCGTCCAAACTAAGTTTACCGCTGGGTCGTTGCACTGTGGTGTTCTGCTGTCCCGCGGTGTCTACCTGGGCCATCATCTCCATCTGGGCCGCTAATTCCATCATGCTCATCTCCAATAGGTGGTGCAGTATTTTCAACAGTGCTACCCACAGCCATTTCACCATGTCTGCCACTGTCTTCCTGTCCGGCTCCTCCAGCAACATGCACTGTATGATCGGATTTGCGGCATACTCCTCGAATTGTGACTGTATCAGCCTGTCCTCCGTGTGTCCGAACCCGCACGTGCTAGCCAAACAGCGAAGGGCGTCTATGTACTGTATAAACGACTCGTCCGGTCACTGTTGGCGCTGATAAAACATGAACCTCTGGGCCATCACGTTTTGTGGGGCAGTGAAATGCTCGGCCATCAAGGCGACACATTCATTGGCGGTCTATGCAGGGCACAGTACATCCAACACCCGCTGTCCTTCAGCACCAAGACAGTATTCTAGTATCTGCTTTAGCGTCCTGTCACTAAAATCGTTCAAGCCGGCAGCGGCAATAAAACACTGGAACATCTCGTGCCAGAGGGGCCAGGAGATCGGCGGCTCACCTGGTAGAGCGAGGAACAGCGGCAGGTACTGTATGATATGCATGTTTTCATGTCAAAGTTATTCGGGTTTATCCTCATCGCCATTTGTTATGTCTGGAAAGCAGGGCAGTGGAGGCAGAAGTTGTACTGAACCCAAATTTTACTACAGAGACAATAATGGTACACGTGTCACAGTGTAGTTAACACGTAGGCTAACACTAGGCTAGTACAGGCCGCTGCTGTTACTGAGGTGGAGCGCCAAAGAGAACGGCTCTTCTTCTTCTTCTTTTAGATTTGATTGGCGGTTGGCAACCAGCTTACAGGTGCATTACTGCCACATACTTCACTCTATATCATCACTCTATCTGGTCAGGCGCTGTATTCTCCTCTTTTCCTTACTCACTCCCATGCACTCGGCTCCCACCAACAGTCGCCTTAAATAGGCACGGCTTGCTGACGTCACCTGTGCGCTTGAGGTCACGTCCGTGCTGCCAATCTGTTAAAGCCATATTCATGCTGCATTTTCCCTCTTGTCTGCTTTGGTCCGTGTGCACTTTGGACAAGCCCGGCACACACAGGGCGCTGTACATGCTCACTTTTTTCATCTACCCAGGCCAAGCGGTTGACGCATGTGCACAGCCATCATTTGTAGTTTCACTCCTGCCCTATAGGAAGCGACAATGCGCTGACACGCCAGGATTTTCACCAACAAAGAAACGCTATTTGCATTCTGCTGCTTGACTTCCCGGTTTTCACTCCTTTTCCACGAAGATGCTGCTGCTGCTGCTGTAAGGACATATGTATGTATGATTCATGTATGTTTTTATTCTTGTCTTCCACTTCCTCATTGTCTTTTTCGTCTACTTTCTTTGTATGCTGTGTCGATATCGCCACCTCGTGAATGGGATGTTCAGTCTTGTACATGCGCTGTCAACACGTTCAGGTCGTGGGCAGGCGGCACAGTCACAAAGTTTGGGCTGCACACGGTCGTCTGCAGTCGAGCACTGCGGACACTAGTGGAGTGAAGACAACGTAAATTTCGTCACACGAGGTTTCCGGTTACACATATACAGACAGCAGAGGTGCAGCATGAATCCAGCTTAATATGGTGGAATACTTAACAGCAGTGTCCTTCATCAGTCTTAACCATTCTCAACCCCACCAGTGCCAAACCATATTGTTGTTTTGTTATGCCTGGAGGTAAAAGAGTCTGGTCTCCTAATAGGCAGAGCTGAGGAGATGCTGGTAGAGGCTTATGAAGCCATTCCCCAGCACACTGTATTATTTGTTTCCAAAAGGGTGCCACAAAAGAACAGTCCCAAAATAAATGAAGAAATGTATGAAGTTTTACAGGTGTATAATAAAACCACTGAACAATTTTGTAATGAATGAGTTTGCCCACTATACGGTGGTGTGAAAAAGTGTTTGCCCCCTTCCTCATTTTTTTGTATGTTTCTCACACTTAAATGTTTCAGATCATCAAACAAATTTAAATATTAGACAAAGATAATACAAGTAAACACAAAATGCAGTTTTTAAATGAAGGTGTTTATTATTAAGGGAGAAAAAAAATCCAAACCTACATGGCCCTGTGTAAAAAGTGATTGCCCCTAAACCTAATAACTGGTTGGGCCACCCTTAGCAGGAACAACTGAAATCAAGCGTTTGCGATAACTGGCAATGAGTCTTTTACAGCACTGTGGAGGAATTTTGGCCTACACATCTTTGCAGAATTGTTGTAATTCAGCCACTTTGAAGGGTTTTCCAGCATGAACTGCCTTTTTAAGGTCATGCCACAGCATCTTAATCAGATTCAGGTCAAGACTTTGACTAGGTCACTCCAAAGCCTTCATTTTGTTTTTCTTAAGCCATTCAGAGGTGGACTTGCTGGTGTGTTTTGGATCATTGTCCTGCTGCAGAACCCAAGTGCGCTTCACCTTGAGGTCACAAACAGATGGCCGGACATTCTCCTTCAGTGTCACGGCTGGCCCTCACGAGCCAGCATAAGACGCCTCAGTTCAGTAAATTGCAGTTCAGTTCTTTTATTTATAAAGCACAGGACTTAGGTGTACAACATAACTTTGCCACGCAGGCTTCGTTACACAACACAACATAAATTCACAATAGAGAGTTATGGCAGTGACGAGGAGCTCTCGTCTGCCGTAATTAGGAAGGAACGTCAGCGAGGGAGAAGACAGTTCCAAATAAATCACTTACATGCAGCGGGATACGTCGAGGAACCCAGGGAGCATGTGGTAAGGAGACAGGGGAAAGTCATAGGACTTCTGACAAGACAGCCGCGCCGTCCAGTTCACTCGCACTGACATTTAAAGCCAGCTGCTCATGATTGGAAACGCGGCACAGCTGTCCAGGTTCTGACAGCTGAGAGCTCCCGAGCGTCTGGCCAATCAGAGCCCGGGAAACCCGTGTGACGACACCAGCTGTCAAAACCTGACAGGGATGAGGAATAACCCGAGCGCGGACAAAGCGCTCGGGATATGACAGGGCCCCTCCCTCTACGCGAACTCCTGGTCGCGCGCAACATCCAGACCCCCCCACCCCACCCCAGGGAAGGTGGAGGGGGAAGCAGGTGGAGGGAGAGCAGGGCCAACTCACAACAAGGGGACAAAAACATCGGGGAAGGGAGGGAGAGAGAAAAAAAAGGCAGAAACCGTACATAAACGGGGACAAAGATGAATAAAAGAAAAGTCAACGCTAGATGGACATCACTCACACATAACCACAAAAAGAAAGCCAAGATGAGGGTACAAGGAACACTAGTCAATACCACAAGGCAGGATCAAGGAAATAAAAGGACAAATAATACCTTCTTCTCCAAGTTAATGTGTACAGAAAACCGTCAAAACCAAAAGACAACAAGTGCCAAAAAAAGGAACTAGACCCGAGTAAGGGAGTAACATAGGAAATAAACAACCACACCCTAAAGAAACATACAATACTCATGATAGCCATGGCAAGAGAACATATGTCCATCCACGGAAAACAGTCACCTTAAACATGAAGTCCAATCCCCAGTGGGGTATTTCAGTCACAAGTCAGTGGTGGGGCAAGAGAAGGAGAGGAAAAAAAAAAATCCATTGGGGAATAGAGTAAAACAACTCCGCTCAGGAGGCCTCCCAGCACCCAGCATCCAGGCCGCCAGCAAAAGCAGCGGAACGTGCCCTAACGGCCCAGCCAAACCCCGGGCCGAGGGAAACCATGTCTCCGGTGGGCGGACCAGGGCGCCAAAAGAACCATCCAGCTTGTCAGGAGGCCGGACCCGGACGCCAAAAGGAAAGAGCCGGTCACCGGGTGGTCGGGCAGTATCGGCCTGCCAACAGAATGGCTGGGGGAAGGTCGGCAAACCGGGCCAGCCGGAATTTACCCCCGCAGTCTCAAAGGCGGGGAAAAAGGGGCCACGGCGAGGACGGGACATGGCCTGGAAAGCGCTCAGCGGCGGGTCAGCTACACAGTCTCCAGAACCCACCTGGGTCAAAACGACCATGGTGCCGAGCTCCGATTGAGCGAGAGCGGCACCCGCGTCGGACCCCGATTGGGCCGGAACCCCCATGACGTCAAGCTCCGATCGAGCGAGAGCAGCACCCGCGTCGGACCCCGATTGGGCCGGAACCCCCATGACGTCAAGCTCCGATCGGGCGAGAGCAGCACCCGCGTCGGACCCCGATTGGGCCGGAACCTCCATGACGTCAAGCTCCGATCGGGCGAGAGCAGCACCCGCGTCGGACCCCGATTGGGCCGGAACCTCCATGACGTCAAGCTCCGCTTGAACCGGCGGAGCACTCCTGGTGGACCCCATGCCGAGAGCCGGACCCTCCAAGGTGGCACCAAGAGCAGGTTCGCCTCCAGTGACCCTGGGGAGAGGCTCAGAGGGACAAAAGGAACCGGGATCAGGATCACCGGCAGCGGCAGGGCCCGGCGAGACAGGCTCGAGTGCAGCAGACGGCTGCACCCGGCTCGCCCCCCCCGAGAGACAGGCAATAATGCTCCAGAAAGAAGAGGAGGGATAGAAAATAGAGCACTTGCCTGATCTCGGGTTCTGCCGCCATCCAGGACTTCGATGCTCCGGGTTCAAACGGGAGGAGGTCGTCGTCCGGTTCCCACTCCGTCGCGACGTCATCCGCCCCTGGAAGAGGGGCTCTTGCAGCTCGAGGACCCCCCGACGTCATCGTCCACGCTAGTTGTTCATGTGGCGTGGAGGTGAGGGGCTCTCGGCCCGCTGGACCGGACTGTTCATCTGCGGAGTCCCGGGGACGCTCCGTCGTCGGCACAGGCTCCAACCAATCGTCCGACCTCCTCTGCCCAGAAAATGGCTGCGGGGCTGGGGTCTTCTGCCCGAGGGCCGCAGGCTCACTCCTCGTCTGGTGACGCTCCTCAGAGGTCGAAGCGTGCTCAGCAGGGGGAGACACAGAGGCAGCGGGTTTAATTAACATATCAGCAGGGAGTTGAGGCTCGGGGGGCTGCAAACCCCGAGCCTCACCCCCAGGAGTCAGACAGAACAAATCACTATTAGATGGAAAAAAGTGAACTTGAACTTGCCTGGCTCCCGGAGGAGCGGTGGAACCTGCCGTTGGGAACGTCATTCCATCCTCCTCCCACCGGGTGGTGGCCGGAGACTCTCTTGGAGGGGAGGGGGCCACTCGGGATGGTGTAGCCGCGCTGTCCACTGGAGCAAAACTTCTCAAGCTCCCAGCCGCTGGAGAAGGCGTCGAAGTGGAGGGGGCAACAGCCAAGTCAGGCCGGGCATGACGCGCTGACAGCTCAGCGGGGAAAGCAGGCCCGGGGGGAAAGGCTGCTGGGGTCTCCTCCAGGTGAGACGCCGAAGAGACAGCAGTGGGATGAATGGGGTCAGCCCAGTGAACCGGAGCGGATTCCGGAGGGGAGTCACGCTGAGAACGTCTCTGGCCACGGTGTCGACGTCTACGACGGGCCCCGGATGGTGCGAACTCCAGGACTGGATCGAGGGAAGGATCCGGATTCCAGAGCGGGCAGCGGGAGCTCCGGTCACTCCGCCTTTGGCCTCGTTCCTCCTCGATCTCCTGGAGCGCCTCGCGGTGGACGGCGATCTCTTGTCTCCTCGCTTGGACGTCCAAGTGGTCGGTGTAGCGGGAAGACAACCGGTCGAGCGTTCTCTCAGCGCAGTCCAGGTAGTAGTGCGCTTCGGATGAGTCGTCAAGGCTGGCGGAAGCGCTGATGAAGTCATCCACCTCCTCCAGCGCCTCAGGCAGCTGGAGCCAGAGATCACTCCACCTTGCAGCCTCCTCCTCTTCGTACATCAGAATTGTCTGGCGTTGGGCAGCGATGTCGAGTCTCCTCGCGTCGACCTCGGGGTGACCGTTGTAGCGGGAAGGCAGACGGTCAAGCACCTCCTCAGCCCGGTCTAAATACCACTGTTCATCGGGCTGATAACCGAGGAGAGGAGGGGCGAGGGAGGTGTCTGGATGCCCATCGAGGTCGGAGGCGATAATGAGGATTTCATCTACCTCCTCCAGCGCCTTGGTCAGCAGGACGTGGGAACCCCGAGAATGACTCCGCTGAGATGGCATATTTCCAACGCCGCGTACCTGGACAGGAAGGACAAAGTTCCCAGAACGCAACTTACTGAGAACGGCGTCTCCTTCTGGCGGCTGTCTACTGTCACGGCTGGCCCTCACGAGCCAGCATAAGACGCCTCAGTTCAGTAAATTGCAGTTCAGTTCTTTTATTTATAAAGCACAGGACTTAGGTGTACAACATAACTTTGCCACGCAGGCTTTGTTACACAACACAACATAAATTCACAATAGAGAGTTATGGCAGTGACGAGGAGCTCTCGTCTGCCGTAATTAGGAAGGAACGTCAGCGAGGGAGAAGACAGTTCCAAATAAATCACTTACATGCAGCGGGATACGTCGAGGAACCCAGGGAGCATGTGGTAAGGAGACAGGGGAAAGTCATAGGACTTCTGACAAGACAGCCGCACCGTCCAGTTCACTCGCACTGACATTTAAAGCCAGCTGCTCATGATTGGAAACGCGGCACAGCTGCCCAGGTTCTGACAGCTGAGAGCTCCCGAGCGTCTGGCCAATCAGAGCCCGGGAAACCCGTGTGACGACACCAGCTGTCAAAACCTGACAGGGATGAGGAATAACCCGAGCGCGGACAAAGCGCTCGGGATATGACATTCAGGATTTTTTAGTAGACAGCAAAATTCATGGTTTCATTTACCACAGCAAGTCTTCCACATCCTGAAGCAGCAAAACAGCCCCAGACCATCACACTACCACCACCATATTTTACTGTTGGTATGATGTTCCTTTTCTGAAATGCTGTGTTACTTTTACACTGGATGTAATGCAATACACATCTTCCAGAGAGTTTAACTTTTGTCTCATCAGTCCAGAGTATTTTCCCAAAAGTCTTGGGGATCATCAACATATTTTCTGTTAAAACTGAGACGAGCCTTTATCTTCTTTTTGCTCAGCGGTGGTTTTCGTCTTGGAACTCTGCCATGCAGGCCATTTTTGCCATCTCTTTCTTATGGTGGAGTCATGAACACTGACCTTAACTGAGGCAAGTGAAGCCTGTAGTTCTTTGGATGTTGTTGTGGGGTCTTTTGTGATCTCTTGGATGAGTTGTCACTGCGCTCCTGGGGTAATTTTGGTCGGCTGGCCACTCCTGGGAAGGTTCACCACTGTTCCATGTTTTCACCATTTGTGGATAATGGCTGTCACTGTGGTTTGCTGGAGTCCCAAAGCTTTAGAAATGGCTTTATAATCTTTTCCAGACTGACAGATCTCAATTACTTTGTTTCTCATTTGTTTCTGAATTTCTTTGGATCGCAGCATGATGTCTAGCTTTTGAGGATCTTTTGGTCTACTTCACTTTGTCAGGCAGGTCCTATTTAAGTGATTTCTTGATTGAGAACAGGTGTGGTAGTAAGTAGGCCTGGATGTGGCTCGAGAAATTGAACCCAGCTTTCCTAAGATGTGATAAACCACAGTTAATTTATGTTTTAACAGGGGGGATCACTTTTTCACACAGGGCCATATAGGTTTGGATTTTTTTACCCTTAATAATAAACACCTTCATTTAAAAACTGCATTTTGTGTTTACTTGTGTTATTTTTGTCTAATATTTAAATTTGTTTGACGATCTGAAACATTTAAGTGTGACAAACAAAAAAATGAGAAATCAGGAAGGGGCAAACACTTTTTCACAACACCGTAGCTCTGATTGACCATCCAACATTTACAACAATGCTATTCCATTTGTCCATTTCTATCTCGCCATTCAAATCTTTTCCCCATATTTTTCTCAGGTTTTCACACCCTTCATACAAACAGTTTGCTTTCATCATTCTGTAAAATACAGAAGCTGACTGAGCATTCCAAGGTAACTTAAGACTATGGTCACACTGCAGGTCTTAATGCTCAATTCTGATTTTTTACTGAGATCTGTTTTTTTTGTGTGGGGGTTCATATTATAATTTAAATGTGACCCCCATAAGACTGGAGTATGAACGGTCTACAGCTATGAAGTGACCCACATGTGCAGAAGATAACATAACGTCAGACACAGCATTGTGTTTGCGGAAGTATGAGCACCAAATGATTGAGGGGGACAGAACTTCTTCACCTTTGATGTAGTGATGGCCAAATGAGGCTTTCTCATAACTGTCAAGTGATACGGTTTCGCCGTATTTTAATACGGGGAAAATGCAGTTTTAGCAAATACGGGCGTATTGCCATTTCTGTACGCCAAAAAGAAAAATATACAGCAAAAAAAAAAAAAAATATTGAGAGAACCCAAAATCAACTGAACAGTAATTCGATACCTGGCGAAATTGAGCGCACCTCAGCAGTCTTTTTGTGATTTTCAAAATGGCTTCATGCAGCGCGCCGCCGGCGAAGAAAACAAAGCTTGAAGAAAAGGGAAATTGAGGGACTGGACATCACCGAAAAGAATGGGAGAGTCCGAGCTTCGAGAAATTGGCATAGACAGACTCAAACCCGCCTTTGTAGCGGCAGACGAGCATACGCATACGCTCATCTGCATCAGATCGTACCTGACAGCCAGACCCACACTGCAGGTCGGCGCCTTTTTAGTCCTTCATGCTTCCTAACACACTGGATATAAAGTATCAAACTTCAGCTTTCAGTAGATCAAACCCAATGAAGGTGATGATTTACAGTAGGTGAGAATAGGGGAACACCATCTTTGACTGACAGCGCTGTTCAGATTCAGCAGGGCATATGCTGCTCCATGAGAGCTATGGCACTAAAAAACAGGCTTTTCAATTTTATATAATTTAGCTAAAATATAGAAATGTTACACATTTATGAGGGCTGTTCATAAGAGATTTCCCCTGAGTCATCTTCCATGGACTGAGAAGACTCAACCTTGGCACATTTATTAGTCTTTCTCTGCATAGTTACCACCAAGGGTTACACATTTCTCCTATCGCTTTATGCAGCTGCGGAGACCTCACCTGTAGAAGTCTGCAGGCTGTGCCAGAAGCCACAACTTGACCATGGAAATCAGCATTTCATTGTCTTGGAAGGGCTTGCCCTTCAAAAATGACTTCATTGTTGGAAAAAGGTGGAAGGTCAATGGTGTAAGGTAGGGAGGGGAAGTGGGGTGAGGAAGGATTAAATAGCCGCAGGACTGTGCTTCCCTCTGGGCAACGTAAGTTGTGAACCTGGCATTATCTTGCAGGAAGTGGACACCTTTGGTCAGCAAGATGATTGCTTTTGATGACCTTCTGCAATTTCTGCAGCAGTGAAGTGTAGTAAGTCCCGGTAATTGTGGTACCCTTTACCAGGCAATCCATCATCACTACTCCATGCTGGTCCCAAAAGACCGTGAGCATGATCTTGCCTGCCAAGGGTTGGACATGTGCCTTCTTCAGAGGTGGTGAGTCATAACACTTCCATTGCTTCAACTGGATTTTAGTTTCTGTATCATAGTGATGGACGTATGTTTCATTCTATGTGATTAGTCTGTCAAAGAAGTCGTCTTGTTTTTTGTTTTTTTTTGGTACATGGCCAAAGAGCCTGACAGTATGTGACTTGTTCCTGCTTCTCAAGTTCATCCTGCCTATCATCAACAACTTCAACACCATCTTTCAAGCAGACGAGAGCAAGATAGGCAGTCTCCTCCCTGAAATGGATCGTCTCTTGAGAAAACTATTGGTCAAATTTGTTCAAATGAAGTATGTAAAGGCGACCAATGACCTAAGAAGGCTGGATTTCCTGGACAGTGACCTGCAGCACTCTGAGGAGTTTATCATCATTGGACTGGAAACCAGAGAAGCCCTACAAACCCATGAACTTGACCCAGGCACAGAGCTGAAGTTCTTTGAAGCAGTAAGAGGCTTCTATGAAGCTGTAGTGAGAAAGATGCTCGACAAGTTTCCCTTTGATGACAAAATTCTGCCACACCTCTCTGTCCTCGACCCCAGGAAAACAGAGTCCCAGACCTATGGCCCCATTGTAGAGCTTGCTGCTGCATTTTGCCCCACTGTTGATACAGAAGAGCTGAAAGAAGAATGGGAGGACCTGCAACTGCTGCCAGAAAACACAGTGCCTCTACAAGACAAGGATGGCAAGCCTGTCCGTGTTGATGTCTACTGGGATCAGGTGATGGCCTTGAAGACAGCCCTTGATGTGCCCCGCTTCCCCCAGCTCCTCAAAGTGTACTCAGCACTGCTTTGCCTTCCTCACAGCAATGCTGACAGTGAGAGGGCTTTCAGCATGGTCAGGAAAATTCACACCGACTTCAGAAAAAGTATGCTCCCAGAAACTGACTTCTTTCATGCAAGTGAAAATGAATTGTGACACTCCATGCTTCAAGGTCAAGCCTTCAAAAAAAAAATGCTAGAGTCAGCAAAGGCTGCTACTTGGAACTATAACAAGCAGCATCAGTGAACATTTTCTTGTTTCAAGTTCATCCAATTGCATTAGTGTAACAAAGCTGACAATTAAAAACTCTTTAATTCCAAGTGTATATATCTAGCTGACAATTAAGAACTATATTCAGAATTATTCTTATTGTGTACTTTCAAATTAAGCAATCTACCTTGTGCTAATGTAAATTTGAAAAATATTGTTTTTTTCAATTTATTTTTATTTGTTATTATTATCATTTATTTATTTATTTATTATTTTTTTTGTGCTACTTGGCTTATTATTTTCACATTACCAAAAAGTTATGGCTCAAGATTGTGTCTATATACGTGTACATTTGAATAAATGTGTTTGAAATAGTTCATGTTGCAATTGTTGTTTGTTTGGTTTTTGTTTTGTTTTTTTGCTTCAGTTTTCTTTCATCTGCCGATAAATACAGTTTTTAAGTACTCAATACAGGTGTGAAAGCCCTCCCAATAAGGGAGGCATGAGGTATGCCTTGACAGGTATGCTTTCTGGAGGACTTGAGGCCTTTCATCAAAATGGTTCACATAGACAAGGCCTCATCTGGGACTTCATTTTCTCTACCAGGCCATCTAGTGGACAAAATGTATACAACATGCTGATTTTTACAAGGGTATTGTTGGTTTAATGTGTATTTTTTCAATTTCAATAAATGTGCTGTCTTTTAAGAAATATGAATGATCATAAGGTAAAAACAAATAATAACACTGAGGTGACTACAGTGAATGTGCTTGTAGCATACCCCCCCGATTGAAGGATGACACTTTACTGATGATTTTATAGGTTTAATGGCAGTAAACCCTCAAATTCACCGTAAGAGCTTGTGCCTCTATCAAGGGGGCTGCTAATAACAAATACGTTTTTATATTCTGTCACAACCTTTTCTTCCCCGTTTTTTGCTGCCGTTAGCTTGCTCACGCTAACGGTTATAACAGGAAGTTCCTTCAAAATAAAAGCACCGAATATCAAACAGGAAGATAACCGTAGCTGATAGTACATAAAAGTAATAAGCTCCAAAATAAAATATAAGCAAATGAAGAAATGTACATAGGGTTATTTACACTCCCACCAAAATTATGAGTATTTGGGTTCCATAAGAACATCAACAAATAATTTTCTCAAGCAAAAGAACCCATATAAAGAGGTCGCCTTAAGAACTTTCTAACAACAAGACCAGTTTTTGTACTGGACGCTCTACAACTGATAGCTCACTAGAGCGTTGACCTTTGTTATTTAGTCTCTTTTCTCCAAGCGAAATCTTTGCTCTTCGCACAAGTCCATCTTTTCCACTAACAGTCTCTAAAACTCTTGCAAGTCTCCATTCACCTCTGGGTGCTAGTTCATCCATGTCTAACACAACATCACCTACTTTTAGATTCCTTTTTGGTGAATGCCATTTTTGCCTTGAAATGATGTTGTGAACATATTCCCGTCTCCAGCGGCTCCAGAACTGCTCTGCAAGGAACTGCACACGGCGCCATCTCTTTTTGCCATATAGGTCCTCCTTTGGAAATGTGCCAGGTGGGGGCAACGTTGCGTTGGATTTCATGTGGAGCAGGTGATTGGGCGTAAGTGGTTCTAAGCTGTCAGGGTTGTTCAAGTTATCTATAGTTAGGGGTCTGCTGTTGACTATAGTCATGGCTTCATAGAATAGAGTCCTTAATGAAGCATCATTGAGTCTACCATGAGCAAGTGACAGAGTGGTATTCAGTACACTTCTGACAGTCTTTATCTGACGCTCCCACACTCCCCCTGCATGACTGGAGTGGGGTGCATTCATCACAAAGTCACATCGTCTTTCGGATAAGTAAGTACTTACCTTCTGAGTGTCTAGTTCATTTAAGGCTGCTTTTAACTCATTTTGAGCGCCAACAAAGTTTGTTCCCTGGTCACATTGGATTCGTCTGACTGCATCTCTGATTGAAATGAAACACCTTAATGCGTTAATGAATGCATCAGTAGACAAGTCCTCTAATAGCTCGATGTGGATGGCACGAGAGCAAAAGCAAGTAAATAAGAGTCCATGCCGTTTGTGTTGTTTCCTTCCTTCTGTTGTCACAAACGGACCAAAACAGTCCATGCCGCAGTGTGTGAAGGGAGGAGAGGGCTCTAAGCGCTGTGGAGGTAGGTCACTCATCCTCTGACCCTCTGGAGCTTTGCGGAGTCTGCGGCAGGTCACACACTGACCAATGTATGAAGCAACTGTTTTACTCATTCCTGGAATCCAGTAGCCACTAGATCTGATTTCATTTATGGTAAATCCCTTTCCTTGGTGTTTTACCTTGTTATGACAGTGAGATATTATGAGCTTAGCTGCACAGTGATCCTTTGGGATCACGATTGGATGTTTGAAGGTGTCACTTGTTAGTGAATGTCGAAGTCTCCCTCCCACCTTGAGGAGACCATCTGTGTCCATGAAAATGTCCAGTTTAAACAGTTTGTTGTGACGTGGGAGCTGTTTTCCTTTGTTCAACAGTTTTATTTCCTGTTCGTATGCTTGATGCTGCACATCACAAATGATCACAAGTTCAGCATTTTCCTGTTCACTCACTGTAGCTGGTGCATTTGACTTGATATGTGTAGCCCTTCTTATAAGATGTGCTACAGCTTTGATTGCTCTGGACCATGACGAGAACTTACTTAGACGTTCAGCAAGACTCGCAGTATCTGTGACTTTAGTTAACATTGTCTGTACTTTTCTGACTTCTGGATCTCCTATGGATAGATCCGGCTCAACAGTTTGTGGTGTGGGCAGTTCATTTTTCCACAAAAAGGTGGGGCCAGTGAACCAGCTAGACTTAATTAACTCATTGACAGTTAGACCCCTTGAAGCACTGTCGGCTGGGTTCACTTCTGATGGCACGTAAAACCATTGCTGAGGGCTTGTACTTTGTCTAATCTTTTGGACCCTGTTAGCTACAAAAGTGTGGAAACGACGTGCATCATTATTTATGTAGCCCAGTACCACCTTTGAGTCAGTCCAGAAATATTCTTTCACATCATAACACAGTTCTTCCCGTAACATGTTACTGACTGAGACTGAAACTACAGCTGCTGTGAGTTCAAGTCTGGGGATTGTGGTGAGTTTAGTAGGAGAAACTCGCGCTTTTGCTATTACCAGAGAGCAGTGAATCTCATCTTTAGCGTTTTTAGCTCTCAGATAGCTACATTGTCCATATCCACTTGAGCTCGCATCTGAAAAGTGGTGCAACTCTATTTCTTTAGGCTCACCAAAACTAGCAGGTAGATAACAACGAGGTATGTTTAATTTTTCTAGATTTACAAAGTCACTTTGCCAACTCTCCCACCTTGGCTTGAATGTGTTCAGTAGGGGGTCGTCCCATCCGATACCGTGTTGGCACATTTCTTGTAAGATTCTCTTTCCGTTCAGTACATATGGCGCTAAGAATCCAAGCGGGTCATATATTGACGCAACAGTGGACAGAATGCCTCTGCGTGTGGCTGGCTGTACTTTTAGTGTGTTGTCAAACTTGAAACAGTCCTTTTCAATGTTCCATTGGATGCCTAGTGCTCTTTCTTGTGGCATGTCTTTGAATGTTAAGTCCCTTGTGTTTGTGTTTACAGCACATTCAGATGGAGGGATACTTCGCAAAACAGTGAGATCATTAGAAATGAACTTGTGAAGACGAAGGTTACCTTTGCTGCAGATTTCTCTGGCCTCTTGTGCCAACTGTATTGCTCCTTCCACTGTGTTTGTGCTTGTAACTCCATCATCGACATAAAAGTCTTTCTCCATGAACTGTGAACCTGCTGGGTACAAGACGCAGTGCTCTTTGGCCAAATATTTCAGTCCGTAATTTGCACAGCCTGGAGACGATGCCGCACCGAAAAGGTGTACCTTCATTCTGTAGGTTTGAGGTTGTGTGCTTGTATCACCGTTTTTCCACCAGAGGAAACGCAGATAGTCCCTGTCCCCTTCATTGACATGAAACTGATGGAACATCTTTTCTATATCGCACGTTAAAGCAATAGAATGCTGCCTAAACCTCAACAGAATGCCAGTCAAATTGTTTATTAAGTCAGGCCCTTGGAGGAGATGATCATTGAGACTTGTTCCGTTGTGTTTAGCTGAACAGTCGAATACGACACGCAGTTTTGTGGGCTTTTTGGGATGGTAAATCCCGTGGTGCGGGATGTACCATTGTTCACCTTGTATTCCTTCGTTATGTACTTCTTCGATGTCTCCTCTTTCAATTATGTCATTCATGTATGCAACATAGTCCCTTTTGTATTTCTCATCCTTGTTGAACTTTCGTTTTAAGTGTTCGAGTCTAATTTCTGCAAGCCTTTTGTTGTCTGGTAAGTGTGGCCTTTGTTTGAATGGAAGAGGCATCTCACAGTATCCTTGTGCGTTTTTCTTTATTCCTTCCTTGAGTTTGTCTAGAAAAATGAGATCCTCTTGTGAGACTATTTTGTCGCTTGCCTTTGCATCCTTAAAATCAGACTCAAGAACTTTGATAACATCCATAGGTGTTACAGGAGGTAGTTCTTTTACCATGACTCTGTGGCACAGATTTGTTTCAGTTTCATTTGACTCTGATGTGGAGCCACCAACAATGCTCCACCCTAGCTCTGTCTGGATTGCAAATGGCTCATTGTCCTTTCCAAGTAGAACCTGTTTTGGAGCTAGAGTTCTGGAACAGTTAAATCCAATGAGTAGTCCAACATCACAGCTCAGAAGAGGAGGTATCTTATCAACAATCTCTGACAGATGGGGCCATTGCTTTGCAGTTTCGTTCGTGGGTATGTTGTCATAGTTAAATGGAATATAGTCCTTTGTGTAAGAGGGCGGAAGGTCAATACAAACATCTGAGTTGTAACCTCTCACACGTAACCCTGGTATTCTCTGACTTTTGACTGTCATGTGAACTCCCAGCATTGTGGTTAGTTTTAGATTAACTGGATGAGAGTCTGCTTGTAACTGGTTAGTTACCTCTTCACTAACAAATGTATAGTCACTTTGTGTGTCTAATAAAGCATACACTAACTGCTCTTTAGAAGGACTCTGGGTAGTGGAAACCCACACAGGAACAATCATGGAGGTACTACCTGATTGACCCACCTTTGTGACGTTCAGAGCTGTGGCTGCCATAGTATCATTTTCTGTGGTTGGTGTAACGTTTGTGGAGCTCTGAGGTCTTTCATTTGCCTTGTGATTCTCATTGTGCAAACAAGTGGGGTGTCGTCTTTTGCAAGTGTCACATGTGTGGCGATGACGACAGTCTTTGGCATTGTGGCCCACCTTTAAGCACCCGTAGCACAGTTTATTGTCCTTTACAAATGTCCGTTTGTCGTCTAGTGACTTTTCTGAGAAGCTTGGGCACTTTGACAACTGATGCCTTTCATCTTTGCAGAACATGCAGGGTACTTTTAACTTTGTGTCATTTAACTTTGCTTTATCTGCATGTGCTGTAGCTTGTGTTGTGAAGACTTGGGTTGCAAATCTGTTTGGTTTAATCTCTTTTGCATGTCTTTTTTCCAGAGATGAGCTGTGTGAATGGAGTGCATAGGAAGAAGTCACAGGATTACATGCAATTTCCGCCTCGAGTGCTACAAACTCTGCAAAATCCTTGAAAGAGGGGAAATCTTTACCTTCCATGAGAGCAACTGTGACCTGACGATTCCAACGTGTTGCGAGCCATTCTGGAACCTTTTGCAATAACTTTTGGTTTTCCTCACAGTCACTCAGTACCTCTAAGCCCTTTACATGTGGTGTTGCTTGGAGACAGGTTGTGAGAAAATCAGAAAATGTCTGTAAACCTTCTGCATCCTTTGAGTGGATTTTAGGCCACTTCGACAGTTTGTCTCTGAATGCCTTTTGAACAACAAAAGGTTGACCATAACGTTGGTCAAGCCTTTTCCAGGCATCTTTGTATGCCTCTTCGTCGCTACGATAAAATGTGCCCTCAAGGCATTTAAGTGCTGGGCCAGTAATATACCTTTTTAACAAGTGCAGTTTATCAGCAGGAGATATACCTTTGCAGTCTATCAGTGAGCTGAAGGAAGCCTTCCATTCGATATAGGTGATGGGATCTCCGCTGAACACGATAGGCACTGGCACTGGGATTCTGTTTACAGCTATGCTGTCTTGGATAGCTTTAGCCAGCTGGGAAATGTCTGTGGGAGGCGATGGAGAAACAACTTGAGAGTGTGGTTGTTGCACAGAATAGTTGACAGGAAGGGATGCATATTGTTGCATGAGCGGGTGGTATGAACCTGTGGAGAGCAATGGGGCTGGTTGTGCAAAGCTTTGGTTGACAGGAGAAGTCCCATTGTTCTGTAACATACATTGACTGTCCGTATCAACTTTCAATTCCTTGTCATAAATCTCTAATTTTGCACGCGCAGCTTGCCTTTCCTTTTCTGCTTGTAAGCGCTCTAGTTCAAACTTTTGTGCATCCAATTCTCTCCTGTGTTTCTCTTCCATTTCTCTTAATTTTTCCCTTTGTTTGATTTCCTCTTGTGTGATTTTATACTGAGCTTCCTTAGCAGCTAATTCTGCAGCTGCATCAATTCTTTTGGCAGCGATGCTTGCTTCAGAGTGATAACTGGACTGTGATGAAGTGCCAAAAATGGACTTAGCATGTTCATAAGTTAAGAGTTGATGGAGGCGCTGCTTTTCTCTATCTGCATCATATTCATCTATGGCTGCTAAACGCTCTGAAATGATTTTCATAATGTCTTTTGTCACAGATTCACAGGAGTCCATTTTACGCCTTATGACATGGGATGGTGCATTACGCTCTCTTAGTTCACTGTATGCTTTTGTCATGTCATTTACTGTCCTTTCAATATCATCAGCCATTTCTGCTAACTGTGAATCTGACAGATCACTTTTGAGGTCTGCTCTGTAAATTCTGACCTGACCTTTCCAATGTTCATAGATAGTTAACAGCTTTTTCTCTCTTTTAGTCTGTTCATCCTTTTGATATAACAGCATTTTCTCTGTAGGCACACTAGGCCTTTCTGATCGCCTTGATAACGTTTCATTAACTGTTTCCTCTCGTTGTTCCTTTTCATTTATCTGTTCTGATTTAATATCTTCCATTTTGAGAGCAATTGCTTGTCACCGCATCCTTAGACCGTTGCTGCAGCTCGCTGCTCCGCGTCATTTCCGTGCCGTTCCTTGAAATCGCAGGCAGCTCGTTGTAGCATGCTGGGTGAAGCGTCTCCTCTCGGCTTGGGGCTCCTGCTTCGATCAGGCGACAGGCTTTCACTTCTCCCGGAGGTAAGCTCTTACTATAGCATACCCCCCCCGATTGAAGGATGACACTTTACTGATGATTTTATAGGTTTAATGGCAGTAAACCCTCAAATTCACCGTAAGAGCTTGTGCCTCTATCAAGGGGGCTGCTAATAACAAATACGTTTTTATATTCTGTCACAACCTTTTCTTCCCCGTCTTTTGCTGCCGTTAGCTTGCTCACGCTAACGGTTATAACAGGAAGTTCCTTCAAAATAAAAGCACCGAATATCAAACAGGAAGCTAACCGTAGCTGATAGTACATAAAAGTAATAAGCTCCAAAATAAAATATAAGCAAATGAAGAAATGTACATAGGGTTATTTACAGTGCTTGTGCTACTTATCCATTTTTTTTTAAAGAAATAATAACTTTTCAACAGTCATACTGTCTTTCTCAGTACATTCATCTCTGTCCTTATTGTCATGCAGGGCACAGTAGTGCTTCAGCATAATGATATGTTATTGTATCCAAGCTCTTTGAAACACAACAGACACTTCACTGTGCAAATAAAAATAAGCTATTTGAATGACCCTGCTGGGACTTGAAACCCAGCTTCCCAATTGCAGGCAGAACAGATATTTTACCTCTAAGCTATTATTTAGTCATGAGTACTTGAGGCTTTCTTGAACACTTGAGCCTTTCATCAAAATGGTTCCCATAGACAAGGCCTCATGTGGAACTTCATTTGCTCCGCTAGGCCATGTGGTCAACAAAGTATACAGCATGCAGATTTTTTTACAATGTGTATTTTTCAATTTCAATAAATGTGCTGTCTTTTAAGAAAAATCATTGATCATAAGGGAAAACAGAAATAATAAAACTGGGGTGACTCCAGTGAATGTGTTTGTGTTACTTCATGTGCTTGTACTACTTACCCATTTTTATTAAGAAATAATAAATTTTCAACAGTCTTATACTGTCCCAGTATATTCAGCTCTGGCCTTATTCTCATGCAGGGCACAATGGCAATAGTGCCTCAGCATAATGATGCGTAATAATGATCCAAGCTCTTTCAAACACAAGAGACACTTTACCTTGCAAATAAAAATGAAATTAAAAGAGTGACACAGCTGGGATTCAAACCCAGGTCTCCCACTTGCAAAACAGATGTACTACCACTAAGCCATCACCTCAGTTACAAGAAGTAACCACTATTTGTCAAAAATACATCAATAGGAGAAACAAGCTCAAATTGTTCCCAAATGGGAGAAGTCTGTGTTTTTGGTGCTGGCACCATCTGAAAACTGGCTGTGACAAATGCCTTACACAGTCAAACATGACAAAACAAAACATGAGGGACGGAGAGTTCCATTGGGTACTGCTGCTTTTTCATGTTGCGTGCAAAATCATGAACAGCTTCCTGACCCAGTCACATGGTCCAATGTCAACACATACATCACGATGCATGCTTCAAAACACACCTCGCCAGATACTTCCTGGATAAGATCAGATCACCATTCGGTGCACCAGTGCCTGCCTTCCCATGACTACTTTGATGCAGCACAGCAAAATAAACGTTAAAACCATTCAGAAATGTTTATGCACAAAATAAATGAGACCAGCTTCATTCCCCTACATGCCAGACGGCCACTTTTTTTTTTTTTTTTTTAAAGTGTGCCGTTATTGAGCGGCTGTAATACCTGACAGCTTCAGCCCCAAACTCCCCCCACCCGCCACCCGCAATTTTGAAGTTGTGCTGTGGGAGCCGACAAAATTATGATCCAGTGATAAAGGGAAGAAGATTGATTAAAAAAAAGAGAGCACAAATCAGCTGTCTGTCATGCCTTTCGGCATCTTCCACAGCAGAATTGTAGCATTTGTCTCACTTCAATGAGGAAAAAGTCAGATGAAATGAGACATGACCGTTCAGACTGAGGTCGCTTTTGAAAATATCAGATATGTATCGGAATTAGGACCACATATGAAAGTAGCCTGGGTCTGGTGTGAAAAAATCGGATCTGTGCCATTCAGACTGTCATTAAAAAAATCAGATATGGGTCACATTTGTGCCAAAAAATCGGAATTGAGCATTAAAACCTGCAGTGTGACCGTAGCCTATGATGATAATGTGTTTTCTTGATTTTCCATTACCCTCAGACTTTTCATGCAACTCCTTAGTTGTAAATATTTCCAAAATTCTCTCTTCTAATGCCCTTGTACAACCAAGTTTTTCACAAAAAGGATTCCTTCCCTTTGGATTCCTTTGGAATAATGGATTATTCCAAATTGAAGAGTATGCTTGAATATATACGGACATTTTTAAAATGCTGATAATTTGATTTGGAATTTGGGTGAGCTGTTTTAAGCAGGTTAGAGAATAAAACAAAATTCTTCATTTTATTCAAATGCATGCATATAAATAGTAAGCAAAAAGAGCTAGCAAGCTAATGCTACTAGCGATAGCTTAGCGGCAAATGTAACCCTCTCACAAACAGACAAAACCAAAAAAGCACAAACACATTTTTAAGTAACAATTAAATGACTTATGTAGCATTCCCATTAGCAATGGCCTCTCTCAACATCCAAATAATAGCTGGCACCTAACCACCTACTGTACACTCCAAACTTGTCTAACGCAGTTAGGCCTTCAGCCTGATCTCAAGACTGATGGCACAATTCTCAACATCACCTGATTAACATGCTCATGCCACCTGGTGTTCTACCAGAGATGGTGGGAGAAGACAAGTTCAAAGTGTGACAGTGATCTGTCCTAGTTTGTTGTATTTTGTTAATGCTTGTTATTAATAGGGGGGGGGGGGCTGAAAAGTTCATAGTCTGACCAGTTCTAGTTTTGAGATTAGATACCTTCTTGTTTTGTTGCTGTAGCATAACTCCTTCTTAGTCACCCTATGAACTTTTCAGCCCCCCTTCGTATACAGTACACATCAATTTTTATGAAACATTCACACTGCTACATGTGAAATATGACAGAAAAACAAGTTAGAACTTAGAAGAAAATTATGTTTAGACTGTCCAGTGGTAGGGTGGCCACTGGAGGTGCAAGACCAGGGTGGCCTTTTTCTCCCTGTGTCACCACTTAGGGGCACCATCGCCTTTAAGTCATTGCTTGATAAAGCCAACAGGACCACATTATCTGCAAACAGCAGAGATGAGCTCCTGTGGTCACCAAACATGACACCCTTGGTTCATTGGCTGTGCCAAGAAATCCTGTCCATAAGTATTATTAACAGGATCGGTGTCAAATGGCTGCATTACGGGATATATTGGCTAATGTAGTGACCATCCGTTGAATACTACTTTTCAAAATGCATTGTGGGATATTTTGAGTGTACTATATAGTGAATGAAATTTTCAGTTAAGATTTCGAACAGTACTACAAGGTGGTTGATTCACTATATAGTACACTATATGGGGAAGGAGTGAGCATTTCGAACACAGCATGGGACTTTGCTGATGAGTGAGCCATGACTCCAGCGTGACGGCACCCAGGTCTGCTACGGCCAGCGCCACCAGGGCCACACCCACCATGGGCTCGCCTGAGGCCTCTGTGGTTGGACAGTAAGAAAATGACTGTTTTTGAAATGTTTAGGCAGAGCATGGTTGGAACACAGTGGTAGAATAATCCACTCAACCATGCAGGGCCTACTGGTAGTCGACCCAGTTGCCCAGGTTCATGTCTGATTTCTAATGTTAATAATGATTTTGGTTTTTCCCAGGGGGGTTGTGAATGTTATGTAATGTTATAACACCAATACACGGCACGGATGTGATGGCGCAGGCATGGGTGACACCATCACACTGTGCTTATAATAGGGGGCTCATGGCGGCAGCCCTGGTCTTTGACGTTCCATCTATAGCCTATGCACAGCCTGTACTCCTACTCTGTTAGCTTGCTAGCTCTTGTTCTGTACTGTTCCACGTGCTACCAACTCTGTTAATAAAGCCACCGTTGAGCACAGCCACTGCCTCCGCTGCTCCTCTTTTCTAGACATAACACCTACTGTATGCGGCCTGACAAGTCCAGTTTCACAAGCAAAAATATTGTGCACATGATCACTGTGGTCTGACAACTACAGTGGTGTGAAAAAGTGTTTGCCCCTTCCTCACTTCTCATTTTTTTGTATGTTTCTCACACTTAAATATTTCAGATCATCAAACAAATTTAAATATTAGACAAAGATAACATAAGTAAACACAAAATGCAGTTTTTAAATGAAGGTGTTTATTATTAAGAGAAAAAAAAAATTCAAACCTACATGACCCTGTGTGAAAAACTGATTGCCCCTAAACCTAATAACTGGTTGGGCCACCCCGAGCAGAAACAACTGAAATCAAGCATTTGCAATAACTGGCAATGAGTCTTTTACAGCGCTGTGGAGGAATTCTGGCTCACTCATCTTTGCAGAATTGTTGTAATTCAGCCACATTGGAGGGTTTACGAGCATGAACCCCCTTTTTATGGTCATGCCACAGCATTTCAATCGGATTCTGGTCAGGACTTTTGACTAGGCCATTCCAATGTCTTCATTTTGTTTTTCTTAAGCCATTCAGAGGTGAACTTGCTGGTGTGTTTTGGATCATTGTCCTGCTGCAGAACCCAAGTGCGCTTCACCTTGAGGTCACAAACAGATGGCTGGATATTCTCCTTCAGGATTTTTTAGTAGACAGCAGAATTCATGGTTCCATTTACCACAACAGGTCTTCCAAGTCCTGAAGCAGCAAAATAGCCCCAGACAATCACACTACCACCACCATATTTTACTGATGGTATAATGTTCCTTTTCTGAAATGCTGTGTTACTTTTATGACAAATGTAGTGAGACACACACCTTCCAAAAAGTCCAACTTTTGTCTTGCCAGTTCACAGAGTATTTTCCCAAAAGTCTTGGGGATCATCAGGATTTCTTTCTGCTGCACATTCACCAGCCATAATGCTCTACACTGTGTCTATATATATATACATTTATAGTAATATGGACATATGTTTACTAGATGTTGTTTTTTCTTGCCTTCTGATTGTTGCTCTGAGTGTTGCTATCCCTATGCTGTTGCAATCCTGGAATTTCCCCATTGTGGGACTAATAAAGGCTTATCTTATCTTATCTTATCTTATGTTTTCTGGCAAAACTGAGATGAGCCTTTATCTTCTTTTTGCTCAGCGGTGGTTTTCGTCTTGGAACTCTGTCATGCAGGCCATTTTTGTCCAGTCTCTTTCTTATGGTGGAGTCATGAACACTGACCTTAACTGAGGTAAATGAGGCCTGCAGTTCTTTGGATGTTGTTGCAGGGTCTTTTGTGACCTCTTGGATGAGTTGTCGCTGCGCTCTTGGGGTAATTTTGGTTGGCCACCCACTCCTGGGAAGGTTCACCAGTGTTCCATGTTTCCACCATTTGTGAGTAATGGCTCTCACTGTGGTTCGCTGGAGTCCTAAAGCTTTAGAAATGGCTTTGTAACCTTTTCCAGACTGATAGCTCGCAATTACTTCATTTCTCATTTGTTCATGAATTTCTTTGGATTGTAGCGTATCTAGCTTTTGAGGATCTTTTGGTCTACTTCACTTTGTCAGGCAGGTCCTATTTAAGTGATTTCTTGATTGAGAACAGGTGTGGCAGTAATCAGGCCTGGATGTGGCTAGAGAAATTGAACTCAGCTTTCTAAAAATGTGATAAACCACAAATTTATATTTTAACGGGGGGCAATCACTTTTTCACACAGGGCCATATACGTAGGTTTGGATTTTATTTTACCCTTAATAATGAACACCTTCATTTAAAAACTGCATTTTGTGTTTACTTGTGTTATCTTTAATATTTAAATTTGTTTGATGATCTGAAACATTTAAGTGTGACAAATACAAAAAAAAAGAGAAATCAGGAAGGGGGCAAACACTTTTTCACACCACTGTATGAAGAAAACAAAAGATTTTCAAAATATTACTCAGAGGGCTCATAATTCATTTATCTGTCCTCCCTACAAAGATCCATATGCATGGCTCATGTATGGTGGGAAAGTGTATTGCCCATGCACTGAGAGGCCACGCACGTGCAATGCAGGCAGGAGGAGGTGTAACAACCTGCCCCATGTAACTTTTTTGTCCTTGTTTACCTGAATACATATGTGCAAAAAGAGCAGAATTTAGCAAGTGTGGTATTTGTAAAGGAATATAAACACAAACTAAATGTGGAGAAGAGGCACAGATCAGAAAAAAAGACTAGGATTTGTTTAATTTTTACAGTATTTATTTTGATAAATTTGTTAAATTAAAAAAAAAACATATTAAATATTTGAGTCAACTCCTCCAAGTCAGAATGTCCCTGTAAAGTGATGGTCTCTAGTTTTATTGTCTGCTTAAAATAAACATTTGATGTTTGATCAGATTGTTGTGTGGACTTCCATTTCAGACAAACTAGATGATGTCTGACATCTGGTGGTGAGAGTCTTACAGAATGCAGAGGGAAGCAGCTTTTTTCTCCTTGCTCCCGTTTTTATGAATTTAAACATGCACTGATACACTGCAGTGGATATAAATCCCCTTGCAAACAAATCTACATTTTCTAAAATGGTATCTTATGCCCTTTTTTCTACAAAAAAAAAAAAAAAACCAACAACTTTCATTGTCTTATAGTCTCATGTCATTTTCATTTAGTTGAAAAATTCAGCTCCCTAAGTCATTATCACAGTTTGGTTTCACTTCTTGTAATACATATTTAGTTTTTTTATTTCAGTTTCTTGTGCCACACATTTGCAACCTAGTGTTATGTCGGAATAATGGAGGAACATCACTCACCTCCCCAACTCCGGCTGAGCTACGGCAAGCCCCAGAGTACAATTTCCATATGTACCCCCCCCACACACACACAAAGTTCCAGGCCCCAGTTCAATAACCCAACAAACACAGAACATAGTGCACAAATACCATCATTTTTTTGAACATATGTACATGAAAACTATAAACAGATGAACCCTCACTCGGGCGTCTGGGTAGACTACCAGAACGCCCCGTCTGGTTGGAGCAGATTATTCTGCTGCTAGTCCCAACCGGCATCAACCCAAACAGTCTTTGCCACAAAGTCCTCCAGGTACCTACTGTAGGTCTCCGACAAATTCTAGCTGGGCGTCCCCTTGGAGGGGATCTTGCACCTGGCATTGTTGGCCTTGCCTGTGGGTCCACATCAGACAGGACCCCCCAGTCCCAGCTCTCACTGAAATGTCCAGCTGTAGTTTCAGTCACCTGCAGCAGCGGCGACCTTCTCAGCCTGCTGGCGTGCCACCGAGACCCATCCTCCAGCTCAAACGTGTCTAGGCCCCGCCGCCTCACGATCCGCTGTGGCGCTGTAACTTGTGGGCTCGAACTGGGTGCTTGATCCACACCTGGTCTGCTTCCCTCAAACCATGGTCTCTCGTCCTGTGCTTCCTGTCAAACCTCTGTTTCATCCCCCCCAATATTGAATTCAGCAAAGTCTGGGTCACTCTGGGTGCTGGGTGCCCACACGTGTGCTGGTACTCGATCTCTGTTTTAAGAATTATTTTGCACTCGCTGTGAGAATTGGACTTTTTGGGACTGCTCTCATTCGTGAGTAAACTGATTAGCGTTTCTTTTTGTGGTTCGCTGCTACGCTTTACCTGAAGCATTTGCTAAGCTAACGCTATCACTATAGCTAACGCCATAGCTAGTCGTAGCACCTAACACCGATACAAAGAAGCAACTCTGTCCCCGGTGATTGGGGATCGCCGGAGGAACTAACCGAGGCAACAGTTGGACTGGAGCCGGATCGGAGTTCTAGTACAGCGGCGGTAGGAGACGGGGACCAGTGAAGGAGCAGCCGAGGCCCCAGCTGGATAAGAGCCGGAATCGGAGCCCAGTTACAGCGGCGGGGCTCTGCGGAGGAACTACTGAGGAAGATGGCGGTAGATGGCGGGGCTCAGCGGAGGATCTACCGGGACCCCAGCTGGACAGGAGCAGGATCGGAGTTCAACTACAGCAGCGGTGGGCGGCGGGACTCGGTGGAGGAGCTGCCGGTACCCCGGCTGGACAGGAGCTCAATTGCAGTGGGGGTAAGCAGCGGGACTAGCAGCGGAGGGGGCTAGCTGAGGCCCAGCTGGATTCGAGGTCAGTCGGTCGGATCGGATACTGGCGACACCAGCAGAGATTGTTTTACTATCAACAGGTCAGTAAAAATGCCACCAAAGAAGGAGGAAATGGAAGAGATCAAAAAATCTCTGAACTTCTTGTCAGAAGAACTGACCAAAGTGGCCAGTCAACAGGTTAAAATATTAGGGCTAATGGAAGAAGTCCGAGAATTAAAATTAACAATAAAGGAAAAAGACAAAAAAATTGCAGACTTGGAGTGACGCGTCGAGGATCTTGAACAATGTTCTCGTGAATGAATGAATGAATGAATGAATGAATGAATTTGAATGAATGAATGAATGAATGAATGAATTTATTTCGGATAGTACAGTACAGGTTAAAAGAAACTGAATAATATAACAACAAGGTCAAATTAGACAAAGACTCCTCCTACTATACAATTCCACGTAAGTTATCCGAAATGGGTGATGGCTGAAGCCGCAGCTTATATTGCCCACCCATATTCCATCCAAGAATTCAAAAGAGAAAAAAGAGAAAACAAGACAAGAGCAATTACAATTCAAAACAAAGCTAAGACAAAATGTGACTGAGAGAAAAAAAAAAACTAAGCTAGGCTAAGTTAAGCGGTTACTATTCAAAAACAAATCTAAGACAAAATGTCACAGAGAAAAAAAATAAAAAAAAATTAAAAAAAATAAGCTACAACACAACACAGGCTGGATATGTCAATCCTTATGTGAGTTTACATGTCGTCTTGTAAATATGTTTGGAGTATTTCTTCCTTTAGTTTTTGTTTAAATTGTCCAAGCGTTGTACATGATTTTAATTCAGGTCCAAAATCGTTCCATAATCTGACTCCTTGCACTGAAATACAGTGTTGCTTGGTGGTTGTTCTCACTGTAGGCTTTTGAAATATACATGTTCCTCAGAGGTGATATCGTTTCTCCCTTGTTTGGAACAACTTTTGGATATTTGCGGGCAGTGAAAAATTCTTCACTTTGAACATTATTATTGCAGTTTTAAAGTCAACCAGATCTTTCAACTTGAGAGTTTTTTGTTTAAGAAAAAGTGGGTTTGTTGGTTCCCTGTAAGCTGCTTTGTTTATTATTCTAATAGCTATCTTTTGAAGCATAAAGAGTGGATATATGTTTGTTTTATATGTATTTCCCCATACTTCATTACAATATGTCATGTATGGGAGTATTAATGAATGATACAAGGTGTATAGTGTGGGTTGATTCAGCAAATATTTCACTCTGTGTAATATTGCAATTGATTTGGATACTTTACCTTTAATATAATTAATATGTGACTTCCAACACAGTTTGTTATCAATTATTACTCCAAGAAATTTAGTTTCAGATACCCTTTCAATCTCTACACCATTTACACTGAGTTTGGGTACTGGGTTGTTGTGATGGTTGTTAAAGACTATAAATTTTGTCTTACTTAAATTGAGCGTTAATTTGTTTGAATCAAACCATAGTTTAAGCTTTCCTAATTCCTTTCCGAGTGTATCCAGAAGTTGTTCCAAATTGTTTCCACTGCATAGCAGATTAGTGTCATCGGCAAACAATATTAAGTCCATTTTTTCTGAAACTTTACATATATCGTTTATATACATATTGAATAATAATGGTCCCAAAACTGAACCCTGTGGGACTCCACAGGTGACCTTCAGTAACTCTGAGTTTTTGTTGCTAACACATACATACTGATATCTATTCTTTAAGTAACTACTTAACCAGGACAGTGCTACCCCTCTAATACCACAATTTTGTAGTTTCTTTAATAATAAATTGTGATCTACTGTATCAAATGCTTTTTTAAGATCTAGGAATACTCCAACTGAATACTCTTTATTTTCAATGGCTGTTGATATTTTTTCTGTAAATTCCATTAGGGCATATGCAGTTGTCCTCTTGTGTCTGAACCCATATTGCTGCTCACACAATAAATCATTCTTCAGTATGAAGTTGTCAATTCTCTCATAGAATATTTTTTCAAGTATCTTGGAAAATTGCGGTAATAGTGAAATTGGTCTATAGTTGGAGAGTTCCCCTCTGTCGCCCGTCTTGTATATCGGAATTACTTTAGCTATTTTCATTGCATTGGGAAATATACCTGATTGGAGAGACAGGTTACAGATATACGTACGTCAGTGGTTTTACTATGCATTCGATAACAGTTTTGACTAATAGCATGTCAATACCATCACAGTCCGTAGATGTTTTACTTTTGAACGATTTAACAATTTCAATGACCTCTCTTTCGTCTGTGTTCTTTATGAAGAGGGAGTCTTTTACAGCAGTGTTATTGCATATTGTATCACCTGTAGGCACCGTAGTGGGTATTTCTCGGGCCAGATTAGGTCCAATGTTAACAAAAAAATTATTAAATTCATCTGCAGGTGAAGCTATATTCACACTCTGAGTCGTTTTATTATTTTTTGGAATATTAGTTGGGTTGCTTGTATTTCTGCTTTTATTTCCAAGGATACTGTTGAGTATTGTCCATGTATTTTTAATATTGTCTTTGTTTTTCTCCAGTTCTTTACTGTAATAGTCTCTTTTACTACATCTTATTATATATGTTAACTTATTTTTGTATGTTTTATACCGCTGCTCTGCTTCTTTTGTCCTTTTCTTTAGGAAAGTTTTATATAATAAATTTTTCTTTTTACACGCCTTTTGTAGTCCTTTGGTTAACCATGGCTTATCAGCAAATTTGTGTTTAAGCTTTTTTTTTTTACTAATGGGCAGTTTTTTTCATAAAGAGTGGTTACAATGTTTATAAATGTGTCATAGGCTTCATTTACATCTGATACATAGACTTCTGTCCAGTCTTGCTTCAGCAAGTCCTCTTTAAAAGAACTGATTGCATTTGGTGATTTGTATCTGAACGATTTTGAAATTTTTTCTGCGTTGGGCCCCGTGTGGCCATGGATAAGTGCAAAGGTTGGCAAGTGGTCACTTATATCATTTATCAATAATCCACTTTCTATTTTCTTATCGATAACATTGACAAACAGGTTGTCAATAAGTGTAGCAGAGTGAACTGTGATTCTACTGGGATGTGTTATTGTGGGATGTAGACTCATGCTGTACATAGAGTTCATGAACTCTGTAACTACATTTTGTTGATGTGGATTCAGTAAATCAATATTGAAATCTCCACAAATTGCTACCATTTTCTTACTAGTAATATTATTGTACAGCTCGACTAATTTATCTCTGAATGTCTCAATGCAAGTTCCCGGCATTCTATATATGCAGCTTATGATTAGATTTTTTGTTTTGTCTAGGTCAATCTCAACAGTAACACATTCCAAGATCCCTGGTAGTGCAAAGGACATTTCATTTACAAGCTTACACCTATACAGGTCATCAATATACAGTGCAACACCACCACCCTTTTTTTGAGTTCTGTTAATATAAAACATCTGATATCCCTCTATTGCCATCAGGGGAGCCTGTTCTTCATTAAGCCAGGTTTCAGAGACTGCAATAGCTGTGAATTTTCTGTCTAGCTGTTTTAAATAGTCCCAAATCTGTGGAAAGTTTTTGTTAAGACTTCTGCTATTGAAGTGTATTATTGACAGTTTACCATCTAATTGCACTTGACTTTTGAATTGCTTTTCAGTGTAATATTCACAGTGGTTATGAATATTATTGAAAAAGTGGTTATCAGGATCAATATCATTCTCCATCTCTTGTGGTTTATGTTCAGCATAGTGGCATATTTTCAGAGTTTGAGTTTCCTCATTCTGTGTCAGATGACTTCCTCCAGCTGGGGATAATTGATGTCTACTCGAGTCGATCATAAGTTTTTGTTTATTTTGCTTATTTTTTTTTAAAGTACTTTGGCATGGAGTATCAAAAGAACTATTCTTATTGTGTGTATGAATATGGATTATCATTGACTCATAATTTTTTTTATAATCGGTGTTCAAGTACAGCGGCGGTAGGAGACAGGGACCAGTGAAGGAGCAGCCGTGGCCCCAGCTGGATAAGAGCCGGAATCGGAGCCCAGTTACAGCGGCGGGGCTCTGCAGAGATCGTATGGATGATCTAATTATAAGTGGACTAGACATTAAATACCAATCATATGCTCATGCTACAGCAGGAATGAGAGGTGAGGAGGCTCCCCTGAGTGAATCAGTCTCCCTGGAAAACCAGGTGCTTCAGTTCCTTGAAAGTAGAAATATAAAGGTTGAAGCAAATGCAATTTCAGCCTGTCATGCTTTACCCAGAAAAGATAATAAAACAAAGAAATCAACTGTGATGCGTTTTGTGAACAGAAGGATAAAGAATGGCATACTGAAGCAGGCCAGAAAGCTACGGGGAACAGAAGTTTACTTAAATGAACATTTAACAAAGGCTAATGCTGAAATAGCACGGCAAGCACGGATGCTGAAAAGACAAAATAAGATACAGGCAACATGGACAAGAAATTGTAGAGTTTGGATCAAACTAAATGGAACACCTGAGGAAGCGAAGACCATAATAATCAGAGATCTTACTGACTTAAATAAATATAGATGAACACTGATTAAGAAAATTAAGAGACTATGATAATCCATATCCACACACATGACAAGAATAGTTCTTTTGACATACCATGTCAATGCACTTTAAAAAAAAAACAAAACTAAACAAAACAAACAAAAAAAATTATGACTGACTTGACTAGACATCAATTATCCCCAGGTGGAGGAAGTCATTTGACACAGAGTGAGGAAATTCAGACTCTGAAAATATGCCATTATGCTGAACATAAACTACAAGAGATGGAGAATGATATTGATCCTGATAACTTTTTCAATAATATTCATAATCATTGTGAATATTACAGTGAAAAGCAATTCAAAAGTCAAGTGCAACTAGATGGTAAACTATCAATAATACACTTCAACAGCAGAAGTCTTAACAAAAACTTTCCACAGATTAGAACTATTTAAAACAGCTAGACAGAAAATTTACAGCTATAGCAGTCTCTGAAACTTGGCTTAATGAAGAGCAGGCTCCCCTGATGGCAATAGAGGGATATCAGATGTTTCATATTAACAGATCTCAAAAAAGGGTGGTGGTGTTGCACTGTATATTGATGACCTGTATAGGTGTAAGCTTGTAAATGGAATGTCCTTTGCACCACCAGGGATTTTGGAATGTGTTACTGTTGAGATCGACCAAGATAAAACAAAAAATCTAATTACTGTCATGGCGGCCGCTGGGCCGTCATCAGCCCCAGCTGCGCACACACCTGCCGCCAATCATCAGCAGACTTTAAAAGCTGGCATTACTGATGGCTCAGCACGGAGTCATCTGCCTACTTCGCCATGCAACGCGTCACGGACTCATTCTCTCGCCAGAGCATCCACGACGCATCTACCTCAGGCTTCGTCACGTAAGAGACGTAATATCTTACCTTGTCATAGTGTTATCCCCTGTGCACAGGTGGACCTCCCCGGCGGCGGACCTGTCTCCCCAAGTAACGGAGCCTCTCCTCCTCCTCGGGACTCCTCCACCTCACCACAGCGTCAAGCTGCATCGAGCCACTGTGAGCCGCAGAGCCAGCAAGAGTCGGCCAACGTCACCTGCAAGTAAGCAGTACTTGTTGTCACACCGCAGTACTGCAAACAGCCGTAACCCATCTGTGCTTGTGTGTTCCAGGGTTGCCAGGTCGCGGCGGGACTCGCTCAGTCCCAGTGGTTCCTCAGCATCACACTCACTCACACCTTCACACACATCACACGCACTCACACCTTCACACACATCACACTCACTCACATCTACATACACGTAACACTTTTGGGTTAATAAATAATTGTCTAAACAGTCTACTCATGTCAGTGTCTGTCTCCAGGGTCAAGCAATCATGTCAAATATAAGTTGTATATATAGAATGCCGGGAACTTGCATTGAGACATTCAGAGATAAGTTAGTCGAGCTGTACAATAATATTACTAGTAAGAAAATGGTTGTAATTTGTGGAGATTTCAATATTGATTTACTAAATCCATTACAACAAAATGTAATTACAGAGTTCATGAATTCTATGTACAGTATGAGTCTATATCCCACAATAACACATCCCAGTAGAATCACCGTTCGCACTGCTACACTTATTGACAACCTGTTTGTTAATATTATTGATAAGAAAATAGAAAGTGGATTATTGATAAATGATATAAGTGACCATTTGCCAATCTTTGCACTTATCCATGGCCACACGGGGGCCAATACAGAAAAAATTTAAAATCTTTCAGATACAAATCACAGAATGCAATCAGTTCTTTTAAAGAAGACTTGCTGAAGCAAGACTGGACAAAAGTCTATGTATCAGATGTAAATGAAGCCTATGACACATTTATAAACATTGTAACCACTCTTTATGAAAAAAATTGTCCATTAGTAAAGAAAAAGCTTAAACAGAAATTTGTCGACAAGCCATGGTTAATCAAAGGATTACAAAAGGCGTGTAAAAAGAAAAATTCATTATATAAAGCTTTTCTAAAGAAAAGGACAAAAGAAGCAGAGCAGCGGTATAAAACATACAAAAATAAGTTAACATATATAATGAGATGTAGTAAAAGAGACTATTACAGTAAAGAACTGGAGAAAAACAGAGACAATATTAAAAATACATGGACAATACTTAACAATATTATTGGAAATAAAAACAGAAATACAAGCTACCCAACCAATTTTTCAAAAAATAATAAAACGACTCAGAGTGTGAATGCAGTTTCACCTGCAGATGAATTTAATAACCTTTTTGTTAACATTGGTCCTAATTTGGCTCAAGAAATACCCATTACGGCACCTACGGGTGATACAATAAGCAAAAACACTGCTATAAAAGACTCCATTTTCATAAAGAACACAGACGAGAGAGAGGTCATTGAAATTGTTAAATCGTTTAAAAGTGAAACATCTACGGACTGTGATGTATTGACATGCTCTTAGTCAAAACTATTATTGAATGCTTCGTGAAACCACTGACGTATATTTGTAACCTGTCTCTCCAAACAGGTATATTTCCCAATGCAATGAAAATAGCTAAAGTAATTCCGATATACAAGACGGGTGACAGAGGGGAACTTTCAAACTATAGACCAATTTCACTATTGCCGCAATTTTCTAAGATACTTGAAAAAATATTCTGTGAGAGAACTGACAACTTCATAATGAAGAATAATTTATTGTGTGAGCAGCAATATGGGTTCAGACACAAGAGGACAACTGCATTTGCTGTAATGGAATTTATAGGAAAAATATCAACTGCCATTGAAAATAAAGAGTACTCAGTTGGGGTATTCCTGGATCTTAAAAAAGCATATACAGTGGATCATAATTTATTATTAAAGAAACTACAAAATTGTGGTATTGGGGGGTAGCACTGTCCTGGTTATGTAGTTGCTTAAAGAATAGATATCAGTATGTATGTGTTGGTAACAAAAACTCACAGTTACTGAAGGTTACTTGTGGAGTCCCACAGGGTTCAGTTTTGGGGCCACTGTTATTCAATATGTATATAAATGATATACGTAAAGTTTCAGAAAAAATGGATTTAATATTGTTTGCCGATGACACTAATCTATTATGCAGTGGAAGCAATTTGGAACAACTTTTGGATACACTCGGAAAGGAATTAGGAAAGCTTAAAATTTGTTTGATTCAAACAAATTAACGTTCAATTTAAGTAAAATAAAATTTATAGTTTTTAACAACCATCACAACAACTTAGTATCTAAACTCAGTGTAAATGGTGTAGAGATTGAAAGGGTATCCGAAACTAAATTTCTTGGAGTAATAATTGATAATAAACTGTGTTGAAAGTCACATATTAATTATATTAAAGGTAAAATATCTAAATCAATTGCAATACTACACAGAGTGAAATATTTGCTGAATCAACCCACATTATATACTTTGTATCATTCATTAATACTCCCATACATGACATATTGTACTGAAGTATGGGGAAATACATATAAAACAAACATATATCCAGTCTTTATGCTTCAGAAGAGAGCTATTAGAATAATAAACAAAGCTGCTTACAGAGAACCAACAAACCCACTTTTTCTTAAATTAAAAGCTTTCAAGTTGAAAGATCTGGTTGACTTTAAAACTGCAGTAATAATGTTTAAAGTGAAGAATCTACCACTGCCCGCAAATATTCAAAAGTTGTTCCAAATAAGGGAGAAACAATATCATTTCAGAGGAACATGTATACTTCAAAAACCTTCAGTGAGAACTACCACCAAGCAACACTGTGTTTCAGTGCAAGGAGTCAGATTATGGAACGATTTTGGACCTGAATTAAAATCATGTGCAACGCTTGGACAATTTAAACAAAAACTAAAGGAAGAAATACTCCAAACATATATACAAGATGACATGTAAAATCACATAAGGAGTGTCATATCCAGTCTGTGTTGTGCTGTTGCTTAGTTTTTTTTGTCACATTTTGTCTTAGCTTTGTTCCGAATTGTAATCACTCTTGTTTTGTTTTTCTTTTGGATTCTTGAATGGAATATGGGTGGGCAATATAAGCTGCGGCTTCAGCCATCACCCATTTCGAATAACTTATGTTGAACTGTATAATCAGAGGAGTTATTGTTTAATTTGACCTTGTTGGATTTTTTTCCCCTTTGTTATATTATTGTTTCTTTTTTCTTTTTTTTTTAAAGTTTTTGTAAAGGGTATACATGTCATTACAGCATTTCATTGTTTACATTTTCATCACATATTCCCCCCTTTTTTTGTTTTTTGACAACACTGAAAAAAAAATTATTACAACACCCTTTTTTTAAGTGAAAGAAAGAGAAATTAAAAAAAACAACAAAAAAAAACCCCTAAAAAGCAAAAGCGCAGAAAAATAAAAGAGCATCTGAGTAGCGTTGGAACAAAGTTAGGTGCCATTATTGAAATGGTGTTTGTGCAAGATTAGATCTGATGGAAGACACATATGCGTTCCAGGGATGCTAAAAGTTCAAGAACCCATCCATGTCCTGTCTCAGTGCAAATGTCAACTTTTCCATCAAATAAATGTCCTGAATCACATTTATCCAATCTTCAGCTGCAGGACAGTCTTTCGACATCCATTTTTTTGTAAGAGCTTTTTTACTTGCCAATATTAAAACAGTGAATAAGTATTTTTCTCCTCGTCTTTCCAGTGATTCCAGTAGTAAACCCAAATACAAAGTTACAAAAGAAAAGGGAACTGTTACTTTGAATATTTTCCCCAATATTGTCTGTACATTGGTCCAATATTGGTGGATAACTGGGCATGACCAAAACACGTGAAAATGATTTGCAGTCTTTTCACCACACAAGTGCCAACAATTCAACCCTTTACGAGTAAATTTGTTTTGTGCAGGTGTTCTGAAAAATCTTACCAAATTTTTCCATCCAAATTCTCTCCACAGCAGGGATGAAGTACTTTTCCATTGTTGTTTATTTAGCTTTTCCCATATTTCCAGTTGTAAAGTGAAATTCCCCTCTTTTTCCCATCTCTCTTTTATACAGTGGGGCAAAAAAGTATTTAGTCAGCCACCAACTGTGCAAGTTCTCCCACTTAAAAGATGAGAGAGGTCTCCAATTTTCATCATCGGTATACCTCAACTATGAGAGACAAAATGAGGAAAAAAAAATCTAGAAAATCACATTGAAGAATTTTTAATGAATTAATTGGTAAATTCCTTGGTAAAATAAGTATTTGGTCACCTACAAACAAGCAAGATTTCTGGCTCTCACAGACCTGTAACTTCTTCTTTGAGAGGCTCCTCTGTCCTCCACTCGTTACCTGTATTAATGGCCCCTGTTTGAACTTGTTATCAGTATACAAGACATCCTGTCCACAACCTCAAACAGTCAGACCCCAAACTCCACTATGGCAAAGACCAAAGAGCTGTCAAAGGACACCAGAAACAAAATTGTAGACCTGCACCAGGCTGGGAAGACTGAATCTGCAATAGGTAAGCAGCTTGGTGTGAAGAAATCAACTGTGGGAGCAATTATTAGAAAATGGAAGACATACAAGACCACTGATAATCTCCCTCGATCTGGGGCTCCACACAAGATCTCACCCCGTGGGGTCAAAATGATCACGAGAATGGTGAGTAAAAATCCCAGAACCACATGGGGGGACTTAGTGAATGACCTGCAGAGAGCTGGGACCAAAGTAACAAAGGCTACATCATTAACACACTACGCTGCCAGGGACTCAAATCCTGCAGTGCCAGACGTGTCCCCCTGCTTAAGCCAGTACATGTCCAGGCCCATCTGAAGTTTGCTAGAGAGCATTTGGATGATCCAGAAGAGGATTGGGAGAATGTCATATGGTCAGATGAAACCAAAATAGAACTTTATTGTAAAAACTCAACTTGTCGTGTTTGGAGGAGAAAGAACACCATACCTACTGTGAAGCATGGGGGTGGAAACATCATGCTTTGGGGCTGTTTTTCTGCAAAGGGACCAGGACGACTGATCCGTGTAAAGGAAAGAATGAATGGGGCCATGTATCGTGAGATTTTGAGTGAAAACCTCCTTCCATCAGCAAGGTCATTGAAGATGAAACGTGGCTGGGTCTTTCAGCATGACAATGATCCCAAACACACCGCCCGGGCAACGAAGGGGTGGCTTCGTAAGAAGCATTTCAAGGTCCTGGAGTGGCCTAGCCAGTCTCCAGATCTCAATCGCATAGAAAATCTTTGGAGGGAGTTGAAAGTCCGTGTTGCCCAGCGACAGCCCCAAAACATCACTGCTCTAGAGGAGATCTGCATGAAGGAATGGGCCAAAATACCAGCAACAGTGTGTGAAAACCTTGTGAAGACTTACAGAAAACGATTGACCTCTGTCATTGCCAACAAAGGGTATATAACAAAGTATTGAGATGAACTTTTGGGATTGACCAAATACTTATTTTACCGAGGAATTTACCAATTAATTCATTAAAAATGCTTCAATGTGATTTTCTGGATTTTTTCTTTTCTCATTTTGTCTCTCATAGTTGAGGTATACATATGATGAAAATTGGAGACCTCTCTCATCTTTTAAGTGGGAGAACTTGCACAATTGGTGGCTGACTAAATACTTTTTTGCCCCACTGTATATGATGTGTTGTCTCCTTTTAAATCTTGAAGAACATGGTATATCTTAGTCTCTGATCCCTGGGATCCCTTTATATGCCTTTAAGAAAACCTTCAGAACACCTGACTGGGCCCTTTCCAAATCCTCCTTTTTAAGTATTTTGTTTATGTTGTGTCTAAGGTGGAAGAACTTGTAAAGGTCTTGATTTACTAGACTATGTTTTTTTCAAATCTTCAAAACTTCTTAAAGTTTGCCCTTTAAAAAAATCGTAATATTTTATCAGTCCGTTCTCTTTCCACTTTTTAAATCTAGTGTCTGTTTTATTAGGAGTAAGGTCCTGATCATGGGAAATCCATTGCAATAATCGATAGGGTTCTTTAGTTTGATTCTCTCTGACTATCTTAAACCAAATTTTTAGCAGGGTCTCTATCCACGGGTTAGTGTTATTCAAAAGTTTAGGTAAGGCATTGTTCCCTATTATCGCCTGTAGGGGAATGTCACTTGTTATTTGGCATCTATCTCCTTCCATTGTGCAGTGTAGACTGGGCTACATATCTCTACTAATGTTTTAATTTGTGCGGCTTTAAAATAGTCCCTGATATTTGGCAGCGCGAGCCCACCTTTGACTTTGTTTAGCTGTAGGGTTCTATATCTGATTCTAGGTCTCTTGTCCTGCCATATGAATCTTGTGATCCTTCTGTCCAGTTCTTGCCATGTTTTTGTGGGAGGTTCTACCGGTATTGTTTGGAAAAGGTATAGAAGACGTGGAAGTATATTCATTTTGACTGCTTCACTTTTTTGTGCAGTACCCAAGAATGGTATCATATTCCATCTTGCTAGATCAGATTTTATTTTTGCCATCAGTGGATCATAGTTTAGTGTTATAATTTTGTTGATTTGTTTCGGGATATTGACCCCCAGATATTTCATAGATTCCATCTCCCAGTTAGTTTTGAATTTGCTTAGTAAATATTGATTTGGGTCATAGTTGAATGTTAAAATTTGGGTTTTATGCATGTTTAAGTCGTACCCCAATAACTCTCCATACTCTAAAAAAACTGAGATTAGTTCTGGAAAAGAGGTGTCCGGCTGCCCCAGGTATATTAAAATGTCATCAGCAAAGAGTGCTATTTTATGTTCCTTCTGACCAAGTGTAATATCTTGAATTTTTTGATTCTATCTTATCCATTGGCTCAGAGGTTCTATGAAGATTGCAAAGAGCAGTGGAGACAAGGGGCAGCCCTGACGACATCCTCTTTCCAGTTCAAAAGATGATGATAATTTACCGTTAATCCTTATTTTAGATGTTGGTTTTTTATATAATGCCTGGATAGCTCTAATGAAGTTGTTATGAAAATTGAAACTGGATAAGATTCTATTGGGGATTTTCATGTGACGTCACGGATCTAGGTCACAGGCCGGCGCCGCCATGCTGCCGGTCAAGCACTGGCGGGCATAGTACATAAGCTTGTGTAAACAAACCACTTTCACACGTTTTCTAAGCCTTGTCATCGCCGTTTTTGTCGTTGTTGTCATGCCGGAGACGTGTTGTGCTGTTCACTGCCATAATAGGCAGTGCGGCGGATGATAAAATAAGGTAGCAATGTGAGGTTTTAAGCAGGTTTATTAAATCATACCGCCATCATAGGAACTCCGCTCCAGCCCTTGTGCGAGCAGACTGAAGCGGGTCCTCAGGCTCTCGTGAGGAGACACAGGATGCGTGTGTCAGCATAATAGGCTTCGGAATATTCATTGAGAAACCAAGTGATCTCAGAGCCAGGGCACAAACCTACTCTCAGTACAAACACCACAACACTATGAAATACCTCACTGGAATTACGCCCCAAGGTGTTGTTTCTTTTATTTCGAAAGGTTGGGGTGGTAGGACCAGCGACAAACATATAACAGAAAATAGTGGTTTTCTTAAAAATTTGTCTCCAGGAGAAATCATCAAGTCACTGGACTCAAAGTCTGGCAGTGTGACATCCTCAGCTGTGATGGGGGAGAACAACACGCCAGGTGCAGTGTAAGGATCACAGCTTCCTAGAATGGCTATTTTATCCTGATACCGCTTCAATTCGATGCCAGAGAGGTGTTTGGTCTGTTCACTCAGACCTCCTTCACGTTCAGACATGATAAATAGTGATAAACTACCAGCTAACCTGTCCCACACTTCCAGAAGACTCAGAAGTTTGCAACACTCACGATCTTTCTTATGTAAACAAGCCTGGCGGGCGTCGCGCTTGACCGGCAGTATGGCCGCCGGCTGCATCGCTGGGCACGCGGGTCACGTGACTGAAAAACCTCTATATAGGAAAGACCAGTCAACTGAATCAAATGCTTTTTCAGCATCTAATCCCAATATGGCTGTATTTAAATTATATTTTTTTATATGATGAATTATGTGTAAAGTTCGTCTAATGTTATCTTGTGTCTGTCTTTGTCTTATAAAACCTGTTTGGTCTAAATGAATTAAGTCTGTCAGTATATTCTCTAACCTTTTGGCAAGGATAGCGGTAAAAAGTTTGTCGTCCTGATTTAACACACTGATTGGTCTGTAGTTGGAGCAGTCTAGTTTATCCTTTTCAGGTTTAGGTATGACTGAAATGACCCCTTCTCTCCAGGAGGGGGGGATTTCCCCTGTGTGGAGGACATAGTTAAATGTTTTCAGGAGGAGAGGAGATAGTTGCTGTTTAAAGGTTTTGTACCACTCTGTTGTATAACCATCAGCTCCTGGGGATTTGTTAGCTTTAAGTTTCATAATTGCTTTTTCTAATTCTTTAGGTTGTATTTCTGCCAGTAGTTTTTTATTTTGTGACTCAGTAAGTTGGGAAAGATTTAATGTATTTAGGAAGGCTTCGGATGCGTTTTTGTGTTTTTTGAGGGAGTACAAGTTCTTGTAGTAATTCTGGAAGCTTTTAAGAATTTTCTGAATTCTAAATTTTATTTCCTTTGATACTGGGTCTCTGATTTTGTAGATTGCTCTCTCCGTTTGTTGTTCCCTCAATTTATAGGCTAGTAATTTTGCCGATTTGCTACCTGTTTCATAGTATTTTTGTTTCAGAAATGTAAGTTTCTTCTGGATTTCTATTGTGTAGATCTCGTTTATTTGTTTTTTAATTTCCTTAATTTTGAGCGAGTCATTAGAATCAGTGTTGTCTTTGTGCTCTTCTTCTAATTTCTTAAATTCTGACTCTAATGTGATTAGTTTTTCTTGTCTCAGTTTCTTTTGGAGTGCCAGTTTTGCAATAATCCTTCCCCTTATTACAGCTTTGCATGCGTCCCACAGTATTAAAGGGGATACTTCTCCATTATCATTTTCTTCCAAATATCTGAGAATATCTGATTCCAATTCATCTTTCATTGGTCCTTTCAGCACATTTGAATTTAATCTCCAAGAAAATGTATTATTTGTGTATTTTTGGATATTTAAGTCCATATAGATCGGGCTGTGGTCAGAGAGATCCATCAGTCCTATTTTACATGTTTTTACTCTTCCAATGTCTCTATTAAACATAAAAAATAGTCAGTCCTTGAGTATGATGAATGTGGTGCTGAGTAAAATGTATAATCTTTTACACTGGGGTTGAATTCCCTCCACACGTCATAGATTCCCATTTCTTTTAGTAGCATCCGAGTTTTTCTACTTTGAGTGTTATTTTGATGTGGAGAATTACCTGATGCATCCCAGTATGGATTCAGTCTTGGACTGAAGTCTCCACCACATATCACTAAACCTTGGGCTTTAGTTATCATTAAGTCAAATACATTTTTATAAAATTTCTAGTTAGCCCCTGGAGGTGCATATACATTCAGCAGGGTGATATCTTCTCCCTCTAGCCGACCAAGTACCATGCTAAATCTCCCTTCTTTATCTTTGTGTTCTGAATTTTTTTCAAATATAATTTTGGTTGAGATCAATGTTGCTACCCCCCTCCTCCTCCCTGACTTATATGAAGATGAAGAGATCAGTTTAAACCCTTGTCTATTAAGTTTAGTGTGCTCCAAGTCTGTTAGGTGGGTTTCCTGTAAAAATATTATTCCTGCTTTGTCTTTTTTCATTTTGCCTAGAATCTTGGATCTTTTAACTGGATTCAGGATCCCTTTTACATTATATGAGATTATTTTGGTTACACCCTGTTTCTCCATTGTATTGTCTTATTTAGTATAACAGTGTAATGGCCCTCTTTTATGCTACTCAGAAACTGAAAGAACATTAAGAACATTAAAAAACATAAAGAACATAGTATATAAAACTTTAAAACAAAAAACTGTCAAAAGGTTTTCCTGAACTGAAGTCTTTTTAGCGACCTTAGAAGAGCCTTGTGGTTGGTGTGTTGGCTCTGAGGGAAATTCCTCAAACTTTGTTACATGATGAGGGCCCTCTCTTACCCCTGTAAGTCGTCCCATGTTTTTAACGTGAATTTCAGATCCCAATCCGAACTTGTAATGATTTTTTTTTTTTTATGCCTATACCCTATGAAATTGTGCGCAACCTCCCACCACCGTCACAGCAAACAATTACGTTAATACAGTATTTGTTAGTGTGGAGAGTTCATGTGGTTCATTGTCACATTTCTATTTTAACAAGTTTTTTTTAAAGACTTATTTGTTTCTAATATTATGACTGTTCCATGAAATGTTTTACCACTTCATATTTGCTGATTCTGCAATCTCCTTTAATGTTTGTTACCTTGTAGGAGAAGGTTTGGATGTGCAGATTGACTAAAAATATCGTTATTTCCTCCTGAAAGCGTCCAGTTTTTCCTTATAGCCCTGGCGCTGGGTTTCCTGCTGCTGGCCCGTGGATTTTGAGGGTCTCTGTGTACACCACGTTCGATCCTTGATTCTTTCGGTCGGGCCTGCTGCGGGTTTATACACCGTTACCGGGAGCCCTCTTCTCGCCATATCCCTGGTTGCTTCTTCCGCCAAGTTGTAGAGACACGTCTCTTCCCCGTAAAAAAAACCCCTCAGCTTCGCCGGAAATGGAGTTTGAAAGTGCAGTTTCTTCTCTCTTAGTACCTTTTTGGCGTCGTTGTATTCCCGACGCTTTTTAAGGACCTCCAGGGCGTAGTCATGCTCCACAAAAACTTTTCTTTCTTGGTGCATAAATCCTTTTGTCTGCCAAGCCAGTCTCAAAACCTCTTCTTTTGTTCTGAAGTTGGAAAACTTCACCACCACCGATCGCGGGGGAGCTTCCGTCAACGTCCTTGGGGCTAATGAATGGTGCGCCCTTTCTATTTTCAAATCGGTGGATTGGGGAATTTCCAACTTCTCTCTCAGTATGGTTTCCACGCATGCAGCCATTGTGGTGAAACCATCCTCGACTCCTTCTTTCAGACCATGAATTCTTATGTTGTCCCTTCTTAGTCTTCCTTCCTGGTCGGTTAGCTTAGCCTCCAGTCTTGTCTGTTGTTTAAGTAATTCCAGCGTGGTTTCTTCCAGCCCTTTTATCCTTTCCTCTGCTTCCATGATTCGGGCCTCAGCCTGGTCCACTCTGTTGTTTGTCCTTTTTATTTCGTCTTTAATTTCACAGAATTCGGCCCAACACTCTCGGTGAAATTCTCTTAATTCTTGAAGTATCGTTTTTAAGCTAGCCGTGTTGCTAGCCTCATTTTGCTCCTCTGTTTCTGAGTGGTTGTTGTCTTCCAGTTCAGATTCTCCAGCCGATGCGTGTCTTGGCCTGGTAAATGTCGATCTCTTCTGTTTTCCTTTAGGCATAATGACTTTGTCTTTTGATTTTCACTCTTCCATAAATCCGTTAAATCTGATTTTCATGGTATTTTCACGGATGAGATCTGGGAGCTTCAGCGTTAAGCTGCTACCACCATGGTGTCCAGACCGGAAGTCCATTCTGTTTCTTTTTTTAATCTTTACTTTTAATCTATCCGAAATAAAGAGTCATTCATTCATTCTGCGTTGTTGTTCGGCGACTCGGTTCTGCCGTGCCTCCATTCCCTCCAAAGTACCTGTCGTTGGTGGTCTCAGCCGGCCCACCGGCAAGGGTAACTTGCACCCCAGCATGAGAGTCACTGGCAAATAGCCCGTTGTGGCATGGACTGACGCTCTATAATGCAGCAACGTGTTATGTAGGGCGTTCAAGAATGCAAAACCATCCACCAGGAGGTCTCTCAGTCCATTCCTCAATGTCTTATTAAACCGATCCACACCTCCATTGGCCTGGGGATGGTAGAACGCCGCCTTCACATGTTCCACGGCCCTGCTGCCCAGAAACTCCTCAAACGCTCCGGAGATAAATTGTGGGCCATTGTCTGTCGTAACTGTGCTCAGGGTTCCCCGCCTAGCAAACAGAGACGTTAGGAACCCCGTGACCACTTCCATTGTGACCAAGTTGGTTGGAAGTACCTCCGGCCACTTTGAGAACACGTCATAGGCCACGAGCAGGAACCGGCTATTTGCAGGTGCCGCATGCAGTTCACCATAGATGTCCAACTCGACGTGTGTCCAGGGTCCTTCGGGGTACAGCACTGGCAGCAGTGGTGGAGGAGGTGGTCCGCCTGTCTTGCCGTTCTCCAAGCATGGAATGCAGTGTTTCACCATGGCCTCAATGTCCTTGTCAATACCCTGCCACCAAACAGTGCCCCTACTGTGTTGCTTCACTTTGACCACCCTCAAGTGCCCCTCATGCAGCATTGCCAGGACCCGAACCCTCAGGGATGACGGGATCAGAGCGCATTGCCCTCTAGCCATGCACACCTCATTCCAGCAGCTCAGCTCATCCTTGAAACGGTGATAGAGGTGCCAACTTGCCCTGCACCCTCACTGGCCAACCCTCTCTGATCGCCAAGCAGAATTCCGCCAGCACCAGGTTCCGTTCCGACTCCTCCCTGAGTTCCTGAGGGGATACTATCTTCTGGAGGTTTCCGTGTAACGCATGGTTCAGGTCCGCCTTGGCCAAGTCATCATCACCATCTTCCGGCAGTGAAGAATTAACCATGGCGCGAGACAGGAGGTCTCTTTGTCCGGAGTGAACTTGGTGGCGAAGTTATAGGCTCTTAACCTCTCAGATGACCTATGGATTCTCAGCGGTTTGTGCCCCAACCCCGACGTCTCCAGCAAAGTTGTGAATGCCCAGTGGTCCATTCTTAGGATGAAATGATGCCCGTAAAGGTAAATATGCCACCTCTCGCACGCCCAGACACAGGCCAGCGCCTCCCTCTCACCCACCGCATACTTCTGCTCTGCTCCTGAGAGGGACCTCGACACAAGTGCCACTGGGCATTCCATGCTGTCCTGAACTTGGGACATGGACACCCCAATGCAGAACTGGATGCATCGCAGATCACAGTGGTCTCCTAGTTGGGGTCAATATGGGCCAGCACCGGTAGGGAGGTTAGTTGCTGCTTCAACTTGGTGACCGCCACCGAGCATGCAGGGGTCCACTCCCACGGCGCATCCTGCTTCAACAGAGCTTGATTGTCTCTGAATAGTGAGGGATGAACCATCCATAGAAGTTAACCATGCCCAGAAACGACAAAATCTGAGCAGGCGTTGAGGGATCCGGGATGGTCAGAACTGCCTTCACGTTAGAAAGTAGTGGTTGGAGTCCTCTTTCCGTCAGCCAAAACCCCACGAACACCACGGCGTCCGCTGTGAAGATACATTTCTCGCCATTTAGGGTAACCCCGTGTTCTTGGAGTGTTGTCAGGACCCTCTCCAGCCTCCCGTCGTGTTCTTCCCGCTACGCGCCGTGTACCACAATGTCATCTAAGTATACCACCACACCCTTGAGACGAGCTAGCATCGCTGACATCACCTTCTGGAAACAACTAGGTGCCGAGCTCAGGCCAAATGGCATCCGAGTATACCTGCAAACTCCCATGTGGGTCACAAATGCCATCAAGTTTCTGCTATCCGGATGGAGTGGTACCTGCAGGTAGCCCTGGCAGAGATCCAGCTTTGTGAAGAACTGGGACCCACTGAACATCACCGTCTCCATGGTCAGGAGAGGGTACCTGTCCGGAATGACCGCCTTGTTCACCATCTGGAGATCTATGCATGGCTGGATGCCCCTCTACCCCCCCTTTCTTTTTGGCCACCACCAGGTTGGATATCAACGGCGAAGCATCCACTTTCTCAATGACGCCAGACTCAAGCAGCTTGGACAGCTCTGCTGACACCTCATCCCGCAGTGCAAGGGGAAGTTGCCGCAATGGCTGAATCTTTGGTGTCACGCTTTTATAGATGAGAGGGCGATGGTAGAAAGAGTCTATATGACCCAGGCCCCTAAACAAGGCCGGCCAGCGGAGGTGCCAATCTGGCTCTACCATCAGCACAGTCAAGCCTTCCGGGTCCCTTATGGAGAAACCCAGCTCCCCCAGCAGGTCGATTCCCAATAGGTCCGTCCCCTGGCATGCCACCTGAAAAGTGAATTCGGGCACCGTCCTCACCCACATGTCACCGAGAACTCTTCTGTGCCCACCATCTCAATCTCCGCATGTCCATACCCGAACATCTTCACTGCTCCCGCGCTGATAACTTTCTTAGGGAACAGTTTCCTCAGTGTAGCCAAACACAAGTGGGATCTACCGGCCCCCAAATCCACCATAAGGGGCCCGTCGACCCCGTTGAGCTGGAGCATGTACCATTTCAGTGGCCCTTTTCCCATGCGTGCTACACACACCCGTCCAGTGTCTCTGGGCTCCGCTATCATTAGGTTAGGAGACAAAGAGTTCACTCTGCTACGCACCTTCATCTTCCTCTTCTTCTTCTTAGCTCATCTACGAGGCCTAGTTAGCATGCTAACCGTAGCATTCGGCAGGAAGCCACCAGCAGCCAACTCCTCATAAGCTGGTGATAATAGCCTCTGCAGTGTAGCAGAATCCCTCTGCTTCACTAAGTCCAACACACCTTCCAGTGACAGAGGTTTCTGAGTTAGCCTTAGCATGCATCCCAGCCCCGAGTCAGTGGTGCTGTGAGCTAGGCCCAAAGGCCATAGGCCATAGGCCCAAAGGCCACTCCCTCGCTAAGCTGCGTAGCTCCATGATAAACGCCTGCGTGGACTCACCCGCTCGCTGCCTTTGGTCGAAGAATCCAAACCTTTTTCAGTGATGGTGGACTGGTCACCGAAGGTACTGTCCATAAGCACCAGCCCATCTTCCAGCAAGCCATCATCACACAGCCCGAAAAAAACATGTCCTTCAGTGCCAAGGTAATGCACTAGCAGGCTCCTCCGTCTCTCCTCGCTGATGCTATCGAGTCCGGCCGCTGTCATACATACCTTAAACATGTTCCTCCAGCAAGCCCATGGTACATCTGGTGCACCCTGATACCGAAGGAATGGAGGTGGCTCCCTGACGCATGTGCCCATTTTTCCTCATCGCCAAATGTTACAGTATGTCAGAATAATGGAGGATGGAGAACTCTCTCTGCTGAACACTGAACTTCTTTTTTGAACTTCACATTCCAATTTATATCCCAGCTGTAGCCCGCCTGACGTCATTCACCCCCCCCCCCCCCCCCACCAACCCCAGCTGAGCTACAGCAAGCCCCAGAGTCCAATTCCCATATGTAACACCTAGCCTCTGTCAAAACTAGTCGAACACAGATAGAAAGAACTGTGTTTTACATCTGCAACTCTCGCTTTACATGCTGTTTACCTGTTAAACACCTGCACGGACTTGAGTAGTTAATTCAGAGTGATGCCATCGGCCACACACCAGGTTTGTTAAAAACAATCATGACATGTATGAGAAGAGGCGTCATGTATACATACAAAACATTAGCCAGGGCAACAGATTCACAGTAGAGCCTCTGTTCAGATGTCCAGAGGTATAGCAGCTCAGGAGGTGGTGATTGTGCTGTCAGGACACTGCTCTTTCAAAAACCAGATGCATTTTGTGAGAGACCTTTCTTCTACACAAAGTTCAGTGGAGCCAGAAAGTGGACAAAGGCAAATAACTTGTGCTAATATTGGCTATTTAGCATAATAGAAGACATAATTATGAAATGATAATAAGAATGAAGCATTCTACTTTCTCAGAGTTACTAAAAAGGATGGAGACAGTTGTTACAGTGGTTGTCTGTCCTTTAAAATTTGGTTTCAAATTAATAAAGCTGTTAGTAGACTGGCAAGTAAATTAGTAGTGTTGTTAGCTTGATAACTAGCCACACTCAGCTGGTAAGATGTTAATGTTAGAAATCAGCACTTAAAAATTACATTAGATAGATTATCCGTCAAAACTGCCCCACTTTAAATTTGTAACAGCCTAATATTACATTTTACATTCAGCTCATACAAACGAGCTGGTCTACCATCAATGGAGGACATGCTTACGCAGATGAACCTGAGATGGCTCGGACATGTTGAGAGTATTGACCACCAGCGTCTCCCTCGGCAGTTACTCTACTCACAGTTATGCGAGGGCAAACGCAATCAGGGTAGACCAAGGCTCAGATTTAAAGACACTGTAAAAAGAAACTTGAAGAAGTTGGATATAGACAGGAGTTCCTGGCAGCGGAAGGCTAAGGACAGAGCTGTGTGGAGGAATCTGATCAGACCTAAATGAAACAGTCATTGTCGCCCACGACAGACTGCTATGATGATGATGATGAATATTACATTTAATGTACTGGCAAAAACCACTGCCATAAAACTTATTGTCATATTTGCTATGTGACAGCAGATGATCAATAATTGCCCAGTTTTGTCTGTTTCATTATTAACACACAGAGCTCATTCACAATATTAGTGCAATATTGTTTGCATGATAATTTATAATCTGTATGTCACATATCACATGATGTACAGAAACACGATTGTATTAACATGATGAGCATATTCAGAGCATACATGGAGATTAATCAGAATAAATTATTCTATATTTTCATGTTAGGTGAGTAAATCTCACTAAACAAAAGCAAAAATCTATGACATATATTGTAGTGTCCTCAGCTGGATCCAAATTTATAAAATTACTCTCTGCTGAGGAGACATTTTTTCACCCAAAAGTCTGGTCATAAACCCCTCCTTTTCACCCAAAACCGGAGCTGCAAAGCCCTATGCCATCGGCCATAAAGTGGATAAGTTACTCCCTGCTCAGGATATGGAGTCATTTCCCCTCAAAATCATTTGCCAAAAGATAAGATAAGATAAGATAAGCCTTTATTAGTCCCACAATGGGGAAATTCCAGGATTGCAACAGCACAGGGATAGCAACACTCAGAGCAACAATCAGAAGGCAAGAAAAAAACAAGAGCAGCGAGTATACATATGTACATATAAATATAAATATATAGACACACAGTGCGGAGCACTGTAGCTAGATGGAATAAATATATAAATATATAAACACAGTGCGGAGCATTGTAGCTAGATGGGATAAATATATGAATATATAAACACACAGTGGGGAGCATTGTAGCTAGATGGAATAAATATGTAAATATATAAACACACACAGTGTGGAGCATTGTAGCTAGATGGAATAAATGTATGAGTATATAAACACACACAGTGCGGAGCATTGTAGCTAGATGGAATAAATATGTAAATATATAAACACACAGTGCGGAGCATTGTAGCTAGATGGAATAAATATGTAAATATATAAACACACACACAGTGCGGAGTATTGTAGCTAGATGGAATAAATATATGAATATATAAACACACACAGTACGGAGCATTGTAGCTAGATGGAATAAATATGTAGATATATAAACACACACAGTGTGGAGCATTGTCGCTAGATGGAATAAATATATAAACACACACAGTGCGGAGCATTGTAGCTAGATGGAATGAAACAGCATAACCGTCTACTTAGTTATCCTACATGGTATGATTATGTACCCATACATATTGTCACCCTCCATAGCGACCGGTATTTTCCTAGTTGTATACCGGAGGGGACCATTGTGTAAGTCTATTGCATCTTTTGCATTCAATACTATTAGGTTGTCACGTCTTTTTGCTATCTCTGCGAGCAGCCCTGCTTAGGTTGTACAGTCTGACAGCCATAGGTAGGAAGGACCTGCGAAACCTCTTGGTTGTGCACCTAGGATGATGTAGTCTGCTGCTAAATGAGCTCCTCAGTGCTGTATGTCACTGAAAGACATACAAGAATGCCAAAGTGACTCGTTTATGACTTGATGTCCCACAGACTCAACCAGGGTTCCTCTTATCTGTGAAAGTCTAACATTGCCCTCCAATGGAACATAGGAATATTTCCCCTGAGGACTGAATGTTTTCTCTCTGAAGTTTAAAACTATGAATTGTGAACAATGAACTAACTTGTCATTCTCCACAGACAACAGCAGCTGAAGACTATAGCTGGACCCTGTGATGGACAGTTATGGTTTGAAATGCTTTTATTGATATGATTTGATATGTACACTACCGTTAAAAAGTTTGGGGTCACTTAGAAATTTCCTTATTTTTGAAAGAAAAGCACTTTTTTTCAATGAATATAACTTTAAACTAATCAGAAATACACTCTATACATTGCTAATGTGGTAAATGACTATTCTAGCTGCAAATGTCTGGTTTTTGGTGCAATATCTACATAGGTGTATAAAGGTCCATTTCCAGCAACTATCACTCCAGTGCTCTAATGGTACAATGTGTTTGCTCATTGCATCAGAAGGCTAATGGATGATTAGAAAACCCTTGTGCAATCATGTTAGGTCTGCAATGCTGTAATTGCTGCAAATGGAGGATTCTTTGATGAAAGCAAAGTTTGAAGGAAAAAATTATTATTTCAAATACAAATCATTATTTCTAACCTTGTCAATGTCTTGACTATATTTTCTATTCATTTTACAACTCATGGTGGTAAATAAGTGTGACTTTTCATGGAAAACACAAAATAATTGTCTGGGTGACCTCAAACTTTTGAACGGTAGTGTATGTCATGGTTTGTGCCTCGGTGGGGCAGAGACTTGGATATCAACAATATTACATGGGAGAAAGTGTATGAGGAGTTTAAAAAAACAGGGAGAAAAATGAAAGGGACCTGGCATCTCAATCGCATAAGTAACCATCTTTTTCTACAGTAGAATGCCAGAAGCTTAATTGCCAACGGGCAAGAATTTAAAAGATTTATTTATGAGCAAAGAAATAACCCTGATATGATATGTACAGAAGAAACTTGATTAAAACATCATCTCAAATTTGCAATAAATGGATATTCATGTGAGCAAAGGGATAGAAATGATAGCAGTGGGGGCGGGTGTGCCACATTCATTAAACGGAATCCCATATAGCATTTTAGGTAGGGGACAACAATTAGAATACCTAGTAGTCGAAATATGGATGGGGAAAAGTAATTAAGTGGTTGTAAATTTTTATAATCCTTGCAGAAAGCTAGAAATGAATGCATTAGAATCAATAGAAGGTCAGGATGAAAGGAGAATTGTATGGATGGGAGACTTTAATGCTCATAATCCATTGTGGGGTGAGGACAGGACAGATCATAATGGTCTGGTAATACATGAGTTAATGGACAGAAGAAATCTGGTATGTTTAAACGATAAACTGACTACAAGAATGAGTGCTACATTGCAGACAAAATAAGTTATAGACTGAACATTAGTGTCACATTCAATACCAGATAAAGCAGTCTGGGAAATAAATACAGAATCAGCTATTGGAAGTGATCACTTGTCATGAGCCAAGAGCTGGAGGTTTCCGCCAGGCTCGGTAGCATGGCTTTTCATTATATTTGCATGTTTGTTGTAGTTTATGCTTTTGGGATTTCTGTATTTGTGTACTGTTTGACATTTCCCTGTTTGTGTTTTAGTTCTGTTACACTTTTATTTTGTATTAATTTATATTTATATTTTAGTCTGCTTGGATTGATGTGTTATTCTTTATATCTTCACTGTTGTTCTGTTGCTGGTTGACAGCTGTCAGTGGCGTGGTGCTCTGTGTGGGCGTTGCCCTGTCAGCTGTCAGCTTTGGTTTGCTCCTCTCTCACTGCCCCCAGCTGGTCCTAATGATGTTTTGTTGCTTTCTCCTGCCCACTCAGATTACTCACACCTGTCATGGATTATGTAAATTGGTTTTTGATCCTATTTAAGGGCTGTATTTTCATTTTCTCATTGTCACAGTCTTGGTTGTATTCACCTCGTCTCCACCAGAGCCCTGCTCTGCTCTGGTGTGCTTTATCTGTAAGTTTTCTCCCTTGTTTGTATTTTGTGCACCGTGTTGAACTTTGTTTGTTGCCTTTTTTTCAATAAATTGCCCAAACTCACAGTTCAGCATGTGGGTCTCACATTCCTGCCCCGTAGGACAATTCTTGACATCACTATCCAATTGTATGTAGGATCGGTGATAGAAATGATATGCTGGCAATAAAATTAGTAGAGAGATGGATGCTTCACAAAGCACATTGGAGTAAGTTTGAGTATCTGAGTGACAGAGCCATGAAGCAGATTAACTTGTGTGATAGCATTGAGAAACTAAATGAAAACATTACTAATACTATAGCTGAGGCAGCAAAGGAATCAATAGAACAAAGATCAATAAGCAACAAGAAAAGGTTAGCCCTTGGTGGACAGAAGAATGTAAGAAAGCAATTGCAGGTAGAAATAAAGCCTTTAAAGTGTTCAAGAATTCATTGAATTGCAACAAATTAATAGAGTATAAAAGGGTACAGGCACAAGTAAGGAGGATAATAAGACAAGAAAAAAGGAAATATTGGAGGAAGTATTGTGAATCGATTGGAAGAAACACTCCTATTAATACAATTTGGGGAGTGATTAAGATGAGTGGAATACAAAATGACTGAACTATCCTGTTATAACGACTGAAGAAATTATAGCTATAAGTGATGAGGAAAAGGCCAACATGATAGTTAAAGAATGGGTTAAGATTCACAGTAATGAAAACCTAACTCAGGAAGAAAAAGCAGGGAGGGCAAAGACAAGGAGTCAACATTTTTTTTTCCCCACAATATCTTTATTGAACCTTTTTTTTTTAAACAAACATGATACAAACAATCAAACACTAACACTAAAGTACTACAAAAAAAAATGCACTAAAAACACCAACAACCACCAACAAAATCAAGTCTTCAACAATGCTCCTCTGTTTAGTCTAGACAATCCATTACATAAGTATACATATTATGTTCACCAGTTTGGAATTTACAAGGTCCACACACATCATTCACCTTCTTCTTCAAGAGTTATGTTTAAATTTTTTACATAATCAATAAAAGGTCTCCATATATTCTCAAACACAATTTCCTTTGATTCCAGTATGTATGTTATTCTTTCTAATGGAAGGTTTGTTAACATCTGTCTTAACCACTGAGTCACATCTGGTCTATGAGTCTTTTTCCATAATAGTGCAATACATTTTTTGGCATTAAGCAAACTGAGGTCTATGAATGTTCTTTCACTTTTATTAAAGTTATGCTTTTCTGGGTACAGACCCAACAAAAACAGTTTAGGATTCAATATGATTTGTTTTGAGATTATTTTTTCAATTGTTACCCTCACCTCTTCCCAAAACATTCTTATTATTCTACATTCCCATACACAATGAAATAGGGTTCCTTTACTTTCCATGCATTTTGTGCACGTATCTGGTATATTTTTGTTATATCTATTTAACTCCTCCGGTGTAACATACATCCGCATTAACCATTTGAAATGTATCAATTTAAGACGTACATTTATTGATTTGGTTTGAGCTTCTGTACAAGCCAATTCCCATTGTTCCTCTGAAATTTCAGTTTGCAGATCATCTTTCCAGTAGTTTAATCTTTTCTGTGAATTTTCACTTGAAGATAGTGTCAATGAGTTATAAAACTCTGTAATAATACCCTTTCTTTTACTATCTTTCATCAACATTTTTTCCAAGGATGAATAAATAGGTCGAGTGAGAGCTTTATTTTGATTTGATCGAATAAAGTTTCTAAGTTGAAGATATTTAAAAAAAAATGTGTTCTATTAAGATTAAATTTGATCCTCAGCTCTTCAAAAGACATTATGTTATCTGCACATGGCAAATATAAATCCTGAATCTTTTGTATCCCTTTTAAATTCCATACTTTAAATACAGTGTCCGCTCTCCCTGGTTTAAAATATTGATTACCCCATATTGGGCTAAATTGTGACAATAACTGTGGTTCCTTTAAATAGTTTTTAGCTTCACACCATATTTTGATCATATGCTTTACAAATAGATTTTTAATTTGTTTTTGTAATTTTTTTGCCGAATCTGAGTATATGAATATGGGAAGAGGTAAAGGTAAATTGTATGATTCCATTTCAGTCCAGTGAGGGAGATCATTTAATGAAAAATAATATGTCATAGACCTCAGTTGTGCCGACCAATAATACAACATAAAATATGGACATTTCAGACCTCCACGATCAAATGGTAAATATAATAAAGACAGACGTAATCTAGCCCTCCTGTTGTTCCATATAAATTCCACTAACTTTTTTTTAATTCTTGAGAATAAATCTAAAGGTGGTGGTAAGGGAATGTATTGAAATAAATAAAGTATTTTAGGTAAAATATTACTTTTAAGTATATTGATTCTCCCTATCATCGACATTGGTAGTGACATCCATCTCTGAATTAACTCATTGATATCTGTCATTAAGGCTTCATAGTTGACACTGGCGACTGATTCTAGCTTAGGCACAATTTGGATTCCTAAATATTTAAACTGATTTACAATATTGAATTGATTTACCTCAGGGTCTGGGTAATTTCTCTGGGTCTCATTTAGCATTAATATTGAAGATTTAGTTTTATTTATTTTATATCCTGATATTTCCCCAAAATTCTTTATTAAATTCAACAAGGTCGGAATTGATTTTTTTAGATTCGACATAAACAAAATTATGTCATCGGCGTACAGGGAGATTTTATGTTCTGTTGGTCCAACTTTAATTCTGTATATTTGTGAATGTAAACGTATCGCCATCGCTAAAGGTTCAATTGCCATAGTAAACTAACTAACTAACTACTAACTAACCTGCACTTATATAGCGCTTTTCTAGTCACAAAGACCACTCAAAGCGCTTTCATTAATATTAACCCTCTATTCTAAGGGCCTATAGGAAACAGATATCTAGGGACAATTTAGAACAGCCAATTAACCTAACATGCAAGTAAAGGTGAAAGTGGACAGCCTTGTCGACATCCTCTATTGATTTTTATTGATTTTGAAATATTGTTATTTGTTAGGATTTCTGCTGTAGCATTATTGTATATTATCTGAACCCATTTTATGAAATTATTTCCAAGTCCAAACCTTTGTAAGACTTCAAAAAGAAAGGGCCATTCGACTCTATCAAAGGCCTTTTCGGCGTCCAGTGATAGGAGAGCTGTATCCGGTGCTTCTTTATTAAAATAAATAATATTAAATAGTCTTCTTACATTATGGAAGCCTTGTCTTCCCTTTATAAAGCCATTCTGATCTCGATTAATAATATTTGGTAAAATTTCTTGTATTCGTCTTGCTAAAATTTTACAGATTATCTTAAGGTCAGCATTTAATAAGTTTATTGGTCTCATATTTTCACATTTATTAGAGGGCTTACCTGGTTTTGGCAGCAGTATAATTAAGGCATTATTCATGTATGATGGTAAATTATTATTTTGAAATGCTTCTAAAACCATTTCCAAAAAAGGTTTTATTAATTTATTCTTAAATTTTTTATAAAGGTCAATTGGAAGACCATCTGGTCCTGCACTTTTTCCTGATTTCATATTATCAATGGCTAGCCCAACTTCTTCTTGACTAATTTTAAACTCCAATATCTCCCTGTTTTCATTTGGAATACACGGTATAGATAGTTTGTTCAAAAACCCATTTAGTTTTGTTAAATCAGATTCATTTTTGGTATCATATAATTTTTCATAGTAATCTCTAAAGGCTCTGTTAATTTCTAAAGGATCTATAACTACCTGTCCGTTACTTATAATACTGGTAATTGGCGTTTTAAATTCTAATTGTTTAATCTGCCATGCCAATAATTTTCCTGATTTTTCACCTTGTTCATAAAAAGATTGTTTCAATCTTAGAAGACTCGAGGCAGCTCTATTCGCTGATTTTTTGTCGTATTCAGCTCTCAAAATCAGTAATTCATTCTCCAACCTTGGATCACTTCCTGCATACACTTTTTCCTGAAGGCTTTTTATTTTATGTTCCAATTGGGCTCTCTCCTCTCGAGTCTTCTTAGATTTTGAACCTGTATAACTAATAATATGTCCCCTAATAAAAGCTTTGAAAGCCTCCCACTTTACACATGCTGATGTTTGTGTAGTATTGATGTCAAAGAACTCATCTATCTGTTTTTCTATATACTTGACAAATTCCTCATCCTGAAGCCATTTATGCTGAAATTGCCATCTACCTGATTCCTTTGTCAATTTTTTATCTACATATATTAGACAGCAGGGTGCATGATCAGAGATCACAATGTTATCATAAAAGCAGTTTTGAATCTTGGACCTTAATTCTGTGGAAATCAAAAAATAATCAATACGTGAGAATGTCTTGTAGGTACTGGAATAACAAGAGTAGGCTTTAACTTGTGGTTTCATTTCTCTCCATATATCTAACAATCTCAATTCTTTCATAAAATGATTAATGGTCATCCTACTTCCATTGTGCGTACAATCCAGTCCTGTTGATCTATCTATACCTGGATTCAATGTACAATTAAAATCCCCTGCTATTATATGTTGCCCTGTAAGTGATGATAAGATAAGAAATAAATTAGCAAAGAACTTTTGATCATCTATATTGGGACCATATAAGTTCACCAAATTTATATTTTCTAATAGCAAAGAACCTTGAATGATTACATATCTTCCAAATTTGTCTCCAATTACATTTTTCACTTGAAAAGGGACTGATTTATGTATGAGAGTCATAACTCCCCTGGCCCGGGATGAAAATGATGAGGTGAAAACACTTCCTTGCCATCTACTCCTAATTCTTTTAACATCCTCCTCTATTAGATGAGTTTCTTGTAAAAACACAATTTTTGAACCCATGTCTTTTATTTTATTCATAACTTGTTTAAGTTTTTGTAAATTTTGTAGACCTCTGCAATTCCATGAAGTTAAATTAAGATTAATGCTTTGGTTTATGATCAATAGAGAGTTTGGGATTACCTTGCAGTGTAAACATGCTCAAACAGAGAGGCAAAAAAATGAGTGGTTGAACATTCATCCTACAAACTACACACAAACGAATTCCCTCTTCCCACACTTGTGGCAAGCCCCCCAAAATCAAAAGAAAAATTCCGTCTCCCGATATAGCCATCGACCGCTCCACATCCACGGGGAACAGCCTAAGCCACTCCTTCTTCATCCTCCCAATCACCCTAACTCTACTGCTTTTAATGACGTAACATTAACTCTCCTCTGTAGTTTTCCAACTTAACTCCAAAATTTTTAGCAACTTTGTACATTATAGTTTTTTTTTGCTTTGTTTTTTTTTTTTAATATATAATACAATCTATATTTTGTAAACTTGCTATTTGCTTCAAGTCAGTCAGATGCCTGTGCAAATGCTTAATTATTCTACCTTATATTTTGTTCATGCTTAGCTCCCACCAGTCTCTTCTTCTTCTTTGATCTTCTTGATGAACTCCTGCGCTTCCTCTGGGGTCTTGAAGATGTGTGTTCTGCCCTCATACGTGGTCAACAGTCTCGCAGGATAGATTACACCATGACGAATCCCAAGGTTGCGCAGCTCCTTACGTATGGGATCAAACTGCTTCCTCAATTGTTGGATTCTTGTGGCCAAATCTGGGTAGAACCGCACCTGCTGGTCCTGGTGTTTAATCTCTCCTTTAGCTCGTGCTGCGTTGAAGATCTTCATCCTGTCTCTGTTGCTGAGGAACTTCATAATAAGCGTCCTCGGTGGTCCCTTATCTCTCGGTGGGCCGATACAGTGTGCACTTTCTAGAACAATTGATGATTGCAGCTCCGCGCTGCCCAGCGCCTCCGGAATCCACTTCTCCAGAAAGGAACACGAGTCCTGACCTTCGGATTCCTCCGGTAGACCCACCAGCCTCAAGTTGTTCCGTCTCGACCGGGATTCCAAATCCAGGATATTTTCTTCCAGACATTTATTTTTTTTTTCCAAAGTGCGCACCTTTAATTGGAGACAGGTGACGTCATCTTCAGCAGTAGAGACACGAAGCTCCATTTGCGCCATTCGTTCTACACAGTCACCCAATTCCTTTCTCATTCCTTCCAACGCTGCCATAATCCCATCAAATCTAGAGGAAATTTCCGCTCTCATTGAACTTATAGCCACCAGCAACGCACCTGTGTCGCTTTCCGCAGATACCGCACCGCTGTTCGCTTCCTCCGCCATATTTGGTGCATTAACTACTGCGTCACAGACCTGAAAGTCCGTTAATTTGGACTGTTTCTGCGGCTCGCTTTTTCCTCTACCTGGTTTTCCAGCCTTAGGCTTCGTCGACATATCCTCGCCCAAATGCTGGGATATGTTCTGTCCCAAATGAGAGAGTTATTTGCCGATTTTTTTTCTCCAAAAGCAGAGCAGAGTGAGACGCGTCCGTCTTACGTGGCAGCCATAACCGGAAGTCCAGGAGTCAACATTTAAGCAGTTTTAATAGTGAGGAAAATGGTTTGAATAGTCTGAACTCATTATTCACCCTAAATGAAATGAAAAGAGCAATAAATAAGGCAAAAATAACATCTCCAGGAAAAGATAAAATTAGTTATGCCATGTTAAAGAAACTAAATGATAACTCGCTCAAAGTTATTCTAGAATTATATAATAGATAGGGTGAAGGTAAAATTCCAGGTAGTTGGAAGCTTGCAATCATTATTCCAGTTAAAAAACCAGGGAAAGATCCAACAGTTCCAAAAAATTACAGGCCTATAGCATTAACTTCTCACTTAGGTAAAATCATGGTGCATGCGATAGTTGAACGACTAAACTATTATTTGGAGTCTAGAAGCCTACTATCAGTGTATCAAAGTGGATTTAGGAAAGGCAGGTCAACAATGGACCCAATCATTAACCTAGAGTCAGAAATAAGGAAAGCTCAAGCTAACAAGGAAGCAGTGGCAGCTGTACTTTTTGATGTCGAGAAGGCACATGATCTTTTATGGAAAGAAGGGGTATTAATAAAGATTGATGTATTGGGAATTCACGTTAAAATGCACAGGTGGATCAGGGACTTTCTTAGTAACAGGAAAATACAAGTTAGAATAAATGGTTGTCTTTCTGATTGTAAGATGATGGAGAATGGGGTTCCTCAGGGTAGTGTCATAAGTCCTATCTTATTCTCAATCTTGATAAATAACATTTATGAGCAAAGAGATTCTAATATAGGAAAATCATTATTTGCTGATGATGGGGGATTATGAAAGACAGGGAAAAACATGGTGTATGTGGTTAAAAATCTGCAAAAAGCAATTAAAGCAGTGGAAGCATGGGCATCTAAATGGGAATTTAGATTCTCGGTAGAAAAAAATCAAGTAATTTTCTTTTCACAGAAGAAAATAGATGAAAATTTCAAATTAAAATTGTGTGGTAAAGTACTTGAAAGAGTTGGTGTTGTTAAGTTTCTAGGGGTATGGTTTGATTCCCGTCTTACTTGGCAGATACACGTACAAAATGTACTGGATAAATGCAAGAAGACAATACATATTATGAGGTGTGTAGCTCATAAAGAGTGGGGAGCGAATCAGAATTCAATGAAAAGACTGTATTAAGCCACCACTCCGGTCTTCAACTCTGACATGTCCAACGCTGCTTCCTGCTTTTTTTGTCAGTGCCACTGTCTCCAGTCTCTTCACTACCTCCACTCCTTGCATCTTCACCGTTACTCCTGCCTCCCTCTCATTCACACCCATGTATTCTGTCTTGCTTCTACTGACCTTCATTCCTCTTCTCTCCAAAGCATACCGCCACCTCTCTAGGTTCTCTTCCACCTGCTCACTACAGATGATAATGTCATCTGCAAACATCATGGTCCACAGAGACTCCTGCATGACCTCATCTCCCAGCCTGTTCATCACCACGGCAAACAAGAAGGGACTAAGAGCTGATCCCTGATGCAATCCCACCCCCACCTTGAATCCATTTGTCACTACTACAGCACACCTCACCACTGTCGCCCTGTCCTCATACATGTCCTGTGCCACCCTCACATACTTATCTGCCATTTAGTACCACACTTCCTCTCTTGGCACCCTATTATATGCTTTCTCTAGATCCACACAGTGCAACTCCTTCTGATCTTCTCTATACTTCTCCATCAACACCCTTAAAGTAAATATTGCATCTGTACTACTCTTTCTTGGCAGAATCAGAATCAGAATCAGAATCAGAATCAGGTTTATTGCCATTGTTCATGTGATACACAAACTAGGAATTTGTCTCGGTGCCATGCTGCAACATTAAAAACATAATGAGAAAAAGGGATAAACTAAAAAACTAAAGGACTAGAAACGTGCAATAAGTGTAGAAAAATAAGTAATAATAAGTAATAATAATAATAATAATACTAGTAATAATGAGTAGTACTAGTCAAGGCAGTTTTAAAAAATTAGCATGTAGCAGATAATGTGAAGTACCACATAGTGCAGTCAATAATGCAACAGAAAAACAGTGATGATTGACATGAGTCTGGTTGAGCTGCTGTACATAGTGCACGAGAGTCAAAAGTCACTTAGTGTTCAGCAGTCTGATGGCAGAGGGGAAAAAGCTGTTCATGTGCCGGGAGGTTTTAGTCCGAATGGACCGAAGCCTTCTACCTGAGGGGAGGGGGGCAAACAGTACGTGACCAGGATGTGAAGGATCGGCTATGATCCGGCCAGCACGCCTCCGGGTCCTGGAGATGTACAGGTCCTGGAGAGATGGGAGCTTGCAGCCTATCACCTTCTCAGCAGTGCGCACGACGCGCTGCAGCCTTAGTCTGTCCCTGGCAGTGGCTCCTGCGTACCACACAGTTATGGAGGAGGTGAGGATGGACTCGATGATGGCCGTGTAGAACTGCACTAACATCTTGGTGGGTAGCTTGAGCTTCCTCAGCTGCCGCAGAAAGAACATCCTCTGCTGGGCCTTTTTGATGAGGGAGCTGATGGTTGGCTCCCATTTGAGGTCTCGGGTGATGGTGGTGCCCAAGAAGCGGAAGGAATCTGCAAAGGTGATGGGAGAGCCTGTGATGGTGAGAGGGGGCAGGGGGGATGTGACTTTCCTGAAGTCCACAATCATCTCCGCTGTCTTCAGAGCATTCAGCTGCAGGTTGTTGTGGCTGCACCAGGACACCAGCTGGGCCACCTCTTCCCTGTAGGCGGACTCGTCACCGCTGGAGATGAGCCCGATGAGGGTGGTGTCGTCCGCAAACTTAATCAGCTTAACAGACTGGTGGGAGGAGGTGCAGGAGTTGGTATAAAGGGAGAAGAGTAGGGGGGAAAGTACACAGCCCTGGGGTGATCCAATGCTGATGCTAACAGAGTCTGAGACAGACTTCCCCAGCCACACATGCTGTCTCCGGTCCGTCAGGAAGTCGGTGATCCACCTGCAGAGGGAGTCAGGCACGTTGAGCAGGGACAGCTTGTCCTGGAGCAGATCGGGGCGGATGGTGTTGAATGCGGAGCTGAAGTCCACAAACAGAATCCTGGCGTAGGTTCCCGGGGAGTCCAGGTGCTGCAGAATGGAGTGGAGGGCCAGGTTGACTGCGTCGTCCACAGACCTGTTAGCACGGTAGGCAAACTGCAGTGGGTCTAGGAGGGGTGTGGTGATGGACTTGAGGTGAGACAGGACCAGGCGCTCAAAGGACTTCATGACTACAGAGGTGAGCGCTACAGGTCTGTAGTCGTTAAGTCCAGTAATCCGTGGCTTCTTAGGGACAGGGATGATGGTGGAGGCTTTGAGGCAGGTCGGCACGTGGCATGAAACCGTACTGCTGCTCACTGATTGTCATCTCAGGGGGTGGCTGTGGCGCTATGATAGTTTAATCAGGTCAGTAATAGATTATGGCAGCATAGCATATGGAACAGCAGCAAAAACTCAGTTAAGGAAAATTGAAGTAGTTCAAAATACAGCATTAAGAATATGTTTGGGAACCATTAAAACAACTCCAATATCTGTGTTGCAGATAGAATGGGGGAAATGCCATTTCATTTAAGGAAGCTTCAGTTAGCATTAATGTATTATGTAAGATTAGGGTCATCCAGCAAAGCAAGCAACTGAACCTACATGGGAGATGGAGAAAGGAAAAGGGGAATGTTTTGGGAGTAGTATAAATAAGGTTGCAGGGAAAATGGGAGTGTTAATATGTCAGTCAGTCCATCAGTTGTGTATCCTCCACATTCCCCATAGCTGATGTCACAGCCGGACATTGATTTATCATTGCATGATAGGAAGCAGAGTCACTGTAGAACAGCTACAGCATATATAAATCAATTTGATGGTTTTTAGCAAATATTCACTGATGGTTCAAGACATCCAGCTTCAGGTAGAGCGGCAGTGGCTTTTGTCATTCCAGAACTTGAAGTCAAAAAGTCAGCTCGAATATCGGACCATGTATCAATCTTTTCCACAGAGTTAATGGCAATAATTATGGCATTGCATTGGACGGTTCCAAGGTTGTCATAGCCAGGAGTGGCACTGGGGTTAAGCTCCCAGTGCTCATAAAATGCTCCTTATGGCGTGCGTCTCGAAAAGCCTCTGACAACTAAGTCCAACTCCTAGCCTGCCCGTGTGGTTTAGTCTCTAAGCCCGGCGGAACTGCTTTTACTAATAGGAGAAGAGGCGAGGGTGGATCTCTGGCGCCTTAAAACCAGATGCTTCGGGTAGATGGTGGCTCATCAACCTGGGAAGGTAGCCCATCTAGGGGAAGGTAAACCCTGATTTCAAACCTCCGCTGCCTTGCGGCACACTCGGTCACGGGAAAGGCTTCGGGAGTCAACCCTGAGGAAAAATCCGGAGTCGGAGCCCCTAAGGCAGTTCTCTGTTGTGCTCAACATCGTTCTGGCAGCTCCTGCAACGGCGCTGGTGCCAAACTATAGCAGCCCTGCTGTTCCTTTGGATTCATCAGTGACGTGGAGAGGGGTACATGCTGCATGGGTAACATCTTGTCCTCCATATCTTCCTGCCCAGGCTTGAATCCTACCAATGCCCAACGCTGGAAGGTAGAACACCGGTGCGCATCGGCCTGTTCAGCCACAGGCGGTGCTGTTCCAGCAGAGTAGACGTTTAGGATTCTCTTCCATGGTCATCATAGACCGACGGAGGCCGACGACAGGACTGAGGAAACCAAACCAGCTAAGGTGTTAATATGTACAGATTCTTTGTCAGTTCTTAAAAATCTACAATCAGGTAATACAAGTGAAAGACAAGATCTAGTTTGTGAGCTGTTAACATACCTCAAAGTAATTTGCAAGTTAGGCATAGTGGTCAGGTTTGTCTGGATCCCTGCTCATACAAGGATTCTTGGAAATGAGTTGGCAGACAAATATGCAAAAATTGCCATTCATTCAGAATATATATCAGTACGGACAAGCCTTGGTAAGTCAGAGATTAAATCAATAATAAAAAAGGGCATTACAGAAATGTGGCAAGAGCTCTGAAATAATGGTGATTAGGGAAGAGATCTATATTTCATTGAGCCAGTTGTACGGAAAGTAAGGAAAGAAAGTACATATCGGAGACAAAAGACCACTTTCACTAGATTGAGAATGGGGCACACTGGTCTAAATAAGACACTGTTTATTTTGGGGAAACATGAAAACAGGATTTGTAGCTTTTGTAATATGACTGAATCAGTGGAACATGTTATAGGATGGAAAAAAAATAAACAAAGGAAAGGGAGGTGCTAAAAAGGAAAGTAGAGGAAATGGGGTAAAAAATTAACTTAAGAGGTGTATTAGGGAAATCGTTAAAGGAGAAAAGTTCTAGGTATGTATTAGAATTTCTGAGGGAAACTGGCCTGTACAAAAGGATATGATTTTTTTTTAGTCTGTAAGTCACAGGAGATCATGTCTCACCTGTGGGTGGCGGTTATGCACTAATTTGGTGTCAAGCGCCATAAAGCAAGCACGGAGAAGAAGAAAAAGAAAAAGAAGAAGACGAAGAAGAAGCTAACACAGGAGCTCTCTGCTCTGAAGCTAACATAGGAGCCCTTGGCCCTGAAGCTAACACAGGAGCTCTCAGCTCTGAACCTAACACAGGAGTTCTCAACTCTGAAGCTAACACAGGAGATCTCTGCTCTAAAGCTAACACAGGAGCATAATACTTGGGAGAAAGCAACAAAAAAAAAATTTAAAAAACCTACTCCGAGAAACTTCAACTTCAGAGGATGACAAGAAAAAACACTTAAACTCAGGAAGTGAAAAAATAACATCCTTCAGCTCAGGTGACAACACTGGAGCCCATTCTCTGGGGGAAAAACAAAACAAAACAAAACAACAACATGGGAGTTTCAAACACAGAAGGTGCTTTGCTTTGAAGACCACAAAGGAGCCCTTTGCCGCGAGGACAACAACATGGGAGTTTTAAATCACTTAAGAGCTTCTGGTTCAAGCAGCCACAAAAAACCCTTATGCACTGGAAATAATACAGAGACTCTAAACTCAGGGGATAACCCAGATGCAGAAATTTTTAGCTCAGGGGACACAGATACAGAAATGTCTGGCACAGGGGACACAGATGCAGAAATGTCTGGCACAGGGGACGCAGATGCAGAAACGTCTGGCCCAGGGGACACAGATGCAGAAATTTCTAACTCAGGGGGCACAAATGCAGAAATTTTTAGCTCAGGGGACACAGATGCAGAAATTTCTAGCACAGGGGACACAGAAGCAGAAATTTCTGGCACAGGGGACACGGAAGCAGAAATTTCTGGCACAGGGGAGACAGATGCAGAAATTTCTGGCTCAGGGGACACAAATGCAGAAATTTCTAGTTCAAGGGACACTGATGCAGAAATTTCTGGCACAGGGGACACAGATGCAGAAATCTCTGGCACAGGTGTCACAGATGCAGAAATTTCTGGCACAGGGGACACAGATGCAGAAACTTCTGGCCCAGGGGACACAGATGCAGAAATTTCTAACTCAGGGGGCACAAATGCAGAAATTTCTGGCACAGGGGACACAGATGCAGAAATTTCTAGCACAGGGGAGACAGAAGCAGAAATTTCTGGCACAGGGGACACAGAAGCAGAAATGTCTGGTACGGGTGACACAGATGCAGAAATTTCTGGCACAGGGGGCACAGATGCACAAATTTCTGGCTCAGGGGACACAAATGCAGAAATTTCTAGTTCAGGGGACACAAATGCAGAAATTTCTGGCACAGGGGACACAGATGCAGAAATTTCTGGCCCAGGGGACACAGATGCAGAAATTTCTAACTCAGGGGGCACAAATGCAGAAATTTTTAGCTCAGGGGACACAGATGCAGAAATTTCTGGCACAGGGGACACAGAAGCAGAAATGTCTGGCACAGGGGACACAGATGCAGAAACTTCTGGCCCAGGGGACACAATTGCAGACATTTCTAAATCAGGGGATACAGATGCAGAAATTTCTAGTCCTGGGGACACAAATGCAGAAATTTCTGGCTCAGGGGACATAGACGCAGAAATTTCTGGCACAGGGGACACAGATGCAGAAATTTCTGGCTCAGGGGACACAAATGCAGAAATTTCTAGTTCAAGGGACACCGATGCAGAAATTTCTGGCACAGGGGACACAGATGCAGAAATCTCTGGCACAGGTGTCACAGATGCAGAAATTTCTGGCACAGGGGACACAGATGCAGAAACTTCTGGCCCAGGGGACACAGATGCAAAAATTTCTAACTCAGGGGGCACAAATGCAGAAATTTCTGGCACAGGGGACACAGATGCAGAAATTTCTAGCACAGGGGACACAGAAGCAGAAATTTCTGGCACGGGGACACAGAAGCAGAAATGTCTGGTACGGGTGACACAGATGCAGAAATTTCTGGCACAGGGGGCGCAGATGCAGAAATTTCTGGCTCGGGACACAAATGCAGAAATTTCTAGCTCAGGGGACACAAATGCAGAAATTTCTGGCACAGGGGACACAGATGCAGAAATTTCTGGCCCAGGGGACACAGATGCAGAAATTTCTGGCACAGGGGACACAGATGCAGAAATTTCTAGCACAGGGGACACAGATGCAGAAATTGCTGGCACAGGGGACACAGAAGCAGAAATGTCTGGCACAGGGGACACAGATGCAGAAACTTCTAGCCCAGGGGACACAGATGAAGAAATTTCTAACCTATGGGGCACAAATGCAGAAATTTTTAGCTGAGGGGACACAGATGCAGAAATTTCTGGCACAGGGGACACAGATGCAGAAATTTCTGGCTCAGGGGACACAAATGCAGACATTTCTATATCAGGGGATACAGATGCAGAAATTTCTAGTCCTGGGGACACAAATGCAGAAATTTCTGGCTCAGGGGACATAGATGCAGAAATTTCTGGCACAGGGGACACAGATGCAGAAATTTCTGGCTCAGGGGACACAGATGCAGAAATTTCTAACTCAGGAAACATAGATACAGAGATTTCTAGCTCAGGAAACATAAATACAGGAGTCTTTAATTCACAAACAGACGATGGGTGAGCTGTTAGCTCCGTAGCAGGTGACTGAGGCTCACAGCCCTCAGAAACAGCTGACAGAGGTGCGCCGGCCTCCAAAATGGCAGGTGGTGGAGCACCAACCTCTGGCACCACGGCAAGTCCCAATGGAACAGGCTGATCTGTGCAACCTCAATTGTACCGTGCAGATCAGTGATCCCAAGCAGCAGCTGCGGCAAATCCTTGAGCCCTGACACACAGGGGTCCACCCCTGGCACAGCCACCTCTGACAGGGGGAATGACTCTTCGTCTGGGCCACTACCAGCCTCAGTAGTGGAAACCGACAGAACAAATGGTGGATGCACATCAGCCTCAGGAACCGAAGATGGATGCACACCAGGCTCAGGAACAGATGATGGCCCAGTCTCTTCTGGCGTGAAGGCATTCCCGTCCAGATGCAGGCAACGGGCGTAGCACTCCTCCACCTCCCTGATGAAACCCTGCAGCTCCTGATGGCAGGTGACATCATCAGGCCTAATGCTCCGGTCCAGATGCAGGCAAAGGTTGTAGCACTCCTCCTCCCTCCTGATGAGATTCTGTAGCTTCCGGTGGCGGGTGACATAATCAGGCTTGACAGGTGGAGGTCCCCTGACCTCAGGCTCAAACAAAAATGGCTCATCCACCTCTGGAGAACTCAATGGAAAACTCACTGGAGAGTACAAAGTCTCTGTTGAGGGGTGGAATATCCTCCCACAGATGGGGCTTGGCAGCTGTGATCCGACGAGCCCTTCTCCAAGTGAAGTCCTGCCGCTCATCCCTCTGATGACAAAGCTTTGAAGCATTCCCCCAGTTCCTTGATGAGGCGCTGCAACTCCTCGCATGCGGCCAGTGTCCTCAGGCATGAAAGGAGGTGGAGGGACCACCAGCTGGAGGGACCCCGGACATAGAGCTCAGGAGAGAGGGAAACAAGGAGGCAGATGAGGGTGTATGGATGGATATAACAGCAGCGTTGATAGCAGAGCGAGGTGAAGAGAGCTCAGCAGCGGCAGGCAGCCGCAGCTGAGTCTCCCCACTGGAAACCAGACAAGTCCCTTCATTAATGTTGAAAAATGAACGGGTACTTGCCTGTGTTCCTGCTCTGCTGCCATAGAAAGTCCCGATTACTCCCTCTGGGTGGCTCCAGAGATCATCTGGCTGGGGGCTGCGGGTGTGGGAGGGGATCATTGAGTAGAGCAGCGTCTCCTCGGGTTGCCTGTCCACCCAGGGCCCCTGATTTCCAGCATACTGTTGACGAACTCTCCATGCTTCGCCGGAGAGAGGCTTGATGGACAGCACACTGATTCCGGCGAGGAGGAGACAGCAAAAAGCGGAGGAAGGAGAAGGAGAGCGAGTCCCAGCACCCAAGGGTGAATGTGCACTCGTGGCTTGGTGACCAGCAGGTTGGTAACTCCTCCCCAAACGTTCCTCTCGAGTTGTTGGGAAGAGCAACTCCGAGGAGTGGCCTCTAAATCTTTCACCATACCGACTACTTCTAGCTCATCCCGAGTCCACTTCCTCCTCCAGCCAGGCTCGTCCACTCAGTCCTTAAATGGCTGCGTCCTACTGTCATGGTTTGTGCCCCGGTGGGACAGAGAGCAGGACTCAGATGTGTAGCGAGTGTTGGGCATTATTTATTAACAGCTCAGAAGCCAAAACAAAAATCTAAATATAAACTGGCAGAAAAACTCTTGAAACAGGTCAGATCAGGCAAAAACTCCTAAACATGTTAGATCAGGCAGGAGCGTGTATGAAACGCCAGGAATGACGAGGACGCAGCACTGGTGAAGCAAGCTGCACCCCTTAAGTAAGGATGAACTAATTATCAGAATACAGAACAGCTGTGGATAATCAAGAACTCAAACACACACAAATCAGGCAAGACTACGGTGAAAATAAACACACATAGATACAAACAAGATAGAACATGAATATAAAAATCAAAATGACAGACAGGACCAAGATAATAACAATAATAAATACAAAGACCCAGAAAATAAACTTAATGCGAGGATGTGGGTTGGAGAACACATCCTGGTAACAAGAAATAAAACACAAGGCAAGGACGTGGCTCCAACCCACACCCTGAAAATGTGTTCCTTTATCTTTACAAAGAATTAACTTTGCATGTCTACTATAAAGAAATTATTACATTCCCAGTGTAGACACATTGTTTTGTTCCTTTATTGTTAAGTAGAATATCTTAGTCACTAAAAAAATTTAAAGAATTTATGCTTTTAATAAGACAGCATATATGTATGTTTTAGGATGATTTCACTTCTCATACTGAATCCTTTCTTCTCTCTCCCTGTGTGAGGCTCACATTCCAAAAACTGTGAATTGATCAATCGGGTTTCATCCCTTCGTTCATACCCTTTTTAGTCAATTTTACCACCCTGGTTCAAACAAAGGAATTCAGTGCAATTGGTCAAAAGTTTACGCTAATGGGAAGATCCAATCCTAATCTTTGAATGTAATTGGTCAGGCTCACTTGTCATTCATAGACCCTGCGCCATCCTTCCCCACCTAACAAACTGGAAAATTTTCCTTTGCCAGTTGAGTCTTGAAGAAGTCTGCCCGCCTTTCGAAGCATGCCCGGAGTGTAAGCTCTGTCTAACTTTTTTCTTTAAAATTCACCTTTTCCTATTTACTCTTTTTTTCCCCTGAAATTACCATGCTAAGAAGATTTTGTCTTGATTTTCACCAAGCTTAAGTCAACTTTGTTCTGACCCCAACACATCTGAAGAAACGGATTTGTGTTTTTTTTTATTTATCAGGTTTGATTTTCTGATTGGACTTTGAACGATAAATAAATATTATCTGGAATTTGACAATCTGGCCAAACTTCAAATTCATTTTTCTGTGTATAAACTGAGACAATGACCAGTGCGATGAGCATCCAGCTTCTACGGCTGTGATTCGAAGGAACAGTGCCAGTACCATTTTGTGGCAGAACCTGCCTGCCCTTTTCTCTCAACTTTATCAACATACATCCATCTGGACCAAGGTTGGTAGATTAGTTTATTTGACAGGGACAGTGCAATAAACATAGACAATTAATCAAAGACAATCAATCTGATGTGTTGCACATAGAGTGTATAGCTATTAGCTAATTTGCAACTCTTGTCCCTGGATGGGCTTTAGAAAAAAGAATCAAGTAAAAGATGAAAAAAATATATATATACACAATAACCACATACATCAATGCAGAAAGATTATAAATACACAATTATAAATATTCTAAATATTATAAATACACAAATATAACAGCCTGATTCACATTTAACATAAATATTACAAATATTATAAATACACAAATATAACAGCCTGACTCACATTTAACACATATAACATAACTCACGTTTGCCTATTTCAGGCCTCCCTCCCTTCGTCACTCATTATAAACAAACACATTTATTCCTTCCCTTCATTCACTCTCACTTTGCAGACAATCAATTCATACATGAGTACATTCTTGTTTATTTTTCAGCCAGTTTTTAACCTTTTTAGTGAATGTTTTAAAGTCTGTTATTATTTTAATTACATTTGGCATTGTGTTCCAGATGTGACTGCCCTTTATAGAGAAAGCTGTTTGTCCAAATGTGGTTCTGCGGTGGAATATTTTACAGTTATTGTTAACAGAACTCCTGGTGGCTCTGCTGCTGTCCTGTCTTTGGACGAAACCAGCAAGTGGCTCGGGTGCTGATTTATGGAAACATTTGAACGTTAATTTCAGTAAACAGAGGTCAATGAAACTCTCAAAACTCAGTAGGTTGTATTTTTTTAAAACATTACAGTGATGCCACCTAATGGTACCTGAAGGCCTGTTACCAAGGCACAATCTGACTTCATCTGCTGTGCTTAAGGTCTGTTGTCCAGATTAAATTTAATTCTTCAGAATATTCCTTGTATAAGTCATATAAACCTAAAATCTTTGAACTTATTTCAGAACTTCAAATACATGTATCTTTTCATTAATCTCTGTTCCTTTTCAGAGTAACACAAATTTTCCTTTTTATGAACTAGTTTAATCATTATTTTCTTCATGAAATTGCATCCATTTTTCCTAACCGTTCTGCTTTAAAGCTATTTTAGGGTTTTTCATTTTCAATTACAGTGCCAGTTTATTAAGCTATGTTTTTCCTTTGGTTCCACAAATGTTTGATAATACAACTTATGCTTAGTAATCCATTAAAGGTTTAATGTGCTCATGATACATGTTGAATTCACTGTCTTAAAGTCATCTGAATGTGTTCGTCTATCCTGGAAGTTCTGAGTAAACTGTTAAAAGGGCATGTTAGAGTTATTGTTTGATTTCATGTCCATCTTCTTGATTAAAAGCAGAAAAGAACTCATAGGTTTTTGAGGCTGATTCATCTTTCATCTTCCGTTTGAGGGTGCCCCACAGATGCTCAATAGGATTTAGGTCTGGAGACATGCTTGGCCAGTCCTTCACCTTTACCCTCAGTTTCTTTAGCAAGGCAGTGGTCATCTTGGAGGTGTGTTTGGGGTTGTTATCATGTTGGAATACTGCCCTGTGGCCCAGTTTCCAAAGGGAGGGGATCATGCTCTGCTTCAGTATGTCACAGTACTTGTTGGCATTCATGGTTCCCTCAATGAACTGTAGCTCCCCAGTGCCGGCAGCACTCATGCAGCCCTAAACCATGACATTCCCACCACCATGCTTGACTGTAGGCAAGACACACTTGTCTTTGTACCCCTCACCTGGTTGCTGCCACACACGCTTGACACCATCTGAACCAAATAAGTTTATCTTGGTCTCATCAGACCACAGGACATGGTTCCAGTAATCCATGTCCTTAGTCTGCTTGTCTTCAGCAAACTGTTTGCGGGCTTTCTAGTGCATCATCTTTAAAAGGAGCTTTCTTCTGGGATGACAGCCATGCAGACCAATTTGATGAGGTGTGCTGCATATGGTCTGAGCACTGACAGGCTGACCCCCCACTCCCCACCCCTTCAGCCTCTGCAGCAATGCTGGCAGCACTCATACGTTTATTTTCAAAAGACAACCTCTGGATATGACGCTGAGCACGTGCACTCAACTTCTTTGGTCGACCATGGTGAGGCCTGTTCTGAGTGGAACCTGTCCTGTTAAACCACTGTATGGTCTTGGCCACCATGCTGCTGCTCAGTTTCAGGGTGTTGGCAATCTTCTTATAGCCTAGGCCATCTTTATGTAGAGCAACAATTCTTTTTTTCAGACCCTCAGAGAGTTCTTTGCCATGAGGTGCCATTTTGAACTTCCAGTGACCAGTATGAGAGAGTGTGAGAGTAATAACATCAATTTTAACACACCCGCTCCCCATTCACACCTGAGATCTTGTAACACTATGGAGTCCCATGACACCGAGGAGGGAAAATGGCTAATTGGGCATAATTTGGACATTTTCACTTAGGGGTGTACTCACTTTTATTGCCAGCGGTTTAGGCATTAATGGCTGTGGTTATTTTGAGGGGACAGCAAATTTACACTGTTATACAAGCTGTACACTGACTACTTTACATTGTATCAAAGTGTCATATCTTTAGTGTTTTCCCATGTAAAGATATAATAAAATATTTACAAAAATAGGAGTGGTGTACACACTTTTGTGAAATACTGTATTAACATAAGGGTAAGGTTACAATGAAAACAACCTTATGAAACAATCTGTGCAGTATTTTGTTTATGCTTATGGATAAAGGAGGAATAATGGAAAAATGTGTCATGCGGTCACTCTTTGTCTGGGAAAGTACCTAACAGCCTGGCAGGGAGTATTACCATTTTATGGGCAGGAAGGTAAAAACTTATGTTACAGGAATGTGGAGAGACAGCGGGAAACTGTGGGGGGCAGAATGTGGGGGTCAATCGTGAAACTAGATGGGTTTTGGACACAAAGGAGACGAGAAGGAGGAGGGAGAGAGAGAGGGAGAGACCCGGGGAACGGACCAGTCAGAGGAAGACAAGAGGCATCTACCCATCGCTGTAGAGAGAATAAAACAGAATGTATTAGCGAGCACATTTCAGCATATATCTTTTTCTATACCAAGATTGTATGTGCTCCGTCAGCTGATGTAAATAAATTTACTCTTTTCCAACTAAACTGATCTGGACACTGGGTTAATTTTGATTTACCCAACACTCCCATTTATTTAAAATCAATGAAATCAAGATCGTGAAAGAGTACAGTCACATGTACTTGAGTAAAAGTATCAGGATGTTTTTCTAATCCCTTTTTTCCTGTCTCAGTGAATACTTTTTACTGTTATTTAATTAATTAAATTAAATTCAGTATATCAAGTAATTCTGAGGGATCACTCTTGTTTACTACATTTTCTTTAAATAACTTCTTGAGTTGGGTCTAGTGAGTACTGATTCATGATCTCAAAATGAATTTACATTAATATCGTTTAGAAAAACTTAATCACACATTTTAAGGGTTTTAGTGTCACTATATGACCTACAGCACACATCAAACCATCTCAGAATTAAATGAAATAAATATGGTTGCATTTTTCAAAAGTTCCTTATTTTTAAACTCAAGTTGAACAAGAATTTACATGATTTTATATCACTCATTTTTACATGTTGGGTACTTTTTCCTCAGCCACCCCTCCAACAGCTGTACACCACATTCCAAATTATTATGCAAATAGGATTTTAGTGTCATAAACATTCAATTTTTTTTGTTTTTCAATTAAACTCATGGATGGTATTGTGTCTCAGAGCTCTCTGCATCACTGATATCAGTCTCAGACACCTGTCATAATTACTTTGCCAGGTGAGCCCAATTAAAGGAAAACTACTTAAGAAGGATGTTCCACATTATTAAGCCTGCCACAGGTTTCAAGCAATATGGGAAAGAAAAAGGATCTCTCTGCTGCTGAAAAGCATCAAATAGTGCAATGCCTTGGACAGGGTATTAAAACATTAGATATTTCACGAAAACTTAAGAGTGATCATCGTACTATGAAAAAATTTGTGGCTGATTCAGAGCACAGATGGGTTCATGCAGATAAAGGCATAATGAGGAAGGTTTCTGCCTGACAAATTCATCGGATGAAGAGAGCAGCTGCTAAAATGCCATTACAAAGCAGCAAACAGGTATTTGAAGCTGCTGGTGCCTCTGGAGTCCCACGAACCTCAAGGTGTAGGATCCTCCAGAGGTTTGCAATTGTGCATAAACCTACTATTCGGCCACCCCTAACCAATGGTCACAAGCAGAAACGGTTGCAGGGGGCCCAGAAATACATGAAGACTAATTTTCAAAAAGTCTTGTTTACCGAAGAATGCCGTGCAACCCTGGATGGTCCAGATGGATGGAGTAGTGGATGGTTGGTGGATGGCCACCATGTCCCAACAAGGCTGCAAGGTCAGCAAGGAGGTGGCGGAGTCATGTTTTGGGCCGGAATCATGGGGAAAGAGCTGGTAGGCCCCTTTAGGGTCCCTGAACCTGTGAAAATCACTTAGGTAAAGTATATAGAGTTTCTGATTGACCACTTTCTTCCATGGTACAAAAAGAAGAACCATGCCTTCCGTAGCAAAACTATCTTCATGAATGACAACGCATCATCTCATGCTGCAAAGAATACCTTTGTGTCATTGGCTGCTATGGGCATAAAAGGAGAGAAACTCATGGTGTGGTCCCCATACTCCTCTGACCTCAACCCTATTGAGAACCTTTGGAGCATCCCCTAGCAAAAGATCTAGGAGGGTGGGAGGCAGTTCACATCAAAACAGCAGCTGTGGAAGGTTATTCTGACATCTTGCAAAGAAATTCAAGCAGAAATTCTCCAAAAACTCACAAGTTCAATGGATGTAAGAATTGTGAAGGTTATATCAAAGAAGGGGGTCCTATGTTAACATGTAGCTTGGCCTATTAAGATATTTTTGATTGAAATAGCTTTTGATTTTAGTAAATATGACCTCCTAATGCTACAAATTCAACAAATGACCATTTTCAGTTCTTTACAACCAATAAAATATTTTGAAACTCTGTTGTGCATAATAATTTGGAACAGTGCATTTTGAGTTTTTTATTTTTGCCAAAAAAAAAGTTATCATTGGGAGGTTTGTTCAATAAAATTTGAATTACTAGTACATACCTGTGCATACCTGTCCATGCCCGTAGAAACCAAGTATAAGCAAGTATTTCTGCATGCCCATTGCTGAAGGGTCTCCTCCTGTCTCAGACAGCTGTGTTGTTCACAGTCATGCCTGCGGCGTACTGCTGCAACCTGAGGTATTTCATGTTCACGGCATCCTTTCTGACGTGCAGCAGTTTTCCCTCGTTCTATTGCTCTCCATCTGGTGGGCCTTTTTCTTTGTTCAGACCACTGGTTGAGGGATAGGTGCGTCATAATTCCAGTTCATGGGCACGATCCTGAAAAAGTGGCTTTCGACCCTGTTCAGGAAGGCCCGTGCATGCCCATAGAAACCAAGAAACCGGAGCACCCAGAGAAAATCAGCGCTTTGCTTGGCATTTTACACATTTGTAGTGTAGAGTGGCATTCGTCAAGGTTACACATTTGCCGTCATATAGGCATCGCAAGTTGTCCTATGATGCCTGAGTTCATAGGACATCCTATGATGATGCGGCAGAGATCATAGGCCATCCTATGATGTCTTATAAACGTGCTTTAAAGTCTGTCGTACCCTGTGCTGGTGAAGGGTGGCTTTCAACCATGTTCAGGAAGGCCCGTGCATGCCCGTAGAAACCAAGAAACTGGAGCACCCGGAGAAAATCAGTGCTTTGCTTGGTATTTTACACATTTGTAGTGTAGACTGGTATTTGTCAAGGTTACACATTTGCCGTCATGTAGGTATCGCGAGTCATCCTATGATGCCTGCGTTCATAGGATGTCCTATGATGTCCTATAAACGTGCTTTAAAGTCTGTCGTACCCTATCCTATGCTAGTGAAGGGTGTCCTCCTGTCTCAGATGGGTGCGATGTACTGCTGGAACCTCAGGTGTTTCATCTTCATGGCATCTTTTCTGAAGTGCAACAGTTGTCGTCATTCTATTGCTCTCCATCTGGTGGGTCTTCTTCTTCTTCTTCTTCTTCTTCTTCTTCTTCTTCTTCTTCCTCTTCTTCTTCGTTGAGACCACTGGTTGAGGGATAGGTGCGTCATAATTCCAGTTCATGGACAGGATCATGAAAATAGATCTAAGCAAAAAGAGGCTTTCCGGCATGGACTCACTGTATATGACATCATAAAGACATGAAGGCAGCCTTGATGTATATGACATCATAAAGACATGTTGCCTGATGTCACTGTATATGACATCATATGACGTCATATGATGATCAGGCGGATATCATAGGCCATCCTATGATGTCCTATAAATGTGCTTTAAAGACATGAAGGCAGCCTTGATGTATATGACATCATGTTGCCTGATGTCACTGTATATGACATCATAAAGACATGAAGGCAGGCTTGATGTATATAACATCATAAAGACACATTTGTCTATGTGCCGTCATATAGGCATCGCAGGTCGTCCTATGATGCCTGAGTTCATAGGACGTCCTATGATGTTCAAGCAGTGATCATAGGCTGTCCTATAAACGTGACAGACACACACACACACACACACACACACACACACACACACACACAGATTTCTTGCTTTAACCTATGATCTCTCATAAAGACACATTTGTCTATGTGTCCTATGATGCCTGCGTTCATAGGACGTCCTATGATGTTCAGGCAGAGATCATTGGCCGTCCTATGATGTCCTATAAACGTGACAGACAGACAGACACACACACAGATTTCTTGCTTTTATAGAGTGAATGACTTGAAAATTATATTGACTGTCACTTGTATCAACTATTTAGGAAAATCAGAGACAAATATCATTTGCATAATAATTTGGAATGCGGTGTAAACTCATGCTCTAGTCATTCCTCCTGTTTAGTCTGTCATGTGTAGAGGTGAAAGTCCATTCATTCCAGTGCGATGTTGATGTTCTCCTCTTCCTGGTAGGTCTGTCACAGTCACTACAAATGATCCTGTTGAGAAGACAGAGGAAAAGAGAGCAGCAAACATACTGAGAACTGGAACAGGTTTGTTCAGGTGTGCTTGCATTGATAAAGTGAATTTGGAAACTGACACATGCGTCATTATCAGGATGAAGAGCAGCAGGATCCTGATGGTCATCTCCCTGTCAAAGGAGACAGAGGTGACTTGACTTGATCCTCACCTGGCCACTTAAGTGATCGTTGCGGCCAGTTGTCTGGAGGTAGGGCAATCTTGGGCTAGGGCAATGAGGTCGGCCAGAGGTCTTATCATTGCAACTGTCCTGCATCCAGGACAGTCTAGGCTGACCTCAGGGACAATGCCAGCCCTGGGGGGGGGGGATATGGATGAGCGCTGGTGGAGAGGACCTGCTTGGCCGATGTCCTGTCTTCCAACCTGGCCACGTGGCCAAGGAGCCACAGCCTCCCTCTTCTGATGATGGTGGAGATGGGGATGGGGCAGCCAGCCTTCCTATAAACCTCATCATTTGTGGTGTGGTGGAACCATCGGATGCCGAGGATGTTACGGAGGCAGGGCCGATGGAATGTATCCAGATGGTGGGTGGTTGTGGTGGACAGGGTCCAGGTCTCGGACCTGTAAAGGAGGACAGGGATCACACAGGTGTTGAAGATTCAAAACTTTGTGGATGTGCGGATCTTCCCGCTCTGCCACACTCTCTGGAGGTGGGTAAAAGCACTGCAAGACAGTTGCAGGTGGAGAGTGATCTCTGGGTTTGACAAGCAGGAGCTGGTTATCATAGATCCTAGGTAGACAAAGTCATTGATAGTCTCAACCGGCTCGTTGTTGATGGTGATAACTTGTGGTGATAGTGGCAAGACGTCTGACAGTGACTGAATCTTTGTCTTTGCCCAGCTGATGGTGAGACCCAGGGGTGATGCTTCCTCTACGAGCAGCTCCAGTGCCTCAGCAATTATGTCTATATGCATATCAAAAAGCACCACGTCGTCCACGTAGCACAGGTCTGTGAAGTAAGAGTGGAAGTCAATTCCAAGACTGGGGCAGTGTTCCATCTAGTTCTTGACCCAGTTGTCAACCACAACATTAACGAAGTTTGGCACGGTGACACATCCCTGTCGGACTCCTGAGGTGGTGACAAAAGGGCCTGATGTGTCACCCTCGGCACGGACCCTGTACATGGTGTTGGAGTAGAGGTCCCAGAGAATGTTGATGTACATGGACGGGACTCCAGTGCCATGGAGGAGTTTCCAGAGGGTGTTCCTGTTTAGGGAGTCAAAGGCTGCTTTGAGGTCAATGTAGGCCGCATAAAGAGGTTGGCAATACTCCCTCCGCTGCTGCACCAGGACACTCAAGGCAAGGTTGCAGTCCGCTGTGGACCGGCGAAGGTTGAAGCCAGCTTGCTGGTAGTGGTGCTTGAGGAGGAGCAGGGGGTGGGTGCGGCCCAGGATGACAGCGGTGATTACCTTGCCGGGGATGGAAAGCAGCGTGATGGGACAATAGCTGGCAATGGTCACCCTTGTTCTTATAGAGGGACAGAATGACCCTGTTCCTGCACTCCCCAGGAATGCGTTCTTCTGCCCAGATGAAGCGACACAGATGTTCCAGCCGAGGGATGACAGAGGTGAGGGCGGCTTTCAGAAGTGAAATAAAGAGTTTTTACAGTGAAATAATTCAGTCACATTATGGCATCAAACAGGAACCTGTCTGGTGTCTACAGTTTACTACACCTTGTACCTACATCCTATTAGAACCCCTTAACACAGCATGGAGAACTTTGAGATGTTGAAGATCCATGTGTGTTATGGACTGAATCAAAACTTTGAAGTCACTGTGGAGAGTGTGGAGATCACTAAATGTCATTGATAGATCAAAAATTGGCCAGATCTGCACCTCTGTGTAAAGGGGGTATTACACTCATATCTATGTTCCAGGGTCTGATCTGGATGGTTTGTGGATTTGCAGTAAAATGTATGGGAACAAACAACCTCTGTGGTTACCATTCTACCCTCACACGGCCAGGCAGATTATTCTGCCGTCTCTGCTAAAATGTAGTCCATTAAACGTAAAATTGCCGTGCTCCTAACATAAACAGCATAAAATACCAAAACAATAAGATAAGATAAGATAAGATAAGTCTTTATTAGTCCCACAATGGGGAAATTCCAGGATTGCAACAGCACAGGGATAGCAACACTCAGAGCAACAATCAGAAGGCAAGAAAAAACAAGAGCAGCGAGTATACATATGTACATATAAACATAAATATATAGACACACGATGTGGAGCAATGCAGCTAGATGGAATAAATATATAGATATATAAACACAGTGCGGAGCATTGTAGCAAGATGGAATAAATATGTGAATATATAAACACACACACAGTGTGGAGCGTTGTAGCTAGATGGAATAAATATATGAATATATAAACACACAATGCGGAGCATTGCAGCTAGATGGAACAAACATGCAAATATATAAACACACACAGTGCGGAGCATTGTAGCTAGATGGAACAAATATGCAAACACATAAACACACACAGTGCGGAGCAACGTAGCTAGATGGAATAAATATGTAAATATATAAACACACACAGTGCGGAGCATTGTAGCTAGATGGAATAAATATGTAAATATATAAACACACAGTGTGGAGCATTGTCACTAGATGGAATAAATATATAAATATACAAACACACACAGTGCGGAGCATTGCAGCTAGATGGAATGAAACAGCATAACCGTCTACTTAGTTATCCTACATGGTATGATTATGTTCCCATTCATATTGTCACCCTCCGTAGCTACCGGTATTTTCCTAGTTGTATACCGGAGGGGACCATTCTGTAAGTCTATTGCATCTTTTGCATTCAATACTATTAGGTTGTCACATCTTTTTGCTATCTCTGCGAGCAGCCCTGATTAGGTTATACAGTCTGACAGCCGTTGGTTAGAAGGACCTGCGAAACCTCTCGGTTGTGCACCTAGGATGATGTAGTCTGCTGCTAAATGAGCTCCTTAGTGCATTCAGTGTGTCCTGCATAGGGTGGAACTCGGACTCCAGCAGAGATGACAGTTTAGCCACCATCCTACTCTCTCCCATCTCCTCCACTGGGTAAAGGCGCTGCCCCAGGACAGAGCTAGCTTTCTTGATCAGTTTGTTCAGTCTCTTCCTATCGGCTGCTGTAATGCCACTGCCCCAGCAGACCACTCCAAAAGTGATGGCTGATGCCACCACCATGTCGTAGAATGTCTTCAGCAGTGCCCTTTGTACACCAAAAGACCTGAGTCTCCTCAGTAGGAACAGCCTGCGCTGTCCCTTCTTGTAGAGTGCGTCAGTATTGTGTGACCAGTCTAGTTTATTGTTCAGATGAACACCCAGGTACTTGTAGGATGTCACCATCTCAATGTCTGTTCCCCTGGATGTTTACTGGTGCTGTGAGGGGTTGTCCTTGCCTGCGGCAGTCCACCACCAGCTCCTTAGTTTTCCTCGCGTTGATCTGGAGGCAGTTCCAATGGCACCAGTCCACAAAGTCCTGGATAAGCCCTCTGTACTCAGCTTCATCTCTGTTGGAGATGAGGCCAATGATCGCAGAGTCGTCAGAGAACTTCTGTAGATGGCAGTGTGTTGTGTTGTGTGAGAAGTCCGCAGTACAAAGGGTGAACAGGAAGGGAGCCAAAACCGTTCCCTGTGGGGCCCCCGTGCTACCGATGATCATGTCGGACACACAGTCCCGGGTTCTCACAAACTGTGGCCGGTTTGTGAGGTAGTCCAGGATCCATGATGACAGGTGCTGGTCCACCCCTGCGCACAGCAGCTTGTCCTTCAGGAACATTGGTTGGATGGTGTTGAAAGCACTGGAGAAGTCAAAGAACATGATGCTCACTGTATTCCCGGGCTTCTCCAGGTGGAACAGAGAACGGTGAAGGAGGAAGATGATCGCATCCTCCACCCCAATACCATGCTGGTAGGCGAACTGGAGTGGATCCATCGCTGGACCCACCAGGGGGCGGAGGTGAGCAAGGAGCAGTCTCTCCAGGGTCTTCATCATGTGGGACGTCAGGGCCACTGGTCTGTAGCTGTTCAGATCTTTGGGGTGGGAAGTCTTTGGTACAGGTACCACACAAGATGTTTTCCACAACTGTGGTACCCTCCCCAGCTTCAGGCTCAGGTTGAAGATGTACTCCACAATCCCACACAGCTGGTCTGCACAGGACTTGAGGAGCTTTGTACTGATGCCGTCCGGTCCCGACGCCTTCCTCGCCTTGATCTTCCTCAGCTCCATCCTCACCTGGGTCTTAGTGAGGGTCAGGTTGGGGGGCTGTGTGTTGGGAGTGGGGGGTGATGGTGGAGTGGGGAGTGGGCAGCAGGACTTGATGTCTTCAGTGGCAGCAGTGGTTGTTGTGCAGTCGGGGGGGGGAGCGGTTGGTTAAACCTATTAAAAACAGATTCAGATTGTTCGCCCACTCCCTGCCCCCCGTGGCCTGGGGGGAGGTATTCTGGAGCCCAGAGATGGTTTTAAGGTTTCTCCAGAACCCGCTAATGTCACTCTGTTGCAGCTTGTCCTCCATCTTCTTCCTGAAGCTGTCCTTGCCTTCTCTGATCTTTCTCCTCAGCTCCCTCTGTATGGACTTCAGCATCTCCCTGTTCCCCGACCTGAAGATCCTCTTCTTCTCTCTCAGAAGTGTTTTTATCTCAGGGTTGATCTAGGGTTTGTTGTTTGAGCAACACCGTATGGTCTTGGTGGGAATGGTGTTGTCCACACAGAAGCTGATGTAGTCCGTGATGGTGTGAGTGAGGCCATGGATGTCCTCACCATGTGGATCGCAGAGCTGCTCCCAGGCGGTGGTTTCAAAACAGCCCTTTAGATCGTCCATTGCCTCCTCAGACCGTAACTTCACTGTGCACATGGCCGGAGGTTGTCTGTGCACTAGGGGTTTGTACACTGGCAGGAGATGAACCAAGTTGTGATCCGATCTCCCGAGTGGGGGGAGTTGTAATGAGGTGTACGCCTCCTTAGTGTTTGCGTAGAATAAGTCCAATGTTTTATTGTCTCTAGTGTGGCATGTGACATACTGGGTAAACGTGGGTAGAATGGGAGACAGTGAAACATGGTTGAAATTGCCTGAGATGAGGAGAAGAGCATCTGGGTGTTCTATCTGCAGCCTGCCAGTTACTGAGTGGATGATGTCATGCGCTGTCCCAGCGTTCACCGTCGGATTTGCATAAATAACAATGCAGATCACATGTGAGTATTCCCTCGGGAGATATGTAGGCCGCATGCTAACAGCTAGCAACTCGATGTCTTTGCTGCAGTGCTGTTGTTTAACAGTGATGTGTCCCGGTCTGCACCAGTTGTTATTAACATAGATCATCACTCCACCGCCCCTTGCTTTGCCACTGTCTGGTGTTCGGTCTGCCCGTATCGTGTGGAAACCCTCCAGCTCAATGTTTGCATCTGCTACTAGTTCAGTTAGCCACGACTCGGTAAACAAAAGGAGGGAGCATTCCCAGTATACGCTGTCGTAGCGGGAGATAGCCGCTAGCTCATCTGCCTTTCCCAATATAGAACGTACATTCCCCATAACAATGGATGGGACGGTGGGTCTGTACCTTATACTCCTTGTCCGCCGTCTAACACCAGCCCGACAACCACGTCGTTTTCGCCTTATTTCTCCCGGTACATTGAGTTTTTACGTTAGCACCGAGTGGCGATTAAGTGCAAGCAGCTGTTCCCTGCTGTACCGTCTCCTGCTGTAAACAGTGGGTCCGTCCGCCAGCTCGGGAGACATTTGGGGCAATCTGTGTGTCTGTGATGTATAAAGTGTGTAAAGAAAAAACTTAGAATTGAGCTGCTGTTGCAAAAAGGCAGCCGACTCGTGTGGCGCCTTTAAACAAAACTAATATACAAGTTGACTATTCCTCATTTCACTCTCATGCAATAAACACATCACCCAACCATCAGTCTGCCCCAGTAGAGGAACCCCCCCCCCGGAAAACCGTCAGACGGTTCCCCTCCAGAACACCTTCTCTTCTTCACACCCAGGGATGACCCACGTTGAAGCCCAAACACCTCCTTCCCGTCTTGTCTCTTGTGTTTGCCTTGAACCCCTCTCGACCGGGCCTCCTCTCTGGGTCAGACCACATCAGCGACCCCCAGAGGAGCCTGACTCGGCTTCCAGTGTCCCTGTCGTTTTACCATGCCAGCCGGTCCTGCCCCGCTCGTTTTCATTTTCACTGTCGGCAAAGCCGTTGTGACCCCTTGCTCCTCGGTACCTTCCAGCCGAACTTCAGAAGCAGAATGGGCTGTCCACTCGGCTCCACCCACCATCACAGGCATCCCACCGCGCCACCCAGTTCCCTCAGCTAGGGTTACTTGGGCTCTGGCACCGGGACCCTCCCGCAATGGCCCTGGGTGGGGTTGGTCCTGCTCATTCTCCAGATTACTAGGCAAAAGTTCATCCCACACAGCTCTGTTCATCGGTCGTAGAACCGGCCAGTCCCACAAACCACAGCCCAACCGTTCTTCTCCAACCTGATACTGTGAGAAGGAACTCCTCACGGTTGCTCAATCCAACACGGATCTCACCACTCCCGTGTCCACCAGCAACGACACTGTTACCCCGTCCAGTTCCACCAAACAGTAAGAACGGCCGTTGGCACTTGGGAATACACTGTGAACAACCATGGGAGGCGAAACAGGGAGATCCTCCATGTGTCTTGGACCCCCTTGCTTGAACCCGTAACATGCCCTGGTGAAATGATGCAAGAGTCCGCACTTGCCGCAGCGTTTTCCTCTTGCCAGACACTCTCTAGCCTTATAATGATGTTTGGTGGACCCACAACCCAAACACCTGGGCAAAACCGGGGCGGACCTTATCTTCATGGCACTGGCGTGCTCCTCTTCATCCTCCACACCATTGTCGCTGTCCCAGTCCACTGCTTGACTGTAGTTCAAAATGGCGATGTGTCGCTCTCTCACCAAACTCCCGTGATAGCTTGTCTGCCGCCTCAAACTGTTGAGCTAACTCAATGGACATGGCTAACGTCAGCTCGCCTGAATGTGTGAGGAGCTTTGACCTTGTCACCAGACCAACAGTATGCTCTGCCGATTGGTCGCGGACCATCTCTTCTTCCAACATTCCAAACTGACAGTCCTTGGCCCGCTGACATAGGTCTGCTATACACCGCTGCACTGCCAGTCTGTCGGCGGCGCTGTTAAAACTGGATCCTCTGGACGATGACATCTTCCGGGGTGCAAAAATGTCACTCCATTAGCTCAACCACTTCTTTAAAGCTATCACCCTTGCCTAAGGTACTAAGGACATGTTGTCCATCCATTCCCAAGTTGTGAACCAACAGTGTCCATGCCCGTAACCTCTCCAGTCTTCCAAGGTCCAATGCTACTAAATAAATTTGAAAAGTGGCGAACCACCTCGTCCAAGGGACAGGTGGCTCACCGGAAAACTTGAACTGAAGTAACCTCCGTGTCCATACTTTTACCCTTGTCGCCAAATGGTATGTCGGTAAAGAGGGAACCAAGGACGAGACTGAGTGTTGAACTGAACATGACTTTATTGTAGACTCACTTGTATAATACAAGGCGCTGCCGTCAGGCTGAGAGGAGGTCAAGAGACCGTCCCTCTTCCGCACAGCCCTCTTATACCCCGGGTGGCGGTGGAACCGGAACGGTGGAGTTACCACCCGTGTCACACAATAATACGTCCTACGAACAACACAACATGTACTGTATGTCTTTCATATTTTGTTTATCATTGATGTACAGCACTTTGTGCAGTACATTCTGCAAGAGGTCCATTGCTTGAGAAAATCTTTTCGCTTTTCTTCCCCCTTCACACGCCAGGATCAAAGCCCACCCACATCCCGCCTATCAGGACACAATCGATAAACTGGCAAATTTGAACAGCCAGTGATTAGTCCTGGTTGGTTCATCTAGTAACATCACTAAAATGTCTAAAAGTGTCTTTTTCTAAGGAGAGGAGTTTAATTGAACTTTCATAACCAAAAAAAAAAACAAAAAACAAAAAACACAGGCATGACACTTAAGAGTGATGTTGCTTTTGATATGTCTTGTAAGTCATCAAAAACATGCTACAGACATGTTAAGAAAAAAAACCTTGATTTTCATTGGTGTGTCACTTTAATGAAATTGAGATCTAATTAATTGAGATCTAATTAATTTAATTTATTTCAATCCAGTTAAGTATGCTATTTAACAAATAGCCTATTTTTAATGAAAAAATGTAAACAATTTTTGTAGGACGTGGAAAAATTAAAACCAACTAAATAAATAAATAAATGTGGAATGTGCAAAAGTCTGGGCACCCAGTATTACTGAAATACAGCAATTTTTTAAAAAAATCACACAAAAATACAGTAAGCTGTTTGTCTGAGGATGTAGTAACTACTTAGATTTACTCTATTAGAAGTACTCAAGTACCCCTTTGTGGATCACCACCTTATTGTGGTGGAGGGGTTTGAGTGCCTGAATGGTCCCATGAGCCACCTGACCTGGGGAATCAATTCTTCTGGCGGCCGGCCCGCATTGATTAGCCATCAGGACTGAAGGGGTGAAGCAGGAGGTGGCCTGCCCACCGGAAGGCTCACTGGTGGATAACAGGACCGGAGAAAGGGGACCTCCATGGCGTAGGGCAGGGATAAGGGGACCACGGTGTCCTCAGGGTGATCGACAACTGCACCCGCGGTGGATCCCGACCAGGCTGGCTCTGCTGTACCCGCAGTGGACCCTGACCGGGCCAGCTCCGCTGCTCCCGCAGTGGACCCCAACTGGGCCGGCTCCACTGCACCCATGGTGACGTCCGTCTGAGACTCAGCTGCACCCGTGGTGACCTCCGGCTGAGGCTCAGCTGCACCCACGGTGGACCCCGACCCGGAGCGTGGTGTCCATGATGGGTCTGGGCAGGAGCGCAGCACCCACGTCAGGCTAATCCTGGGGCACAGCCCCCACGAGGGTCCAAAGCCAGCCTGCTGGACCCACAGCGGCACAGCCTGTGGAGAAGACCACACGATGACCTCAGACCTCAGGGGAGCTGGACCCGCAACGTCATCAGATGCTGAGACCAGCTCCACATGGACCCCTGGAGATGGTTGTTCCTCTCTGGTGACCCTAGAAAATGGCTCAGGAGCGGGAGAAGAAACAGGGTCGTTAGGGTTGCTGGCAGCGGCGGAGCCCGGCGAGGGAAGTTCAGACACGGCTGTGTGCTGCGCCTGACTCTCCCTACCTAGAGCCACACAAGATCTCTCTAACACTGTGATCAGAAAAACCAGAGAGACTACTTGCCTGAGCTCGAGCTCCACCGCTGTCCAGGACTCCGTCGATCCTGGTGATAAATGCTCGGGCCCGGCCTGCAAGAGATCCAGCTCAGGCTCCCAATCCACTGCAGATGCCTCCACAGCTGGCAGGATGGTGACTGCAGTCCTATTGACTTCCTGCAGTGGCTCCAACGCCGGGGATTCCTCCGGCATGGCTGCAGGGGGACCTCTCCATGCTGGCTCCAGGAAGGACTCCTCTGAAGCCACTGGTTCCTCCACCGTCTGATGGCCCTGACCTTGAGCCGATAGGTCCTCAGGGAGAATTGGAGGAGACACGGAGAGGGGGAGAAATGAATTAATATATGCAGCTGGAGGAGAGGACCCAGCGGACTGCTTAAACTGGGCCTCTCCCTCAGGAGACAGGCAAGATTCAGTGTCATTAGATGGTTTACAATGAAAAAATACTTGCCTGTCATCCCGGTCCTTGTTGTCTCCAGCTGCAGGCGGCTGACAGTCATCCCTCGCCGTGTCAGTGGTGATGTGGGTCCCTTTGACAGCTTGTGGAGGAGCCGTCTCCATGACGACGGAGGCGGGCGTTACCAGGGTGAGCTCAGTGAACTTCACGGCAGCTGGAGGGCAGAGGGCTGCCGAAGGCGATGAGGGATTCTCCCAGTGTCTCCTAGTTGGCGAGATGGTGTTAGCCGTCCTGGTCCTCTGACGGTCCTCCTCGACCCGGCTTTTGACTGTGGCTAGCAGGTTCGCCCACTCCTCGTCTGATGGTGAATTCGGGGGTTGGGTAGGTGTAGGAGGTGAGACCCTCACCGCCGGGGATTAGGATTAGTACAGAAATACACAATTTTTAAAAAAAAATTTATTTATTTATGCAGGGACATGCACAATATACATTGGCCTTAAAGAGGAAAGATGTATTGTACCAGGTTATAGCACAAGTGCTAATTTCCACCTGTAGTCCCTGGGCAGGCTGATATTAGCATTAAAAAAAGCAGACATTTGCTAAAACTACAAGTAAGCATTGATAAAAAAAAAAACTAAAACCAAACATTGATTAAAAAACGAAAACCAAGCATTGCTAAAAACTAAAACAGACATTAATAACATTGATAAGAACCCAAAACATTGATAAGAACTAAAACATACAATAATACATTTTTATAACTCCATCCATATAAACAATTTTTCACATCCAACCATTGACTCTTATTGGTCCCACTGTCGTCATCACACACTCTAACATCTTTACATCACAATACATTATGGACACAGGTTTGCTTAGAGATTAACTGTTTTTTCACCAAGCGTGAAAAAGTGTGATAGTCTGTAACTGCAAGTAACTCCATTGGTAACATGTTCCACTGTCGCATAGCCACACATGAAAATGTTGAATTTGCTAATGTTGTCTTGTGCTTAGGAATCCTGCACTCGCCGCGTGCTGTTGATCGAGTTGTCCGAGATGTATTTACAGAACTTAATGAAACAAACCTTTTTAAGGGAGGAGCAGCAGAGTTATGGATTACCTTAAACAAAAGACACCATTTGTATACATGATTAGATTTTCAAAGCTCAACAGGTTATATTTGGACAGGATTGGGCAGTGATGGAACGTTCGTCTTTTCTTGTCATGAATCTTGATAGAATATTTGTATAATGATTCCAGAGGCCTCAGGGCAGATTTACACGCCTGTGACCAACTGGTCATACAGTAAAGAAAATGTGGAATTATCATAGCATTTAGATACATACTTGATGCTTCAGTAGACAGTGAATTTCTGATATATTTGAAATTAGCACAATTAAATTTGACCGTGTTTGTCATCTTTTTAATGTGTTTTTTAAAGCTTAAATTTGAGTCAAGTATAACACCTAAATATTTAGATTCAGTCACATTCTTAATTTTTTGTCCTTCTATCAAGATATGACAAGAATTCTTGGATTTGTAGCAATTAGTAAAAAACATTGACACAGTTTTATTGACGTTTAAGGTTAAACAAGAATTTCTCAACCAATGTGAGACTTTCTCCATTTCCTGTGTTAATTTTTCAGTCACCTCTTCAGTCGTTTTACCATGAGTATATACTACAGTGTCGTCAGCATACATAATTATATTTGCATTACACACAGACGGGAGATCATTAATATATAATATAAACAGCAAAGGCCCTAAAATAGAGCCCTGCGGTACACCCATTCTGCATGCTTTTAAGGGAGATGTAACATTGTTTACAATTACACACTGCTGTCTGTCACTGAGGTATGACCTTATCCAATTTTGTATATTTTTATGAAGGGAGAATTGTGATAATTTGTTTAAAAGTAACCCATGGTTGACTGTATCAAAAGCCTTTCGCAGGTCAAGAAAAACAGCCCCCACTACCCCTCCCTCATCCAGGCTGGATTTGATGTTTTCTAATAGATAGCAGCATGCTGTTTCAGTGGAAAATATTTTCCTGAAACCAAACTGAAAGGGGTTAAGTGCTGCCATGGAGTCAAGGTTGTCCACCAGCTGTTGTGCTACAGCTTTCTCCAAGCCTTTGGAAATGGTTGGGAGTATACTGATGGGTCTGTAATTTGCGACCTGGAGCTTATCACCTGATTTGTACACTGGCCGTACAACGGCTGTTTTCAAAATTGTGGGAAAGGTACTCTCATTTATGGATTGAGTTATAATTTTTGTTAATACTGGTGTTAAAATTTCTTTGTGTTCTTTCAGAAAAGCTGTATCCATTCCAAATATGTCTTTAGCTTTACTATTGTTAAGATTGGATATGATTTTAGAGATATTCCCTTCATCTACATTACTCAATTTAAAAGAATGAGCATCACAGTAGAATTCATGAGTGCAGTTTGGCTTAGAAAAACTCTTTGCCAATTGTGACACAGAGTTTATAAAATAATCATTAAAATGTTTTGCCAGCTCAGTGTTGTTGTTTTGGATAACAGAATTTATTTTTTGCTTTAAGCCATCACATCTTGGTTTTTCTTTTCCCAATAACTTATCCATGCTTCTCCAAATAAGTTTATTGTTGCCTTTTGCATCCTTTATTATATTGAGAAAAAAGTTAGCCTTTGCTTTTTGAAGTTGTATAGTGACTTTATTTCTCAAGCTTCTATAAGTGTAATGATCAGGGGTTAGCCCTGACTTAAGAAATTTTTTGAGGGCCATATCTCTTTGTTTCATGAGGCCCCAAAGAGAGGTGTTAAACCATGGCAGCCTCTTTTTATTGGACTTTCTTTGTTTCAATTCTGTATATTTTGCAATAATATCTGTTATAGCTGTTATAACATTTCTGCATGACTGGTCACAGGTTTTATCATTTTGAAACTCTGTGTTTATTTTGCTTAAGTCATTCTCAAGGAAGATTTGATTTTTCTTTGGAATGTGAGAAATTTTAGATGATTTTTTAATTTGCTGTTGATCCCTATACCTTAGTTTGTTTAATTTTCTGGCTACTAAAGTAAGATTATGGTCTGACAAACCTGTTATCAAATTATATGTTTTGGTTACCCTATCATGGTTTATTACTAAAAATTAGGTCAATCAAAGTTTGTGAATTTTTAGTCAGTCTTTTGTAGGTTTATTTATTAATTGTGTCATTTGTGTAAAATTGGTAATATCTTTCAGCTTTTTTCTTTGTGCTTTATCGAGCCAGTTTATATTAAAATCACCCATTAGCAATATTTCCTTTCTTTCATATTTCTTTAAAATTTCGACCAAACCAGAATAAAAGTCATTAGTTGCATTTGGTGGGCGATACACAGCGAGTACAATGAATGACATTTGGGGAGATAGCCTTATTGTGACCCCGACACATTCCAGGGTTTGATCGGAGGTGTCTATCTGGTAACTGTCAATGCTGTCTTTAACGTAAATCAAAAACCCACCCCCTTTTCCTTTCCCTCAGTCTCATCTGTAAACATTATATCCGGGGATTGTAAACACAGATAGAGGAGTCATGGTGTTCATCCAAGTTTCTGTGAGACACAGGTAATCCAGATTTGAGTCCGTGAGTAAATGTTCCAGTTGTTCTGTTTTTGAAATGACTCTGCGTATGTTTAAATGCCCTCCAAATATTCCCTTTGGCTTTGTTTGAGGGTTCCACAGTACAGATGCATGATTGACAGTTTGAAAAAGTTTGGTTTTGTGCTGTTTGAAGGCAACGGCTGTCTGTAACGAGTTTAGTTGGTTACAGCAGCTGTTGTTGTTTGTCGTCTTAGACACATGGCGTGCGTTACCTTGAAACATTGTGATGGAATCGTTTCGGATACAGGTCACCGGTGTTGCTGCTGCTGTAGTCACCTGCTGCGGCTGCTGGGCGTCCACCGGTCCGGGGTTCAGGTGAACGTCTCCACAGAGCAATAAAATAATGTAGAGTAAAGCGGCATTACCCCGCTGGACTTTTGTCGGAGCAGCTCTCCGTGTGTGATGCACGTTATGCTTAGTTTGAGCAAGTGCCTGTCCTCTATCCAACACGTTGGAGTAGATGATGTACTGGCTCCAGGAGTCCAGGGGTACAGCTGGTCGGTCAAATGGATCAGCTGGATGAGTTCCTGTGCATCTGCGGGCAGCAGCCCAGCTTCCGTACAGTTGCGTGGTAGTGAGAGCCATCAAGTAGAGCGCTACGATTAACACATTAAAGGCCTGGGCTTTTTTTGTTGATGGCCACAGAGTCCAGGTTATTAGTGCATTTGTCAAGTCAGGCGGCTTCCTACATTTCATTTGAAAAGGTAAAGCATCAGCACCTGCCAAGCCGCTGCTACCTGCTGCCGCCATCTTCCCCGCTGCCACCATCTCCAACAGAAGCCCCATCTCCAACAGAATGCACATAACCAGTGAAACCAAACCCACAGAGAGATCGAGCCTGAGCCGGGGAAAGCCAAGCCGGGGAAAGCCAAACCGGCTCGGCTCGTGACAGCTAACACAGTGACACAAGGCAGCATGACCAGGGGCCTCATATATGTACGTACACGGTGCACATGCACAAAAACACGGTGTACACTGACTTTCATGCACACAACGGGATGTACAAAAACAAATGTGATGTGAGAATCTGCGGGCAGAGGTGCACCTGCCGTGAGAAGTTACGGCTGTCCACAAAATTCTGTTTGGCTCCATCAGGTGGGTCTGTTAAACTACAAAACAGCTGAAGCTCACAGAAAATGTTAAAATAACGTTTCCACTTTAGTTAAAATGCTTTGTCCATAAATTAGTCTGTGGAAAACATGATTATTATTACGTTATTTATCTCCATAACTCGGCTCATTGAGCACAGTGAAACATCGATGAAATGACCTGCCTCACTCATGGACCAGCCAGCGCTGCTGTTAACTGGATCCCATTTCTATAAATGTGTCATTTTGACCTGATGAAAAAAGGAGAGATTCTCTGGGTTAAAGCTGAATAAAAGGAGGCCCATAGGGAGTTCCGGGATGCAATTTACCCGGATTTCCAGGGACCCTTAATGGATTCCCCCTGAAATTTTGGCCTCCTCAGACCTTGGGAAGTGGGTTGGGGGAAACTGTTATAACACCTGCTGTTTTCGAGTCATTTTGACCTGAAGACAATAGGAGGATCCCCAGCACAATACATGCTGTACCTTGGATTTTATAATTTGGAAATACAGTGGTGTGAAAAAGTGTTTGCCCTCTTCCTGATTTCTCATTTTTTTGTATGTTTGTTCCACTTAATGTCATAACTGGTAATAATTGGACAGATCATGTGCAGGGAGCAACACCAAAGGAAACATACAGTGACACAGAGTGACAAGTTTGATATTGAATTTTATTAACTGTAAGAGAAAGCCTCCGCAAGAGAAAACCGCCACTTGCCAGGGAAAGCACACGGCCTATAATGAGAGACGAGAGCAGGTGCATTAGGAGGGAGGCTAAACAAAGGGAAAATAGGACCACACTCACGTGGGAGGAATTGAGGACCCGGTAGATGAACCCAGCACTTATGGCAAGCTTCCCAATGAAACAGGATGGCATAGGAACACTGGGAGAGGTGTCTGACCGGGCAATGGCAGTCGCTGATGTGATGATGGTGATGGGGCAGGTGAGCGCACAACAACCCTGGAGACACACCAAAAAGGAGGTAGCAACCTGAGACAGAAAGTAGAGGATTAAACGGTTTTTCTGGATTTGACAGTTAAAGTCTAACAGCTGATGCAGGTAGTTTACGACCAACGAGCCAGTGCCAAGACATTGAAGAGAGGTCTATTTAAGCTCTGGAAGATCAGAGGAGCAGGTGCATCTCATCACACAGGTGGTAATAATCACCTGCGGAGTAGGTGAAGGTTGAACCCGACGGGCAGGGGAAGAGTGCGCTCACCAGACCGTGACAGTTAAATGTTTCAGATCATCCAACAAATTTAAATATTAGACAAAGATAACACAAGTAAACACAAAATGCAGTTTTAAATGAAGGTGTTTATTATTAGGGGGGAAAAAATCCAAACCTACATGGCCCTGTGTTAAAAAGCGATTGCCCCCTAAACCTAATAACTGGTTGGGCCACCCTTAGCAGCAACAACTGCAATCAAGTGTTTGCAATAACTGGCAATGTGTCTTTTACAGTGCTGTGGAAGAATTTTGGCCCACTCATCTTTGCAGAATTGTTGTAATTCAGCCACATTGGACGGTTTTCGAGCATGAACCGCCTTTTTAAGGTCATGCCACAGCATCTCAATTGGATTCTGGTCAGGACTTTGACAAGGCCACTCCAAAGTCTTCATTTTGTTTTTCTTAAGCGCAGTGGTTAGCACTGCGGCAGCACAGTTTACCCTTGGCCGGGGGATTGTGGGGATCGTGGGATCGTGGGTTCGATCCCAGCCCCCGACCAACAGTGATCTGTGTGGAGTTTGCATGTTCTCCCCGTGTTGCGTGGGTTTACTCCGGGATTTCTCCGGTTTCCTCCCACATGCCAAAAACATGCATGTTAGGTTAATTGGCTGTTCTAAATTGTCCCTAGATATTTGTTTCCTATAGGCCCTCAGAATAGAGGGTTAGTATTAATGAAAGCGCTTTGAGTGGTCTTTGTGACTAGAAAAGCGCTATATAAGTGCAGGTTAGTTAGTTAGTTAGTTAGTTATTCTTATTCAGAGGTGGACTTGCTGGTGTACTTTGGATCATTGTCCTGCTGCAGAACCCAAGTGTGCTTCAGCTTGAGGTCACAAACAGATGGCCAGACATTCTCCTTCAGGATTTTTTGGTAGACAGCAGAATTCATGGCTCCATTTACCACAGCAAGTCTTCCAGGTCCTGAAGCAGCAAAACAGCCCCAGACCATCACACTACCACCACCATATTTTACTGTTGGTATGATGTTCCTTTTCTGAGATGCTGTGTTACTTTTATGCCGGCCAACTTTTGTCTCGTCAGTTCACAGAGTATTTTCCCAAAAGTCTTGGGGATCATCAAGATGTTTTCTGGCAAAACTGAGACGAGCCTTTATCTTCTTTTTGCTCAGCAGTGGTTTTCGCCTTGGAACTCTGCCATGCAGGCCATTTTTGCCCAGTCTCTTTCATATGGTGGAGTCATGAACACTGACCTTAACTGAGGCAAATGAGGCCTGCAGTTCGTTGGATGTTGTTGTGGGGTCTTTTGTGACCTTTTGGATGAGTTGTCGCTGTGCTCTTGGGGTAATTTTGGTCGGCCGGCCACTCCTAGGAAGGTTCGCCACTGTTCCATGTTTTCACCATTTGTGGATAATGGCTCTTACTGTGGTTCACTGGAGTCCCAAAGCTTTAGAAATGGCTTTATAACCTTTTCCAGACTGATAGATCTCAATTACTTTGTTTCTCATTTGTTTCTGAATTTCTTTGGATCGCAGCATAATGTCTAGCTTTTGAGGATCTTTTGGTCTACTTCACTTTGTCAGGCAGGTCCTATTTAAGTGATTTCTTGATTGCGAACAGGTGTGGCAGTAGTCAGGCCTGGGTGTGGCTAGAGAAATTGAAGTCAGCTTTCCAAAGATGTGATAAACCACAGTTAATTTATGTTTTAATGGTGGGGGGGGGGGACAGACAATCACTTTTTCCACACAGGACCATGTAGGTTTGGATTTTTCTTTTACCCTTAATAATAAACACCTTCATTTAAAAACTACATTTGATGTTTACTTGTGTTATCTTTGTTTTATTATTTAAACTTGTTTGATGATCTGAAACATTTACGTGTGGCAAACATACAAAAAAATGAGAAATCAGGAAGGGGACAAAAACTTTTTCACACCACTGTAAAAGCCTTTATATTGCACAGCTCCATGTGTTTCTCCTGGCTGTCGTGTGTAATTTGGGATTCTGACACAGATTTGTTTTTTCACTTGTACAAATTCAGCTGAAAGATTGGAGTAGTATTCAGTAGTGTTTATTTATTTTATTTATTTTTTTATTTGTTTATTTTACTCAGTAACATCACGTCTATGTGGATTACTGAGGGCTTTCTTTCACAGCATTTTTTTCCATGCGTCAGCACCGCCCGCTGCCTCTCCCCTTCCCCCCGTATCACCCCAGCAATACTGTCATTGAATAGAGATCCATCTATTGACTTTAACTTTAATGGCAGACCATTTTATTTTATTTCAGTGAGAGCCGTCTGCAATATCTGCCATTAAAACACAGTCCACTCGGTAAATTTAGGTTTATTGTTGATTCCGAAGGGTCAGAACATAATAAAATATTTTTTTCTGACCTCCACCTCTGCTATCAACACCTCAGTGTCACAATCATTTCACAATTATTTTTTTTATATTGTGCTTTCCCGCAGGATTGACAATCCTAGTTTGACAGAAGAGTGACAGAAGGGGCGTTTTTCTTCATTTACATGTTCATTAGTGGGAGGAACCGAGGTGGAGTATAGAGATCGTGCAGATGCACTGGTTTTCACATGGTGGGATGTATAAAAAAGCAGCGGAGCATCAGGTGTACGCACAGATTTATAAATCTGAAAGTTTTTGTGCGCACATACTTTTCAAATTTTGTCAGTATGCCATCTTTCAGTATGAAAGCTGCACAATCCTTTATACATGAGGCCCCAGGAATTTTATGGGTGTTTGGTATAAACTGTAATTTCCATAGTAGACCAGTTAGTTCACCAATCCACAGTTATATATCTTGTGTCATTTTGGCCTGTTTTTCTGAACTTTTCTGTAATAGTTGGATAGATACAGACAATAGTTCAGCTCACTAGCCTTCAGCTTAGCCAGGAGTCAAGTTTAATAGTTGATTTCCATGTATTATATCCAAACCCACTACATGTTATGTTCTCACCCATATGTCATGGGGTGGAAGTATTTTATTGTGCTTTTTGGATTTTATATAGATAGTTTTTAAATTTATGTTGCATGTTTATTTATAGTTTGCATGTTTTGTAGATTTTTTTTTTTTATTTTAGCCCGTGTGCTTTCAGTTGGAGGTGTTGTCTGCTTCCCCGAATTACTGATCAGCAGCAATTGTGTTGATTGGGGATGTGCAGCACCTGTGGCTGCACATGATATAAAAGGTGCTCTGGCAGTCTAGAGGAGAGCCCTGCCTGAGGAGAGAGCCCTGCCTGAGGGGAGTCCAGCCGGATGAGGGCCTACTTGGAGGAAAGCTTTGCCTGGAGGAGAGAGCCTGGCTGGATGAGGGCCTGCTTGGAGGAGAGCCCTGCCTGAGGAGAGGCCCCGGTCAGAGGAGAGCCCTGCCAGGACAGCCGGCCAGATGAGAGCTCTGCTGGACAAGAGGAAGCTGCTGGTCCCAGGAAAACGGCAGAAGGAGGGCATGACTGAGAAGGAGGAGGAGGAGGAGGAGGAGCAGTATTGGCCCAGGATCACCATGATGGCATTTTGGGGAAGACACTTCTGTGTGGAGCAATTGGGGTACTGCAGGCAAAAGATGGCAAGGGGCGGAGTGAGGAGCTCTGCCTGGGCTGCAAGTATCCTGGTTTCCAGATTGCTGCACCCCTTGACGTTGATGATCACGACATTGAGAAATATGATTATCTTGCTGGCAAGTGTCTTTCCCTGTGCAGGTTTCCTGAGGGCATCGGTGTCGTGGTGGCAGAAGGAGTATAGTGCCTGAAGCGTTTTAGGGACTTTTATTGTTTGAAGGTTTTTTAAGCACACTTTTAGTTTTTTAGCTTAGTTTTTAGGTAGTATTTTATCCTATTTTAGTTTCTTAGATAGTTTTAATTCTTAGGTTTTAGTTAAGGTTTTTTTTTTATCTTAGTGGGAAGTCATTTGTACATACTGTATTTTATTGTAAATAAAATTCCTTTGAACATCCTCATGTTAAGTTTTCCCTTTGATTGCTACCTGTGACTCTTCACCTGGTTTTTAAAGAACCTTGTAAGTTACGTTTTGACTACTCTCGGCCACGTTACACATACATGTCATTCTTAAGCATTATTTGAGCTTATACAACAGTTAGTTCCAACCAAGCAATTTGATTGGACAATAGGGATTCCAGGAGTTACTATATTCCATGATAATTGCACTCCAGTTTCACTGGATATGCATCACTCCACTTCAAAGGTGTTTATGTGACCATTAATTACTAACAGTAATTTACTATCAACTCTCTGTCACGATTGCTCCTCCAGGGCAAAGGAGAGGAGGAGCCATTTGCAAGGTGGATTTGATAAACCATAGTTTATTAATAAACAGAAAACAAAACTGCACATGGGCAGAACTAAAGGACAAAACAGGCAGGCAAAAAACTCAATAGATAACTTAAAAGTCTTACTGAAGCGTGTGTGAGATGCCGACATTCACATCAATGGCACCACAAAGAACACAGACTGAAATGCAAATATATAGGCAGGAGGGATAATTAGCATAACACGGCCCAGGTGGAGAGTTCAGTAATGTTAAACAACTGACACATGAGGCACATGGGAATGACAGTAGAGGGCAGAACTGAACACGCACACAGAGGATGCAGGGGTCAGAGGAGACACAGCCAAGACAAACAATAACATACAGAGACATAGTCCCTTCATGAATATAAATAAACTCAAAGCGAGGACGAGGGACCAATCATCGTCCTGACATTATCACCCTCTCAAGGGGCAGCCCCAGGTGTCCCAAAAGTTACATCAAAACAAATAAACCAAAAAACCAAACAGAAGCCCTCTTAGGGTGGGTGGTGGGGGTATAAGAACAGAGTCCCAAAACAAAACGTAATTCGTGGGTCACCCAAAGTCCAAGGTCCCAAAACAAAAACTGGTCGGGTGGCCTGCCAAAGTCCCAGGGCCAACGAACCAAAACACAAGGTGGGTCGGGTGGTCTCCCACTGTTCAGGAGTCACCAGCCTGGAGAGCATGGCGGGTCAGGGGGCCTATCCAGGTCCACAGGACCCCAAGCCAGAACACAAAGTCAATCAGGTGACCTGCCCTGGTCCCTAGGCCACCAGATCGTGAAACTGAGTGGGTCAAGGGGCCTTCCAAAGTTCATGGGCCAACAGATGGTGGAAAACAAACGAACCTTTTGCTCGGACAGAAACACAGAAACACTTTGTTTAAAAGAAAACATAAGAGCCACCTGCCCTGGAGCTGACCACACAAAACCTTCGAACTCAGAACATGGTAACAAAAAACTCTTGACCTCGGGAGAAAACATAAAACCCTTAACCTTGGGAGGTGATACGGACAATTTAACCTCAGGAGGCGACGCAGACAATTAAAACTCAGGAGGTGACACAGACAGTTTAAACTCGGAAGGTGACACAGACAGTTTAAACTTGGGAGGTGACACGGACAATTTAAACTTGGGAAATGACACGGACAATTTAACCTCTGAGAGTGCCAATACGGGCATTCCACCCTCTGAGGGTGCCAACATGGACACTTGACCCTCTAGAGGTGATAACACGGATATCTCACCCTCAGAGGGTGCCAACATGGACATTTCTCCCTCTGAAGGTGGAAACATGGCTAAATAGACTTCTGGAGGTGAAAACATGGCTACATTGTCCTCTGGAGCAATGGCTGAAGGTCCCATGACCGCCGGCGTGGCGGGTACAGGTCCCATGACCTCTTGGAACTCCAGCGTGATGGGTGAAGCGTGGTCCTCCTGCAACTTCTTCCCTGACATGGCCACCTCGGACAGGGGGGAAGAGCAGGGAGTGAGGGAAGCGTCACCACAATTACCAGGAGCCAGGCAAGTCTTTACTAATATTGAGGTTAAAAAAGTAAAGAACAGTACTTGCCTGAGCTCCCGGTCCACTGCTGCTGGGGTGACTGCCTCAGGATCAGCAGCAGGAAGGTGCATTTTGGGCTGAGCTGGAACAGGAACGTGCACTTTGGGCAGAGCTGGAGCAGAAATGTGTACTTCGGGCTGAGCTGGAGCAGGAATTGCACTTTGGGTTGAGCTGGAGCAGGAACGTGTGTCTAAGGGAAAGCTGGATCTGTGGTGCACATCTCAGAGACAGTGGGAGCTGTTGTGTGCATCTCGGGGTCAGCTGCAGCTGGGAGACACCGTGGGGCTGGCTTTGGCAGTGCAGACTGGAGTGGAGTCAGTATTGGCGGAACAGAGCTTCATGGGGCCGGCATTGCAGGCAGGATGACAGATGAGAATGCGGGTGTCATGACCAGTAAAACCTCAGGCGAAGTTGCATGCTTGTACACAGGCAGATTTTCAGGCTTTTTCATAGACTGGCCTGCAGATTTATTCCCAGGCAGAACAGTTAGTTTCTTTACCGACTGATCAGTGGATTTATTCACAGGAGAAACTGGTGTGTGTGCCATGGAGAGGGCCAGTGCTGGTGATGGTGCATGGCATTGAGAGGGGTGGCATCTCCTGGAGCTTTTCTTCCATCCAGGACCGCTGAACGCCCATCCCGATCCCTGAGACTGCTCCCTTTTGGCAGTGGATATCTCCCAAGGCACCCGTAGTGCAGAAGGGTGCTGCTTGGCAGGTGGATGGGGCTGGAGCTGGCGTGTGCATCATGGAGAAAGCGGGGGCTATCTGGAGATGAGCCGGAGCCGGTGGCGATCCGCAGTGCTGAGAGGAGTGGCATCTCCCAGTGTCTTTCTTCCACTCCGACCCACCAAACACCAACTGGGATTCTTGCAATTCTTCTCTCTCAGAGGCGGATCTCTCCAAATGGACCTGTAGTGCAGCGGGCTCCGCAGGAGATAACGTTGGCAATGGGTTGGCTGACTCCGGTGAGGAGGAGGTGGTGGAAATCGGTAGAAGCAGAGGGATCTCCGGCACCCAAAGATGGGAACGGATGTCTGGATTTGCCTTCAACAACACTGCGGCAACCTTCCAGTGCTTCACAGCGTCCTTTGATTTGGAGCAGCTTCGCGTGGTGGCCGCACAGTCCACTATGTCACGGCGCACTTATTGTGAAGTACAGTGTGGTGACGCCAATTTCCTGTCACATCACCACACTGCCCTATATAGCGGGGTGGGCCGTCATACACACTTCCTCTTGTGCCGGATGATCCCGCTAGCTGCTTGCCATGTACTGCATTGTGTTACCATCAATAAAGCAGTGTTCGATATTACCACTCTCTTCGTCTCATTCATCACCAGGTTTGTGGACATAACATTTGGCAACTGAGGATTAACGTATGGAGGCATGCGTTACACCACTCCATCCCTTCCTCAAGCTCCTGGATGAGCCACCGGTGCCTTGGCCGCATTGGTTCGAGGCCTTCCAAACTTACATCACAGCGCTGGACCTTGGGAAGCTCAATAAGGTGAGGGCATGTGCGCTACTCGTCCACAACCTGGGTGTCGAAGCCCAGCGAGTTGTACGGATGCTCGGCACATCGGACTCGTTCGAGGACGTTGTGGAGCTGCTAGCTAAACATTTCACCACTCCCGACAGCATGACTGTGCAGAGAATTTGCTTTTTCCAGCAACGCTAACGTGTAGGTGAGCCCATCTACCAATACTCACTGACTTGAGGCATCTAGCTAGCGAGTGCCGTTTTAGACAGCTTGAAGATGAAATGGTGTGTGACCAACTAGCAGAGCACACGTGCAATGCTGGATTGCGAGCTAGGCTACTTATGGTGTCAAATGACTTGACATTAGCTAGAGCTGTCAAGCTAGCTCTCCAGTTGGAGGCTGCAGAGAAGCTAGCTTTGGAGCTAAACTGGCACCAGTCACAGAAGCCGCTGGAGCGGCCTGCCACAGCAAATGTTGCGGACTCAGATAGCGAGGATAGCAAGGATAGCTCGGATGACGATTTTACGGAAACCAATGCTGCCAGCCGAAGGTCTGCCCTGGGAAAACACCCATGCAAGGGTTGTGGCTTGCCTGGCAAGAGGAAAACATTGTAGCAGATGTGGACGCTTGAATCACTATGCCAGGGTGTGCCGCTTATCTGAGCTGGAGAGCCCACAGAAGAAATCATCCCGCTCGCCCCTGACAACAATCCATACGGTGAGCTCAAGCACTAATGAGTATGCGTATTGTACGGTGGAGTTGGACGGCATGAAGGTTCCACTGTTACTCGACATAGCGGTGGTGCGGTCAATGCTGAATTAGGCCATGGTGAAAAAGTTTTTCCCCCACCACAGGATAAGAAGTAGCCCAGTATCATTGTATGGCTACGGGGGTAGCAGGCTGTGCACTGTTGGGACTGTGGAGTTAATTGCTCGCTACAAGTCAGCGATGATGATTGACTTCACCTTCAAAGTGGTGGCGCACGGTGATAACATCACGGGCTGTGACCTATTCTACGGACTGGGTTTCACCATTAAAGACGGTGCTGGGAATGAATGGTCGGGTTGTGGCCGCTGAAAACTGCCAGTTCTGGTGGTCAAAGAGGATGTGGTTTGGGATGAAGGACTAACAGACACTCTCGCTTTCAAGCCAGACCAGCCTCACTCAGGTTCGGCGCAGGAAAGTCTCAATGCTGGCGCTTGGGTAGTTGTGATGGGGGTACCGAGCGTGGTGGCGGGGCACCTGCGCCGGCGAGTGACACCATGCTAGCCCCAGATGCCTCCGGTGCTCAGCCGCAGTTGGGTGGGCGGTCTGCAGCTACGACGGTGACCACTACAACATTCAACGTTTCTAGAAGAGGACGGGGCCAGACTGACAAGCATGGGATTACTGCATATTCAGCAGCAGCACACCAGGCCGAGCAGGGCCCCACTTAGGGTTACGGACTTGGTTCAGATTCGGGGTGATGAACGACCACGATGAAGATGGTCCAGACGATAGCCAGCAAAACCTCAAGCACGTCTGTGGATAGTGGCGAAGTTGGGAGCGCCGTACTTCCGGTTGTCAGACGGCTCATCGAGGCGTGATAACCGGCTTTGGTGTGTCCAGGAGGACACTCCAGGTGGCGAGGCTGGACAGGAGTTGTGATGGCGGTGTGGGATTCGGGCTCTGTTGTCCAGAAGATCAGCCATCATTCTGGGGGCCTGCTGCCTCCAGGGGCGTGCCTGCTGAGGGGCTGCCCTGCACCCCCCCATGCTGGTTCCACCTTTCCCACCCAAATGACTGTGCTGTGATAGTTTGTTTATAGTTCTTGTGATGTTGCATTTTTTTTTCACAATATTTTTTATTGAACCTTTTTTTTTTTTACAAACATAACACAAACAATCAAACACTAACACTAAAGTAATTAAAAAAAATGTACTAAAAACACCAACAACCACTAACAAAGGCAGGTCTTCAACAATGCTCCTCTGTTTAGTCTAGGCAGTCCATTAGATTAGATTAGATTAGATTCAACTTTATTGTCATTACACATGTATGAATACAAGGTAATGAAACACAGTTACATAAGTTACATAAGTTACATAATTACATAAGTTTACATATTATACATTCACCAGTTTGGAATTTACAAGGTCCACACACATCATTCACCTTCTTCAGAAGTTATGTTTAATTTCTTTCTAATTCTTAACATAATCAATGAAAGGTCTCCATATATTCTCAAACACAATTTCCTTTGATTTCAGTATGTATGTTATTCTTTCTAGTGGAAGGTTTGTTAACATCTGTCTTAACCACTGAGTCACATCTGGTCTATGAGTCTTTTTCCACAGTAGCGCAATACATTTTTTGGCGTTAAGCAAACTGAGGTCTATGAATGCTCTTTCACTCTTATTAAAGTTATGCTTTTCTGGATACAGACCCAACAAAAACAATTTAGGATTCAATATGATTTGTTTTGAAATTATTTTTTCAATTGTTACCCTCACCTCTTCCCAAAACATTCTAATTTTTCTACATTCCCATAAACAATGAAATAGGGTTCCTTTACTTTCCATACATTTTGTGCACGTATCTGGTATGTTTTTGTTATATCTATTTAACTCCACCGGTGTAACATACATCCGCATTAACCATTTAAAATGTATCAATTTAAGACGTACATTTATTGATTTGGTTTGAGCTTCTGTACAAGCCAATTCCCATTGTTCCTCTGAAATTTCAGTTTGCAGGTCTTCTCTCCAATAATTCAGTCTTTTCTGTGAGTTTTCACTTGAGGATAATGTCAATGAGTTATAAAACTCTGCAATAATACCCTTTCTCTTACTATCTTTCATCAAAATTTTTTCCAAGGATGAATAAGTAGGTCGGGTGAGAGCATTATTTTGATTTGATCGAATAAAGTTCCTAAGCTGAAGATATTTAAAAAAATGTGTTCTATTAAGATTAAATTTGATCCTGAGTTCTTCAAAAGACATTACGTTATCTGAACATGACAAATATAAGTCTTGAATCTTTTGAATCCCTTTTAAATTCAATACTTTTAATACAGCATCCGCTCTCCCTGGTTTAAAATATCGATTACCCCATATTGGGCAAAATTGTGACAATAAGTGTGGTTCTTTTAAATATTTTTTGGTTTCACACCATATTTTGATAATATGCTTTACAAATGGATTTTTAACTTGTTTCTGTAATTTTTTTGCCGAGTCTGAGTATATGAATATGGGAAGAGGTAAAGGTAAATTGTATGATTCCATTTCAGTCCAGTGAGGGAGATCATTTGATGAAAAATAATATGTCATAGACCTCAGTTGTGCTGACCAGTAATACAACATAAAGTTTGGACATTTCAGACCTCCACGATCAAATGGTAAATATAGTAAGGACAGACGTAATCTAGCCTTCCTATTGTTCCATATAAATTCCACTAACTTTTTTTAAATTCTTGAGAATAGATCTGAAGGCAGTGGTAAAGGAATGTATTGAAATAAATAAAGTATTTTGGGTAAGATATTACTTTTAAGTATATTAATTCTCCCGATCATCGACATTGGTAGTGACATCCATCTCTGAAGTAACTCATTAATGTCTGTCATTAAGGCTTCATAGTTGGCACTGGCGACTGATTCTAGCTTAGGCACAATTTGAATTCCTAAATATTTAAACTGATTTACAACATTGAATTGATTTACCTCAGGAGCTGGGTGATTTCTCTGGGTCTCATTTAGCATTAATATTGAAGATTTAGTTTTATTTATTTTATATCCTGATACTTCCCATAAAATTCTTTATTAAATTCAACAAGGTCGGAATTGATTTTTTAAAATTCGACATAAACAAAATTATGTCATCGGCATACAGGGAGATTTTATGTTCTGTTGGTCCTACTTTAATTCCATATATTTGTGGATGTAAACGTATTGCCATCGCTTAAGGTTCAATTGCCATAGTAAACAGTAAAGGTGAAAGTGGACAACCTTGTCGACATCCTCTATTGATATTTATTGATTTTGAGATATTGCTGTTTGTTAGGATTTCTGCTGTAGCATTATTGTATATTATCTGAACCCATTTTATGAAATTATTTCCAAGTCCAAACCTTTGTAGGACTTCAAAAAGATGGGGCCATTCGACCCTATCAAAGGCCTTTTCGGCGTCCAATGATAGGAGAGCTGTATCCGGTGCTTCTTTATTAGAATAAATAATATTAAATAGTCTTCTTACATTATGAAAGCCTTGTTTTCCCATTATAAAGCCATTCTGATCTCGGTTAATAATATTTGGTAATATTTCTTGTAGTCGTCTCGCTAAAATTTTACAGATTATCTTAAAGTCAGCATTTAATAGGCTTATTGGTCTCATGTTTTCACATTTATTAGAGGGTTTACCTAGTTTTGGCAACAGTATAATTAAGGCATTATTCATGTATAGTGGCAAATTACTATTTTGAAATGCTTCTAAAACCATTTCCAAAAATGGTTTTATTAATTTATTCTTAAATTTTTTTATCGAGGTCAACTGGAAGACCATCTGGTCCTGCACTTTTTCCTGATTTCATATTATCAATGGCTAGCCCAACTTCTTCTTGACTAATTTTAGACTCCAGTATCTCCCTGTTTTCATTTGGAATACACGGTATAGATAATCCGTCCTAAAACCCATTTAGTTTTGTTAAGTCAGTTTCATTTTTTGTATCATATAGTTTTTCATAATAATCTCTAAAGGCACTGTTAATTTCTAAAGGATCTACAACTGCCTGTCCGTAACTTATAATACTGGTAATTGGTGTTTTAAATTCTAATTGTTTAATCTGCCATGCCAATAATTTCCCTGATTTTTCACCTTGTTCATAAAAAGATTGCTTCAATCTTAGAAGACTCGAGGCAGCTCTATTCGCTGATTTTTTGTCATATTCAGCTCTCAGAATCAGTAATTCGTTCTCTAACTTTGGGTCACTTCCTGCATACACTTTTTCTTGAAGAATTTTTATTTTATGTTCCAATTGGACTCTCTCCTCTCTCCTCTTCTTAGATTTTGAACCTGTATAACTAATAATATGCCCCCTAATAAAAGCTTTGAAAGCCTCCCACTTTATACATGCTGATGTTTGTGTAGTATTGATATCAAAGAACTCATCTATCTGTTTTTCTATGTACTTAACAAATTCCTCATCCTGAAGCCATTTATGCTGAAATTGCCACCTACCTGGTTCCTTTGTCAATTTCTTATCTACATATATTAGACAGCAGGGTGCATGATCAGAGATCACAATGTTATCATAGAAACAGTTTTGAATCTTGGATCTTAATTCTGTGGAGATCAAAAAATAGTCAATACGTGAGAATGTCTTGTAGGTATTAGAATAACAAGAGTAGGCTTTAACTTGTGGTTTCATTTCTCTCCATATATCTAGCAATCTCAATTCTTTCATAAAATGATTAATGGTCATCCTGCATCCATTGTGCGTACAGTCCAGTCCTGTTGATCTATCTATACCCGGATTCAATGTACAATTAAAATCCCCTGCTATTATATGTTGCCCTGTAAGTGATGATAAAATAAGAAATAAATTAGCAAAAAAATTTTGATCATCTATATTGGGACCGTATAAGTTCACCAGATTTATATTTTCTAATAACAAAGATCCTTGGATGATTAGATATCTTCCTAATTTGTCTCCAATTACATTTTTCACCTGAAATGGGACTGATTTATATATGAGAGTCATAACTCCCCTAGCTCGGGATGAAAATGATGAGGTGAACACACTTCCCTGCCATCTTCTCCTAATTCTTTTTACATCCTCCTCTGTTAGATGAGTTTCTTGTAAAAACACAATTTTTGAACCTATGTCTTTTATTTTATTCATAACTTGTTTAAGTTTTTTTAAATTTTGTAGACCTCTGCAATTCCATGAAGTTAAATTAAGATTAACGCTTTGGTCTATGATCAATAAGGAGTTTGAGATTACCTCGCAATATAAACATGCTCATACAGAGAAGCAAAAACATGAGTGGTTGAACATTCGTCCCACAAACTACACACAAACAAATTCCCCCTTCCCACATTCGTGGTAATCCCCCCAAAATCAAAAAAAAAAATTCCGTCTCCCGCTATAGCCATTGACTGCTCCACACCCGCGAGGATCAGTCAAACCACTCTTTCTTTCTCCTCTCAATCACCCTGACTCTACTGCTTTTAATGACATAACATTAACTCTCTTCTGTAGTTTTCCAACTTAACTCCAAAATTTTATAGCAACTTTGTACATCATAGGTTTTTTTATATATATAATACAATCTATATTTTGTAAACTTGCTATATGCTTCAGATCAGTCAGATGCCTGTGCAAATGCTTAAATATTCTACCTTTATATCTTGTTCATGCTTCATGCTTAGCTCCCACGAGTCTCCTCTTGGATCTGCTTTATAAGCACCTGCTCCTCCTGAGGGGTCTTGAAGGTGTGGATTCTCCCTTTATATGTGACCAGCAGTCTTGCCGGATGAATCACTCCGTGACGAATCCGGAGCAGGATCAAACTGTTTCCTTAATTGTTGGATTCCTGTGGCCAAATCTGGGTAGAACCGCACCTGTTGATCCTGGTATTTAATTTCTCCTTTAGCTCGCGCTGCGCTGGAGATTGTCATCTTGTCTCTGTAGCTGAGGAACTTCATAATCAGCGTCCTCGGTGGTGCCTTATTATCTCTCGGTGGGCCGATTCGGTGAGCGCTCTCTAAGACGACCGATGACTGCAGCTCCGCGTTGTTCAGCGCTTCTGGAATCCACTTTTCCAAAAAGGAACATGTGTCCTGTCCCTCTGTTCCCTCCGGGAGGCCCACCAGCCTCAGATTGTTCCGTCTCGACCGGGATTCTAAGTCCAGGACACTATCTTCCAGACGTTTACTTTTTAATTCCAATGCACCTTTAATTGTAGGCTGGTGACGTCATCCTCAGCGCTGGAAATTCGGAGCTCCACCTGCGATACTCATTCCATACAGTCGCTTATTTCCTTTCTCATTCCTTCTATCGCTGCTATAATCCCATCAAATTTAGAGGAAAAGTCTGCTCTCATTGAGCTAATGGCAGCGAGCACCGCACTCGTGCCTTCCCCAGCAGTCACCGCTCCACCGCTAGCTTCCTCCGCCATAGTCTCTGGAGATTTTTCTGCTTCGTCACGAGCGTGGAAGTCTGTTAGCTTGGACTGTTTCGACGATTCAGTTTTTCCTCCACCTAATTTCCCAGCCTTAGGCTTTACCATATCCGCACCCAAACGCTGGGATAGGTTTTGTTCCAATTGAGAGAGTTATTTGCCAACTTTTTATTTTTAGGAGCAGAGCAGAGTGAAACACGTTTTCCTACGTGGCCGCCATAACCGGAAGTCGTGATGTTGCATTTTATTGTGTTTAGTTTAGGAGCACGGCAGATAATTTTTAGTTTGCAATAAAGACTTTTAGTTAATCCGGTGGCAGAATAATCCATTGTGCCTTGTGAGTCGTGTGGTAGTCCACCTACCGGCCCTATTTTAGGTTGTTTTGTGTGAGTGTGTTAGGCCTTTTAGTACCTTAGTTTACATTTTTTTAGAGTGCGTTTCGGGTTACAAATTGGGGTGGGTTCGAATTGTATGAGTGGTTTTGGACTTTGTAAAGGGGGGGGGGGATGTCTTGATGCACTTATTGTGAAGTGCAGTGTGGTGACGCCGATTTCCTGTTGCGTCACCGCACTGCCCTATGTAGAGGGGTGGGCTGTCATAGGCACTTCCTCTTGTGCCGGATGATCCCGCTGGGGGCTTGCCATGTACTGCATTGTGTTACCATCAATAAAGCTGTGTTCGATGTTACCACTCTCTTTGCCTCATTCATCACCAGGTTTGTGGACATAACACAGTACCTGGATAACAACTCAAAGCTGCTCCGTTCTCCACCTCTTCTCGCCTTTCCTCCACTTTATTTCCACCTGCTGGGTCCTGGGATGGCGGTGTCATTCTGTCACAATTGCCCCTCCTGGGCAAAGGAGAGGAAGACCCATTTGCAAGGCGGATTCGATAAACCATATTTTATTAATAGACAGAAAAAAAAAACTGGGCGTGGGCAAAACTTAAAGACAAAACAGGCAGGCAAAAAAAACTCAACAGCTAACTTATAAGTCTTACTGGAGCATGTGTGAGACGGCGACATTCACATCAATGGCACCGCACAGAACACAGACTGAATATATCCACCTTATTCCTAGGCCCCTTGATGCCTTGCGTGAATTAATGGTAGCAACTTCTAGTACTAGTTTAGAACACATGGTTGTCACTGAAACAGGACACTTTTCCTTTTTATAAAACAATGACTTCAACATCAGAAATGTGGGAACACGGCCTTTAGTGCCTCAAAAACAATAATATAATCACATCACTTCCCACGACTATCTAGGAATAGGAAGATGACCTTAAAAAGTGGCCTGGTACACAGTAGCTCCATTTGTTAGCGCCGCTGCTGTAAACAAATAAAAGCTCTGAGATATGTGACCCATGCTGGCAAAATGAGTCACTTTGAGGAAATTATCAAAACTGAGGTAACGTTTTTTCTGTATTCTGTATTGAAAGACCTTCAAAATGATATTTAATTTGTAGGAAGTGTGCAAAAATGGACCCGGAAAAAGACGATTTGTTTATATTTTGGCTAGGTTTAAAACTCGCGTTCGATCGGTTAGGAGTTATGTCTTCCACCAAAACATATGTATTTTTAGAAAGTACGATTTCTAAACTTTACAATGATACTAGGCACTCATGGGGGTTTTCGCGGGAGTTGCCGCTAGCAAACAAAGAAATAGTCCTGATTTATGACTTATCTGCCTGCAGCTCATAATGATGCGGTGCACATTCCGACTCATTTTGCCAGCACAGGTCACATATATCAATGTCTCCACCACAATAAAGTTGGCTGCATTTTGTTAAAATATGTTGGACATAATCAGATTTTCCTCAGAGCAGACGTAGAATCTAGTCAGAGCCACAAAGAAGCCTCCACTTATACAGTCTATGGCACAACCATGAACACCAGCAACAAGTACCAGAATTAGGCCAAAACATTCAAAAAAATACAAAAACTACAAGTGCTGAAATTAGCTGCCACTTGAGTGCAAAATACCTATGTGGACTATACATTAAAATGAATTTGTAAAACTTTTAAAAACGCTATTTCAAATGCCCCTGCTATTCCACTCATGCTGACTGATTTAAGACTACCTCAGCCAAAACCAAAAGTACTGCCCATAGTCGTTCCTACAGCGGCGCCCCCAGAAATAAGGTGAATAGGTCAAATAGGTTCATTTTGTCTTCTTTTAATTATTTATCTTTTGTTGTTATAAAAGACAAAAATAAAATAGAAAGGAGATGTCTTTACCTTCTTAACATGTTTCGACTGTACACTGCAGCCTCCGTCAGAAGAGTCAGCTGAAAAAGGATATCCCACTGCGGCCAATAATAGACAGTATTGGATCAGTCACGTACAATTTATCAAAAGCCCTGGATGAAATCATCAAACCCCTCCTTGGATTATCAGATTTCCACTGCAAAAACTCAAAAGAGCTGGCACAAGAACTCAAAAATATAAAAATAGAATCAGATGAGATCCTCATTTCACATGACGTCATTTCATTATTCACAAAGACACCTGTTGACGTCACACTACATATAATGCAAGAACGCCTCAATAATGACAGTACCCTAAAAAGACGCACCAATCTCACAGTTCACGACATATCCTAATTATTACAGTTTGTTGCAAAAGCCACCTATTTTCAATTCAGAGGAAAAATTTACAGACAAAAAGAAGGATTTGCAATGGGAGACCCACTCTCAGCCATTATGAGCAGCTTTTTCATGGAGGATCTGGAAAACAAAGCCATCAACACAGCACCTACACAATGCAAACCCACTCTTTGGAAGAGATACGTGGATGACATTCTGGAAAAAATAAGGAAAGGACACACACAAGAACTCACTGACCATCTGAACAGCACGGACAGCACTGGGAACATAAAATTCACACACGAAGAGGAGGAAAATGGCACCATAGCCTTTCTGGACATGAAAATCCACCACAACGATGACGGCAGCATAAAAATCACAGTCTACAGGAAACCAACCCACACAGATCAATACCTACTATGGACATCGGAACACCCCACAGCACACAAGCTATCAGTTGTCAGGACGTTATATGAACGAGCCACTATCATCACAGACCAAGAAGACAGACAGGAGGAGGAAAACCACATAAAACATGCACTTATACGCTGCCAATATCCGGTATGGGCTATAAACAAAGGGAAACAGCAAGTCAAAAACAAAGAAAACAAACAGGAAATAAGACACAGAACAAAAGCCGAAATCAAAAACAAGGACACCATAACTATACCATACATACGAGGGATCACGGAACCAATTCAAAGGATCATGAAAAAATACAAAATAAACACAGCAGTCAAACCACCCAAAAAATTAAGACAGTTATTAGTACACCCCAAGGACAGAATAGAACAAGACAAAAAATGCAATGTAATATATGAAATACAGTATCATGCAGATCATGCAACAAAACCTACATTGGAGAAACTGGAAGACCATTCACCACAAGAAAAAAAGAACACCGGAAGGAATGTGAGAAGGAAACACAAGGATGACTCACAAGATCACAAAAAGAAAAGGCAGAACAAGAAACATTAAAATCAGCAATATCAGATCACTGCAAAAGAAATAATCACATCATGGACTGGGACAACGCAAGAATTATTGGATCGGATCTTTATGCTTTCCCACACCTAGGATCACATTCTCCAGAGACCATCTGACGGCGGGAGGCGGGGCCGGCTCGGTGGATCTGACAGATCTGCTGAGCTGGCCCTCCCTACAAAAGTCAGCTGATAAATGTCACCTGGCAGCAATCAGCTGACTCTTCTGACGAAGGCTGCAGTGTACAGTCGAAACATGTTAAGAAGGTAAAGACATCTCCTTTCTATTTTATTTTTGTCTTTTATCAGAACAAAAGATAAATAAGGTGAATAGGCAGGAGGGATAATGAACATAATGTGGAGAAAGGAGGCAGGCAAGGCAATGAACTGAACGACACAGAAACTTTATTCTTTCTCCAACATAACTTACAGCAAAAAGGATCCCGGGTCTCTGTGCAGTCCTCTTTTATATCTTTAATATCATGCATCGAGACCCGGAACTTCTGAACATCATACATTATGTTTAGAACAAAGCCTGTGTGGGACATTAACATGTCATAATGCCGGCGCTGCTCTGACACCCTTCTTTTCCCAGTGGCTCTGGCATTTACTCCTCTCCCCGGGGGGCGCATAGTCCTTAGTGTCCCGTCTGATACCCCCTCAGTGACACCTCCTCTTTCGGTCCATTGTTCCCTGGGTGGAGAAGTCCAACACCATGCCCCCACACAGCGCCCCCCCCAAACACCCAAAAAGGGCACTAACCTCTCCGTCCTATGGGCTTGAGCTGGCACCCATAGCGGCTGTAGCGGGGGGTCACGATCCAGTCGAACTGCCCTGCTGGCGGGGTGTACAGGAGGGCACAACAGTCTGTGGAGGGAAAAAGGGAGGGGGAGAAAACACATCAGCTTCACGAGCGCAGGTCCCTGCCGAGGGATCACCAACTTGCGGAACCACCAACGGTGGGCGTCCACGCCTGGGAGCTTGGGCCAACACCACCTGCTAGTCTGCCAACACAAAAGCGGGCTTCAGCCTATCGATGCAGACGGTCTCCCTACGTCCCCCCAAGTCTAACACAAAATGCTTTGCCCCAGGTTCCAACACCCTGAAAGGTCCGTCGTACGGTGAGCACAGCGGGGTCCGGTACACATCGTGCCTGACAAAAACTAAACTGGCGTTCTGCAAGCTTTTTGGGATGAAGGTGTGGGGCAAACAATGGTGGGCCGGGCCCAGTACATTAAAAGCCTCCGTACTGTGCAAAAATTGCGTGGGCGGATCAGCCTCGGGTGCGGGGTCTTCCAGTAAAAACTCTTCGGGGATCCACAGCGGCTGAGAAAAAAATAGTTCTGCCAGGGAGGCTGTCAAATCCTCCTTAGGTGCGAAGCACAACCCTAAAAGAACCCAGGGCAGGCAGTCGACCCAGTTTGCATCCGTAAGCAAAGCTCTGAGCGTTACTTTAACGACCTATGAAAACGCTTGCATAACCCGTTAGCCTGGGGGTTGTACGCAGTAGTGCGGTGAATTTGGACCCCTAGGCTCTCTGCCATCGCAGACCAGAGTTCTGAAACGAATTGTGGACCCCTGTCGGAAGTGGTGTCCGAGGGTGATCCGAACCGTGCGACCCAAGTCGACAAAAAAGCACGAGCCACTTCTGCGGATGTGGTAGAAGCAAGTGGGACCACTTCATGCCAGCATGTGGTGCAGTCCACGATGGTTGAGAGGTGCGTAAAACCTTGCAATGGCAGGAGGGGTCCCACCAAATCCACGTGGACATGGTCGAACCTCCTGGCTGGGATTTGGAACAGCTCAAGGGGGGCTCTGGTGTGCGTGTGCAGTTTGGCCCACTGGCACACAACGCAAGCTGCAGCCCACTATTTCACATCCTTGAGCAAGTGCAACCAGACAAATTTCACTCCCACCAGCTTCACCGAAGCGTGCACTCCCAGATGCGAAAGGGAGTGGACCGACTCAAAAACGCGATGGCGCCAAGAGCTCAGAACTACCAGGCGCGGGCAGCCAGTGAAGATGTCACAGAGCAAGGGAGGGCACCCTGCTTGCACCACCCTGCTCTCCAGCCTTAACCCAGTAGGCGGAGACTGGAGCGTGCAAATGTCTGCGGCCATCACAGGGAAATCTATCCCCATGTAGACAGGGGAGACTAATGTGCGCGACAGACAATCGGCCACAACGTTGACCTTACCAGCGACGTGTTGAATGTCGGTAGTAATCGCCAAAATCACGGCCAAATGCTGTTGCTGGTCAACCACAATTCCGAGACCTTAACCATCCCATACGTCAGTGACTTATGGTCCACGAACCCCATGAGCTCGCGCCCCTCTAACCAAAACTAAAAATGGCGCGTCACCAGGTGGAGAGCCAGCAGCTCCCTATCGAACATGCTGTATCTGCATTTGTTGTTGCGCAAAGTTCGGCTGAAAAATGCGAGCAGCTGCCACAAACTTGAGACGTACTGCTCCACCACTGCCCCATGGCAACATCAGATGCGTCCATATAGTGAGCGCTATCCATGCAGACGAATCTGGGTAGGCTAACAACGCGGCATCCGCAAGCACTGTTTTGGCATTAGTAAAAGCCTGGACTTGCTCGGGAGTCCAGTTGATGGCTTCCCCGGGCTTCTTTTTTTTTAAGCGCGGCATACAATGGCTGCATCAGCTGGGCTGCCCGGGGAAGGAAATGGTTATAAAAATTAACCATTCCCAAGCTCCACTGCTGATCTGCCCCCTAATTCCAAACGCGTTAGGAGTCTCTCTGCCCTCTCACTGTCAGAAATGGTATTGCGCTGGAGACGCATCCTCTTGAGCACTTCATATTGTCCTTCGGCCAGCGGCTCCTGGAGCAGGCTCATCACCTGTTGCGTGGCACGCGCATCCAGCGCAGCGACCACGTAGTAATACCTGGTATCATCCGTTATCCCGCAGAGTGCAAACTGGGCTTCTATGTATAAGAACCACGCGGTTGGGTTGTGAAGCCAGAAGTCTTGGAGTTCAGCTGAGACCACGCACGCGGCGCTGGTGCTCTCCCTCCAGGCAGTCTCTGGAGCGGTGCTCGGCTCGCTTTCCATGGCACGTCTTAGGGTCACCAATGTGGAGAAAGTAGGCAGGTGAGGCAACAAGCTGGACGACACAGAAACTTTATTCTTTCTCCAACATAACTTACAGCAAAAAGGATCCTGGGTCTCTGTGCATTCCTCTTTTATATCTTTAATACCATGCATCGAGACTCGGAACTTCCGACCATCATACATTATGTTTAGAACAAAGCCTGTGTGGCACATTAACATGACATAACGCCGGCGCCACTCTGACACCCTTCTTCTCTCAGCGGCTCCGGCATTTACTCCTCTCCCTGGGGGGCGCATAGTCCTTACTGTCCCTTCTGATACCCCACCGGTGACATCTTCTCTTTCGGTCCATTGTTCCCTGGGTGGAGAAGCCCAACACCATGCCCCCACAATAACACTGCACAGATGGAGAAATCAATAATGTTAGACAAATGAAAAGAGGCAAATGGGAATGATGGGAGACGGTGCGGCTGAACACACACACAGAGGATGCAGGAGATCAGAGGAGACTCAGCCAAGACAAACAATAACATACAGAGACATAGTTCTTTCATAAAAATAAGTAAACTCAAAGCAAGGACGAGGGACCAGTCCTCATCCTGACACTCTCTGACAATTGCATTACTGGATTGGATATCTTAATTTCCACAGTGAGGCACTGTTAGACAAGAAATTATTCATCCGTGACCCAGAAGTCCCACCCTTTTGGAAAAAAAATACTTGCCATCTACCCTGGCCCTGCTGTCATTTTAAGCTCATTAAGCTGTTTCACGTCTGTTTAAAAAAATAGGCATTGAATTCAATTCAATTCAATTCAATTCAACTTTATTTATATAGCGCCATTTCACAACAACAGTCATCTCATAGCACTATCAACTGTAGGGGGAACCCCCACAGTTGCAGAAAGACCCCAGCAATCAGGCGATCCCCTGTGAGCAAGCACTTGGCGACGGTGGAGAGGAAAAACTCCCTTTTAACAGGAAGAAACCTCCAGCAGAACCAGGCTCAGGGAGGGGCAGTCATCTGCTGCGACTGGCTGGGGGGTGAGGGGATAGAGAAGAAGAAAAGAACAGACATGTAGAGAGCAAACAGCACGATGGGGACTCAATCTATGGGAGAGAACAAACAAATGTTAATGACCAGCAAAAAAAATATTTCATTGAGAGTGAGGAAAGGAGTGAGGCCCAGTGCATTACTGGAGGTCCCCCGGCTGACTAAACCTATTAGCAGCATAACTAAGGGAGGGTTCAGAAACACAAGATCCCTCCCTAATTGTAGGCTATGTCAAAAAGGTAGGTTTTAGCCCTATTCTTAAAAACAGAGATCGAGTCTGACTCCCGAATCCAGATTGGCAGCTGATTCCACAGGAGAGGAGCATTGCTAGAGCTTGATTTATTGTCTCAATTAACAAACCACAATACCTTTGTGGTGATGGACTCTTTTGCTGTGTTGGAAATGCTCGATCCTTCCCTATATAGTGTAGTACTGTATATAGTGAATCAGCCATTTTGTAGTGCTGTTCGAAATCTTAACTGAAAATTTCATTCACTATATAGTACACTCAAAATATCCCACAGTGCATTTTGAAAAGTAGTGTACAACGGATGGTCACTGCATTAGCCAATATATCCCATAATGCAATGGCCAGCCAAAGGAGCAGTGAGAGGAGAGCTTGACATCACAACATAAACTACCTTAAGGTATTTATATTTATAAATTTATATAAATTTATTTATAAATTCGGGAAAAACGATTTGATTTAATATATATTTTCTACAAATTACACGCAAGTATTCATTTTTTTTTACCACCATTGCTCTGTTATGTTTTAGTGTCTCACCATGATAATGTCATTAACCGTGCCACAAAAACAAGCCCAGTATTGTCCGAAATCTTATACAGTACTTTTATTGTTATGTTGAGTTTAACTGTTGTGTCCGTAAAAGGATGAGGAGGCGAGGCGACAGTTTATGTATTTTATTAGAAGAACAGGAGCTGAACAGGAGTCACTCCATACAGGTCAGTGGTCCACAGCAAAGAAACAGAGCCTCTTCCGCCATGGCCTCTTATACTTCCCATGACGCCACCACCGGAAAGACGTGGCGTCACCTCCCACTACACCCAGGGCACCGCCATATTGGTACACTCAACTATATACTGTCACGAACCTAGCCAGTGTTGTCCTTCAGGCTCAGTTCTCACCATTTTCTGTGGCTCAGGTATCGGGTTATTTATGTATTGTGTTATCTTTTGACTTCTTGCTGTTTTTATGACTTTGTTCTTTTCTTTTCCGTGCCTGTAGCCACCGCTCTGGCCAGCAGCTGTTAGGCAGCCTCCTTGACCTATATTCGTGTGGGTGTTGTCTAGCACTTGCCGGTCCAACCATGCCCCCTCTCTCTTGACAGCCAGCTGATTCCACTCCGGTAACTGTCTTTCCCGCACCTTGCCCAGGTGCACTCAATCTGTTGTTCCAGCAATGCTTGTACTTAGGCGGCCTTTGCCAGTCAAGCATTGCTGGACCATTGTTCAGAGTCATAGGGATGTGTATACTCCTGCAGATGTACTGTCTTATGAGGAAGCCAGGGACTACTCTGTCGCTATTCCCCTCAGGGTAGTTACTGTTTGTGTGTGCTTGCTGGAATCTTGGACTACCTGGACTGCTCCTGTACTGTGAGTAAAACTGTTTGCATTTCCCCGTGCAGTGTGCTGCTATGCTTTGGCTCTTAGCGCAGTTTCTGTCTCCAGCCGGTCGAGCCTCCTAGAGGACCCCAAGTTGACCCAAGCTAAAACGTTATTTGTATTGTTTGTATCATGGCCACTGTGCACTGTGGTCTGCCTGCTGCACGTCATCCTGTGATGCCCTTTAGTGCACCCTGTTACCTTTTTGTATGTCTTTATTTTTGGAACTGTTTGCTCTTTTGGTTAATAAATGTGTTGTGGTGTAACCCTGCATTTAAATACATTCTTCCTTCCCCTCCTCCGTGTGCTGCATAAAAGCGCACGGGGAGGATTGTGACAGAATGGTCCAGCCAGCGAGGATTTAGCGGTTACACCCACACATCTGTTTTTCTTTTTGAACTGTTTTTTCTTTTTTTTCCACCTACCTGTGTTTGGCGTTGGCTATGGAGACGACGAGCTGGACCTATCCAGTGAGTCTGGGGTGGGAATGCTGCCGAGCATTGATGGACGTTGACGGACTTATCTCATCGGCAAGCAAATATTCCACCCCGGAAGATATACTCTGGTACGTGGGTCTGGCAGAGGCAGAGGTCCGGCGGTGCCCTCAGCTCTCTCAGCACGCAGAAGGAGTGGAGAGGATCACCCGGTTGGCAGCGCTGCGGTGTGGGTGCGGTGAAGGAGTGAGGAAATCCCCTAAGAAGATCAGGCTCACTCCGAAGGTGAAGCGCTCCTGGGGTTCCGTGCTTCCTGCTTCACACCAAAGTGTTACACCTGCTCCCACTCCAACTAATCCAGCTCCAGCACCCTGCAGACGGTGTCATCCTGCGTTGGGGTGTCGGAAGAAGCCCTCCTTGTCCTCGGCAGCCATCTTCCCTCCAGCTGCCATGAAGCCTGTCAGGGCCACTCCGGGCACGCCCGCCTCCATTGCCATGAAGACGGCTCCTCCACAATCCTCTGAAGGGGCCAGGATCACCGTGGACACAGAGAGGGAGGACCGTCAGCCTGCTGCAGCTGTTAACATCGAACACCCGGATGACAGGCAAGTGTTTTTTTCATTCTATTCCATTAAATCATGATAAACCTTGTCTGTCTCCCGAGGGAGAGGCCCAGTTTCTTCAGTCCGCTGGGTCCTCTCCTCCAGCTGCAAATATTAATTCTCTTCCTATTCTCTCTGTGTCTCCTCCAATTTTCCCTCAGTGTCCGCCGGCCATGGGACCTGGCTACTGGATGATGAAGGAGCCTGAGGTCCTGGAGTATCCTGCTCCAGAGCCTGCATGGAGCCAGCCCTCAGCCCCCTCACCGGATCCATCTCCAGCGGGGGTTATTTCACCTGAGGACATAAGCACCATCTTGCCAGCTGCAGAGGCAACCACAATGGATTGGGAGCCTGAGTTGGACCTCCTGGAGGCCGGGCCCGAGTCTTCATCGTCGGGATCAACGGAGTCCTGGACGGCGGTGGAGCTCAAGCTCAGGCAAGTTTTCTCTCTTTTTTTTCTAATGTCAGTATTAGAAAGAGCTTGTCTGGCTCTAGGTGAGGAAAGTCAGGTGCAGTGCGCAACTGCATCTGAACCCCCTTCGCCGGCCTCTGCCGCTGCCGGTGACCCTAATAACCTTGCTTCTTCTCCCGCTCCTGAGTTTCCTTCCAGGGTCGTCGGAGAGGAGCCACCATCACCAGGGGTCTCCGTGGACCCGGTCTCGCGGCCTGACGATGTTGCGGGTCCAGCTCCCCTGCTGCCTGAGGCCGTCATGTGGGTCTCTCCGCAGGCTGTATCTTTGTGGGTGTGGCACGCTGGTTTAGGACCCTCGTGGGGGCTGTGCCCCAGGATCAGCCCGATGTGGGTGCTGCGCTCCTGTACGGACCCGTCATGGATGCCACGTTCCAGCGCGGGGTCCACCTCGGGTGCAGTGTCGGCCCGATCGGGTACACCGTGGGTGCTGCAGAGCTCCAATCAGGAGCCACCGCGGGTGCTGCAGAGCTCCAGCCGGGAGCCACTGCAGGTACTGCAGAGCTCCAGCTGGAGTCCACCGTGGATGTTGCAGAGCTCCAGTCGGGAGCCACTGCGGGTGCAGCGTTGGCCTGGTCAGGGTCCACCGAGGGTGCAGCGTTGGCCTGGTTGGGGTCCACCGAGGGTGCAGCGTTGGCCCAGTCGGGGTCCACCAAAGGTGCAGCGTTGGCCCAGTCGGGTCCACTGCAGGTGCAGCTGTGTCCCAAGCCGGGACCACCGAGGGTGCCACGGGTCAGCCTGAGGACACCGTAGCCTCCTTCTCCTCCCTGTCCGACCCCATTGGGGTTCTCCTCCTTCGGTCCGGTCACTCACCAGTGAGCCTCCCGGTGGGCAAGCCGCCTCCTCCTTCACCCCTCCGATCCTGGTGGCTCTACAACGTTGGCCGACCGCCGGAGGGACTGAGTCTCTGGGCCAGGTGGCCTGTGTTTTCCAGCAGGCCACCGGACTCCATTCGCCGGACTGTCTGCTGAGCCTGGGACTCTGGGCAGCCTCCCAAGTCTTCACGCCCTTGGACTTGGGGGGAGTTAATTGTGGCCCTGGGCGGGGTGTATTGTGTTCCCCCCTTTCCTGTTCCCCCTACCTCCCACCCGGGTTTATGTTGTTGTTCCTGTTGGAGGTGGTGGTGGGGGGGGCAGGGGTTTCCTTCCTATGGTGTTGCCATAGGTGTCTGGAATCCACCCCTAGAAGGGGGGCTCTGTCACAAACCGAGCCAGTGTTGTCCTTCAGGCTCAGTTCTGACTGTTCTCTGTAGCTCAGGTATCGGGTTATTTATGTATTGTGTTATCTTTTGAGTTCTTGTTGTTTTTATGTCTTTGTTCTTTTCTTTTCCGTGCCTGTAGCCACTGCTCTGGCCAGCAGCTGTTAGGCAGCCTCCTTGACCTACATTCGTGTGGGTGTTGTCTAGCACTTCCAGTCTGACCACGCCCCCTCTCTCTTGGCAGCCAGCTGATTCCACTCCGGTTATTGTCTTTCCCGCGCCTCGCCCAGGTGCACTCAATCTGTTGTTCCAGCAATGCTTGTACTTAGGCGGCCTTTGCCAGTCAAGCATTGCTGGACCATTGTTCAGAGTCATAGGGATGTGTATACTCCTGCAGATGTACTGTCTTATGAGGAAGCCAGGAACTACTCTGTCATTATTCCCCTCAGGGTAGTTACGGTTTGTGTGTGCTTGCTGGAATCTTGGACTACTTGGACTGTTCCTGTACTGTGAGTAAAACTGTTTGCATTTCCCCGTGCAGTGTGCTGCTATGCTTTGGCTCTTAGCCCAGTTTCTGTCTCCAGCCAGTCAAGCCTCCTAGAGGACCCCAGGTTGACCCAAGCTAAAACATTATTTGTATTGTTTGTATCGTGGCCACTGTGCACTGTGGTCTGCCAGCTGCACGTCATCGTGTGATGCCCTTTAATGCACCCTGTTACCTTTTTGTATGTCTTTATTTTTGGAACTGTTTGCTCTTTTGGTTAATAAATGTGTTGTGGTGTAACCCTGCGCTTAAATCCATTCTTCCTTCCCCTCCTCCATGCGCTGCGTAAAAGCACACGGGGAGGATTGTGACAATATACATAATATTAATATCTAACCCCCCCCCCAAAGAAAATAGCAAGCACACTAATTTGGGCCCTCCCAAAATTTACAACCCGACTCATACACTAAGCATCAAAATATACCAAACTATCCATGCACACAACACAGGCCCTGCAGATTATTCTGCCATTGTAATCATTGTAGTCTTTAAACACAAAAGAGGCCTTGTAAAATAAATTAATCCCAAAGTAACTACATACAATTCTAAAGCACTTCAAACAGCAAATACTCACAAACAACATGTACAATAACCTAATAGCGGTCCCAACACCCCCACCCCAGCACTTCCACCCCACACCATGGGCACTTCAAACACTTACAGTACAGGGGAAAATTTACATTTCACACCTCAATCTTTGTTTTAACCATTCACACAGCTGTGTTCTCTTCACCACACACGCACATACAGGAGAATCATACAAAGTCTATGCGGTTTCAAAGACTAAAATGATATTAACTTTAACATATCAAAACATAACATAATATCACATACCACTAAACAACCCCCCCCCCGCCCTTTAAAGTCCTACTAAGAATCCCCTGGAGGCCCCCCCTGGAATGTCCGTCAGGTGGCTCTCTCCCAGAGCGGCTCCACTGCTACCACTCTGGAGACGGGCTGTGCTGGTGTTTCTTCTAGCTCACTCGCCGCAGCTCGTTCAGGTGCCTCCTGGATCCATCAGACAGTTGCAAATAACCATCCTCACCGGCCTTTACCACCAGCAACCTCCCTCGGTCATCACGGTGGTCCCATGTTCTGGGGACTCCTCCAAGCCGAGACTCAACCCTAGGGCAGACTTCGTCGCCAATAGTTAGGGGAGTTCTTACTGGCCTTCTTGGTCCACGATGTTGTGACCTGACTTCCTTTTGGTGTTGGAGAGTCCCGCCGACCTGATCTGAGATCCGCCTCGGGTCCTGCTGGTAGGCATGTCTGGAAATCATGCCACTCAGTCTCGCCCCGCTCTCTTTCATTTTCTTCACTGAGTCAGCCACGGCAGTGCCTGGTTCTAGAGTAGTACTCGGCTGAACTCTGGAACTACAAGTTGCCTGCCCGCTGGCTCCACTCACCACCGCAGGTGTCCGTCCGTGCCGTTTGGGTCCCTTGTCCAGGGTACTGCGAACTTTGGCACCGGAACCTCCCTGCGATGGTGCGCCATAGTGTCGGTCCAGCCAATCCTGACTTAACCTGGGCCAATCACTGTCCCACACTTCATTGTCCTCCGATAATGGAAAAGGCCGGTCCCACAGCCTGCAGCCAGACCACTCCTCACCCACGCCGCTGGCTATTGTGAAACCCAGCCCATGGAACATGCCACATCCCATAATGTTTGACCCTTCGGCGGACACCAAAAAATGAACATCACATATCGCAGCAGATTTGTACCTTGCCGACAGATGTAGTGAGCCCATGATGTCAAATGGGTTACTGCCGTAACCGTAGCAGGTCGCATCCAGTTCACTTACTCGATAATGTGGGGAAAATTCCTTTACCGTGGGCCAATTTAACAAAGAAATTGATGATCCCGTGTCCAGTAACAGTGGTATCACAATTCCATCCAATTCCACATTGCAGTAAATTCAAGGGGTGGTAATCAGTGTTAGTTCCCCGGTAAAAGTCAGGAGACGTGCCCTGGCAGAGGAACTGAGGACATGTTCCACCAGTTGGTCGCAGACCATTTCTTCCTCCAAAACACCGAATTGGCACTCTCCAGCCAGCTGGCGCAGGTCGGCAACAAAATGTTGCACCAACTCCCCTGGCTGCTGGCATCGCTGTCGAAACTGGATTCTCTTTACAATGATGTTTTCCGGGGGGCGAAAATAACCCGCCATTAGCTGCACCACATCATCAAATGTGTCACCACCTCCTAGCGTACTCAGAATGCTCTGGCCACCCATTCCCAAATTATGGACCAGGATAGCTTTAGCATACAGCTTTTCGAGCTCACCGAAGTCAAGGGCAATCAGATAGTTCCTAAAGGCTGCATACCACCTGGCCCAGGGAATGGGCGGCTCTCCCGGAGCCTCCAGAAAGGGCCAAAAAGTGGTAGCAGCTCGTGCCATACCTTGAATCCTCGTCGCCAAATGTTGTGTCTGTAAAAGGATGAGGAGGGGAGGCAACAGTTTATGTATTTTATTAGAAGAACAGGAACTGAACAGGAGTCACTCTGTACAGGTCAATGGTCCACAGCAGAGACATGTATGTATATAGTTGGTACACTCAACTATATACATAATATTAATATCTAACATTTACTATATAGTCCATTATATCTAAATTCACTATATAGCGAGTAGGGAGGGAGTGAATGAGTGAACATTCCGAGCACAGCTTTTGTTTCATCTGAAAATGTGAAGAAAAGTGAGCAAAGTGTGCTAAATTCCTAGCATGCTAACTATTAGCTACCAGCTATCTACTGGTGGTTCTGATGACTGGCATTGGATATGTTTTGATCTGGGGTCTTCTGCAGTACTGATGCAACAAGTATATGTTTTATAAACATTTATTACTTTTGCACTTGACAATATTTTGTTTACATGTGTGTGTGAAATGACATTAGACGTCTTCATGCTGATTGAGATACTTAGCAATGGTTACGGGCTACGTTTAAAAGGAACTGTGCTTTTTTCCCCTGGAGTGGTGTCCTAGTTGGTAGAGCATTTGCCCCACTACCAGGAGGCTGGGGTTCAAATCCTTGTTGGGTCATAGCAAAGACAGCTATTTTATTAGCTTCTACTGTTAGATCCATATATATATTCCGGCACTGACACAAGTTTTGTTATTTTAGCTGTTTACCAAAACATATTCAACATACGGTTATATAGTAATATGGGCTTAAAGTGCAGACTCTCAGCTTTGATTTGAGGGTATTCACATCCAGTTTGGAGTTACAGTTTGGGAATTGCAACCATTTTTATACAAAATCTCCTCATTTCAGGGGCTCAAAAGCCATTGTTAATTAGACAAATTAACATTACCATATGTAAAATATTCATTTTTAATACTTTGTTGAGAATACTTTGCAGGCAATGACTGTCTGGAGTCTGGAACTGGACATCACCAAATGCTGGGTTTCCCCTTTTATGATGCTTTACCAGGCCTTTATTGGTGTGTGGTGGCCAGAGATTACGTTATAAAGATGTCCTGAAATGCCACATGAAGCGTGCTGAAATTGACACTGATACCTGGGAACAGCAAGCCTCATCCAGACCAACATGGTGTGGTGTATTACACAAGGTAACCAAAAGAGTTGAGGAGAAATGGGCATCCGACTGTATGTCAGTTCGTGATCGGCGCCACTCCATCCCTATTGTTAGTGACTTCACTTGTAGCAAATGCAAACGGCCATGTAGATCCAAAGCCAATCTAGCAGCTCATCTGTGAGCCTGCAAGAACAAACCTACATAGCATACTCTCCCTAATCTCTCTTTCTCTCTTTCTCGTCCTCATCAAAAATGATGGACTGCCGATACTGCAGCGGTCTTCAGTTGTTGCTTGTTTGTGGGGCTTTCTGCCTTAAGTTTTGTCTTAAGCAAGTGAAATGCATGCTTGATCGAGTTGAGATCCGGTGATTGACTCAGCCATTGCAGAATATTCCACTTCTTTGGCTTAAAAAACTCCTGGGTTGCATTTTTGATCAGTACTGTGAAGTGCCATCCAATCAACTTTGCTGCATTTGGTTGAATCCAAGAAGTCAGTATATTCCTATACGCTTCAGAATTCATCTGGCTGTTTCTGTCTTCTGCCACATCATCAATAAACACCAGTGACCCAGTACCACTGAAAGCCATGCAGGCCCATGCATCACACTTCCTCCACCATGTTTTACAGAAGATGTGTTATTCTTTGGATCATGAGCTGTTTCAAGACTTCTCCATACTTTCTTCTTCCCATCATTCTGGTACAGGCTGATATTGGTTTCATCTGTTCAAAGAATACTCTTCCAGAACTGGGCTAGCTCTTTAGATGTTTTTGTCTAATTTTGGCTTTCTGTTTTTGAGGCTGATTAATGGTTTGCACCTTGTGATGAATCCTCTGTATTTGCTCTTGTGAATTATTTTCTTTAAGGTAGACTTAGATACTGATACACCTATTTCCTGGAGCATGTTCTTCACTTGGGTGGATGTTGTGAATGGATTTTTTTTCATCATGGAAAGAATCCTGTGATCATTCACCACTGTTGTCTTCTGTGGACATCCAGGCCTGTTTGAGTTCCTGAGCTCACCAGTGTGCACTTATTTCTCAGAATGTAACAAGCTATTGATTTGGCTGCTTGTAACATTTCCGCTATCTCTGATGGATTTCTTCTTTTTTTCAGCCTAAGTTTGACTTCCATTGAGTGTTCCTTTGACCACATGTTGTGGGTTCACAGCAACAGCTTCCAAATGCAAATGCAGCACCTGGAATTAACTCCAGACCTTTTACCTGCTTGATTTATGATGGATTAATGAGGGAATAGCCCGTGCAGCCTATGAAATAACGTTTGAGTCAGTTGTCAAGTTACTTTTGAAGTGAAATGAGGAGATTTTGTATAAAAATGGTTGCAATTCCTAAACTGAAACTCCAATTTGGATGTGAATACTGTGGCATACTGAAATACCACCATACACGTCATGGACGTGAGGATGCAGCAACGACTTCCGCCCTCCAAAGAGAGCAGACGTTTTTCTTCCCAGCTCCCTATCCTGCCTTCCTGACCTATTCCCAGCTTTGCAATGTTGCGTTTTTGTCTGTGTCTAGTCGCTCTTCTTCTGCTGAATCTTAATCTAATCGGAAATTATGGATTTGGAAGCGGCTTAAATGTGCTATTGTCACTATTTTTCAACAAGAATCGGGCCAAGGGGGAGCCCAAGAATTGGAACCTGCGAGGAGACTCATGGACATTGGAATTCGTGGAAACATTATTGGTTATGATCTCAGGACTTCTATTTTTGGCTATGAAGCTCCCTGATGCATCAGAAATTGAAGGAAGGTGAGAGAGCTGATCAAAGCGGACCCGGCAAGCTCCTTCATCAAATTCGACCAGTTGGGGAAGGCATGAGTAGCGGCAAACGGTGAACTGAATGACAGTGATTCAGTGGAGGAATACATCTGGAGCCCTGTGCTTTCCATGAAAAAACAGTTTAAGCCTGCATATATGATAGCACAGAATTTGCACGGGTGAGGACAAATTCTATTCTCTGAGTGCACTGTGCTGATTTGATTTGACCTTGTTTGGTGCCCCGTGTTTACATTCCTCCTGATGGAGATAAGCGGAAGGACCGGCTCTTACCCAAACAATCGACAATCAGTTGTTGTCGTATCAGCGGATTTGGACCCTCAAGGACAGTGCCCATGTGCCTTCTGCAAGCAAGAGAGATAGACTCTGGACTTGTTTATAAGTCACATGATTATAACATCTATCCACTGCCAGGAGGCGCCCTCTGCTGCTCACTAACAACTGTCACATCTACACTACACAATGCACCCAACTCACTTATACTGACTGAAGACATTCACTCACTGCTCTCTTTGTGTCATTGTGTGGATTCTATTGTTTGCTAATTGTGCATTGAGAGTTTTTTTCTTGTAATCATAATGTCGGTCATATATGAACTTTATTCTGATAAACAATACTTTTTTCTCTCTCCTACTGTGTCCATCCTCCCCCTCTGCCTACTGTTCCCCTCCTGCTGACAGGCGCCTCCACGGCTCGCCGCGTCATTGAGAATGTCATTTATGACGTTTTCAGTGTCAAGTCAAATTCCTCATATATTTACCTGTTATTTACTTGTAAATGTGCTTGGCAATAAACTTATTCTGATTCTGATTCTGATTCCGACATGATGTCATCACGCCCTATTAAGGGACTAATGGTGGGAGACGCTTTCTTTGGCGCTATGCCTTCAACCTGCTACCTGCTGTACCACACTCCCTTTAGCCTGTTGTTAGCTTATTGTTTGTCTGCTCCACGTGTTGTTTAGCAGTTCATTAAAGCATACCTTCAACACAAAGAACATGTCCGCTGGTTCCTACATCCAGATATAACATTGGCAACGCGGTAAATTTTATCTTCTGGAGGAAAATACAACATTTTCCTGAAGATGGAAGCGTGTCTAGCGCTCGACCCTGAGGGTGTGATGGCTAGGTGAGTCGAGTGTTGCCAGGGCCGACAGCAAGCAGGAGAGTTGGTCCAGCAGTTTGTCGCTGACCTCCGCCATCTGGCAAGTACATGCAGGTTTGGATATTTGGAAGAGGAGTTGGTGCGAGGTGAGTTGTCGGAGCACACCATGAATGCAAAGCTGCGGGAGAAGTTAGTGACGGTGCCGGGTGGCATGCCACTGGCCGAAGCACTGGAGTTAGCGTCCCGGCTAGAGCTAGAAGAGGCTGCCCAGTTAGCATTGCAGCTTCCGGGCCTGGCCCACGCTCCTCATAGTCAGCTCCGCTGGTACAGACGGTTGCCTCGGCTGCTGAGCTCGTTGACCCCACATCTTCTCAGGAGGGCCCTGAGGTAGATGCCATGGGACAGCAGGGCACCACAGCGCACTGACCCAGTGGTAAATTCAGTTCGGCGGACGACGGCGCAAGTCTGCTGCACTCGGATGTGGATGCAGCCACTCACTGTTTCACACCGCATGATGAGCAGAGCACAGGAGACTGGGAGCCAATCCTCGCACGGCATAAGCTTTCCTGAGCTGCCGCTCCACTGTGGGAGCTCCAGTCTGTATCTACTCAGGACCTGGAGCCACCACAGGAGGTCCAGACAGCATCCACACAGGACCCGGAGCCGCCACAGAAGCTCCAATCAGCATCCATACAGGACCTGGAGCTGGTCTTCACACAGCACGAGCGTTCTCGAGCTGCTGCCTTATCGCAACAACAAACCCTGCTAGCTCATGCATTTACCCCAGCAGAAGAGCCCGTTGACACCACAACCTTTTTGGAAGATGCTGAGGTGAACACCACGGGACAACAGGACATCATGGGACACCAAACATGTGCTAATTATGGTTCCCCTGTGCACCGAACGCACATGCGCTCCTGCCCAGCCAGGGGGCAGGAGCGCATGTGGTTAAAAATGGTTAAGCTTACACTGCGGTAAGCTTAACCATTTTGCCAAAGTGCGCCATTCAACATGGTCAACAACGAGCTCGCAACCCCGCTCAATTAGACTGCCTTCGCCAACAACCATTCATTCAGTGGAGCAATTCAGCATACAAGTGGTGCACAGTGAAACTTGATATCACTCTGCCATTAGATAGATGTACGAGAGAGTTGCTGCTGGTATGGCCGCCATGCCTCCTGCGCCATTAAAAAAAAAAAAAAAAAAAAACTTTGCTGCTTTGCTACTGAACACCGCCGCTACAAGGTTGCTGATGAACTGGGTCACAGTGAAGAGGTTCTTCCCTTGGCATCCAATCAAGCCGGACACAGTGGGGCTCTACGAATACGGGCACACCAAAATCAGCCTTGTAGGAACCATCACACTGACGGTTCACTATGGGTTCAAAGTCCTCCCAGTGCTCACCTTCCAGATAGCGATGCACGACGACAGCATTCCAGGGTGTGACCTCTTTTACAAATTGGGTTTCACCATCATTGACCACAAAGGACTTTGTTTGACCGCTGATGACGGGAGCACGTTTCACCCAGACATAGGTACAGCCGCTACAAGTTTCATACCACACGGAGAGCAGAACACGGACTTGACTTTGCCCGGCACAAGCTTCATGGAGCCGCTGTACAGCTGCAGGAGACAGACTCTGTGGTCAAGTAGGACTCCGGTGAACAACAACAGCACGGAGCCCATCCTACCACCGGTGAGAACGTCATGTCGCTGCAGCGACAACCAACATCAGAGACAAGAGAGCATAATCTGGACTCAACTCAGATCCTCACCCAGCATAAGCCTCATGGAACCGCTGTTCAGCTGCAGGAGATAGAGTCCGTGGCCAAGCAGGACCCCAGTGAATGATACCGACCCGGAGTGCGTGCTGCCGCTGGCAAGAATGTCACACCACTGCAACCGCAACCAGCATCAGGGATGAGAGAGCAGCAGTGGCACCGCCTGAAATCCAGCAGGTCAGCACTCACAGTGCTTGATTGGGTTTGGGTCCACCAATCCGAACGCTCAGATGACCTGCAGAGGCACCTGTCGCTGCCGATGCAGATCACTGTGCAACTGGGGCCAGCCACCTTCCAGATGGCCAATGGTTTGAGATGGCACACTAGCTGTCTGCGGAAATTAAGATCAGCAGCTGCCCTGGATCAAGACGTGACGCTGGAACTGACCCAGCCAGTGTGGGACCCCGATTGGGACTTTGCTGACAACCGAGTGATTCCAGCAAGTTGGTACCCAGGTCCACTGCAGCCAGCACCTCCAGAGCCGTGCCCACCACGGTCTTGCCAGAGGCCCCCTGAGGTTGGACTGTAAATGACTCTGTTTTTTGAAAATATTTAAACAGAGCATGATAGATAACAGTGGCAAAATAATCCACTCAACCATGCAGGGTCTTACCAGCAGTCTACCCAGTTGCCCAGGTTCATATTGATTTAAAAATAATGGTTTTGGTTTTGGTACAGTAAACTTTTGGTAAATTATGATTATGGGTCTAGTTGCTAACACTACCATATTGCGCCTTAACATCAAGCGAATATGTGTACTGTAACATTGGCGATTTAGTATGCTTTACCATCATGCAATATACCACCTGCTGATAGCCAGGCCATGTATGTTTGTTAGCTAGCCCTGTGCTACATTACATACAATGGTCCTGGTTATGCACCGTGTTAGCAGTATGCCACAATCAAGGTACCCAGCTAATGTTAACCATCACCAGCAGGGTTCTGGTTTTTCCCAGGAGGGGGAAAATGTGGCATACTGAAATACCACCATACACGTTATGGATGTGGGGACGCACGCACAACATGACGTCATCATGACATGACTATATTAAGGGGCTTACGGCAGGAGACACTCTCGTTGGTGCTCCACCTTCACCTCCACCTCCACCTGCTACCTGCTGTACCACACTCCCTTTAGCCTGCTGTTAGCTTATTGTTTGCCTGATACACGTGTTGTTTAGCAGTTCATTAAAGCTAACCTTCAACACAAAGAATGTGTCCGCTGGTTCCTACATCCAGACATATCAAATTCAAGATTCAAGATTCAAAGATTTTATTGTCAATAATACTACACGTGCAAGACATACAGGAGAATTGAAATGGCATTTCTCTCTCTTTTCACTGGTGTGCATAATATAAAAATAAAATGAATAAGGCTGGAAAAAAGAAAAGAAAACAACAGCAACAGCAGTCTATGTACAGTAATGCAACCCGTAGTGCCAATGAGATAAGGCTTAGCTTATCTTATTTTGTCTTACTTGTGCAAATGGTTGCGGTTAATGTGCAGAGACATTCAGCAGCAAAAGCATAACAAAACAACAGTATTACTGTTGGTGTGCCAGTGTTTCTGTGCCAACAGCTGAGGTAGTTATTGTGCGGGTGATTGTGTTACTGTCTGGGGGGGGGGGGTGAACAGAGTTCAGGGTCCTGATGGTCTGATGAACAAAGCTGTTAAGCAGTCTTGTGGAGTGGGCCCGGAGGCTTTGGTACCTTTTCCCCAACGACAGGGAGCTGAAGAGGGAGTGTAAGGGGTGGGAGGTGTCGCCTGTGATGCTGATGGCTCTGCGGGAGAAGTGGGTGGGGTAGATGTCTGAGAGGGGGGGCAGAGGGGCACTGATGATCTTGCTGGCTGCTTTCACTGTGCATTGTAGTTCTGGCAGGCGGCGGTGCAGCTTCCATACCACACCGTGATGCAGCTGGTGAGGATGCTCTCAATGGTGCCCCGGTAGTGTCATAAACGTCCCTTTCAGGGCAGGAATAAGGTGTCACTCTCCTGCTGTGAGTTTGCACATTTAAAAACGAAGAACACAAATAATAGCCACGAAGGACAACTTGCGAAAAGACAATCAAAGAGAATCACAAAGGGTGACTTACAGATTTACAGAAACAACTGAGTACTGAACAGAAATAAAACAGGAATCAGACAGGGGGATTCCTGTCTACACAAGGTGAGGTCGCAGCGAGGAATGAACCCCGTAAGCGAGCTTAAATAATAATAGGGGAAAACCAAAATGTGAATCAGGTGTGGATGCATGAGTGAGAAAGTAATTAAAGACAACTAAACAGCTGTGACAACCCCAGAAAAGATTTGACAGAAGGAAGTGACAAACGGAGCTGTCAAAATAAAAGCACAAACCATAATAGACGAAAATCAAGAACAAATACACATACAGAAAAAGAGTAGCAACCAAGAGATCCAAGCACGGCACTGACCCACGCTCGACATCATGACAAGTAGAAAGAACACATGATGGGGAGTGGGACTTGTGCTTTCCTCAGTTTGTGGAGGAAATGAATGAATGAATCTTTATTTTGGATAGATTAAAAGTAAAGATTAAAAAAGAAACAGAATAATATAACAAAGGGGAAAAAATCCAACAAGGTCAAATTAACAATAACTCCTCTGATTATACAGTTCAACATAAGTTATCCGAAATAGGTGATGGCTGAAGCCACAGCTTCTATTGCCCACCCATATTCCATCCAAGAATTCAAAAGAAAAACAAAACAAGAGCAATTACAATTCGAAACAAAGCTAAGAGAAAATGTGACAAAAAAAAAAACAACTAAGCAACAACACAACACAGACTGGATATGACTGACATAACGCATGGCTCAGGAGACGCACACACACAGGCTCAGAGTAGTTCAAATAGTTTATTAACAACAGGAGTGTATGAATGTGTGTCTGCGGGATGTAAATGTGTTGGTGGTGGCGTCTGCTTCGGGCACAGAGGCAGGAGACCGTACAGCCGGACAACCCTATGGGAAAAGCACAAGGAGAAGGGTGACGGGCACACACCAACACAGGAGATATAAGAGCGAGAGAGGAGCTTACTTGGAGAGGACAGATGACTGGCACAACAAGGGACGAGGTCCGGTAGACAGCCACCTGGAGAGCCCGGTGCAGCAGCGAGGAACAGGCGATGGAGAGGCGTTGTCCGCCGCCGGGGAATCCACCTGTGCACAGGGGAGCAGACTTGGAAGGAAAAGGAGGTAAGGTCTTCTTACCAGAATGATCAGCTGAGGGTGAAGGAACTCACAGCAATGCGTAGGGAAGTCTGACGGCTTCAGACCGAAGCTCAGGGCGAGGCGGCTTATATCCCTCGCCGCTGATGATGTGCAGGTGTGCGTGCAGGTGGCGCCGCTGATGAGCGGCGCGGCGTGACAGTACTCCCCCCTCTAGCAGCGCCTCCTGGCGATGGCTTCTCTGGGTGCGCTCGGTGGAAATCAGCGATGAGCGACGGGTCCAACATAAACGACGAGGGTACCCACTGTCGATGTTCGGGCCCATAGCCCTCCCAGTCCACCAAGTACTGCAACCCACGACCCCGGCGCCGGGAGTCCAGGATGGAGGCGACGGGCCAGGCCGGATGGCCACCAATCATCCGGGGCGCGGGTTGCGCAGCAGGAGGAGGGCAAAGGGGATCGGAGACTGCCAGCTTCACCTTGGACACGTGGAAGGTGGGATGGATGCGGAGGGAGGGGGGAATAGCTACACGCACAGCCACCGGGTTGACAATCCTGGTGATGGGGTATGGACCCATGAAGCGCTGTGCCAGCTTCCTCCTCTCGCCCTTTAAAATCACGTCCTGGGTCGACACGTAGACTTGCTGACCAACTCTGTACGCCGGGGCAGGTCTTCTGTGCCGGTCCGCCACGGCTCTGTTGCCCTCCGCCGTGCGTAAAAGCGCATTGCGCACTGACGCCCAGATGGAGCGGAACTGCCTGAGATGCGCCCGTACTGAGGGGACAGTTACCTCACTCTCCTGCGCCAGGAACAGTGGGGGGTCGTAACCCAGGGACGCCTTAAAGGGAGACATCCCTGTAGCAGAAGAGCGAGCGGTGTTATGGGCGTATTCAACCCAGGCGAGGTGGTTACTCCAGGACGTAGGTTTGGACGCCGTCACACAGTGGAGCGCAGCCTCCAGCTCCTGGTTGGTCCGCTCACACTGCCCGTTGGATTGGGGGTGATGGCCGGAGGAGAGGCTCACCTTGGCTCCTAAGGTGTTGCAGAACGACCTCCAAACCTCTGAAGAAAATTGGGGCCCTCGGTCCGAGACCACGTCCACCGGAATCCCATGCAGCCTGACCACGTGTTGGATGAGGAGGTCCGCTGTCTCCATGGCAGTTGGGAGACCTTGTAGGGGGACGAAGTGTACCGCCTTGGAGAAGCGGTCCACGATGGTCAGGATGGTGTCGTAGGTGTTCGAGACTGGGAGTCCGGTGACGAAATCCAGGGCGATATGCGACCAGGGCCTGCCAGGGACGGGCAGAGGCTGGAGCAAACCCGCTGGAGGGGCATTACCCAATTTGTTGGTGGCACAAACTGGACAGGCCCGGGCGTAGCGGGCAGCGTGTCCTCCGCAGGCCCAGCCACCAGAAGGACCGCTGGAGGAGATCAATCATCCGGGAGGTGCCAGGGTGACAGGTGAGCTTGGATGTGTGCAACCAGTGGATGACCTCCCCCCGAACCGTGGATGGCACGAACAGCCTCCCCTCCGGTCCGCCGCCAGGGTCAGGTTCCACTTCCTGCGCCTTCCGGATCTTGCTCTCGATGTCCCAGGTGACGGCTCCCACGACGCACGACCTGGGTAGGATGGTGTGGACCGTGTCCTCCGACTCCTCAGGGGCGAATTGCCTAGAGAGGGCGTCGGGCAGGCCGTTCTTGGAGCCAGGCCTGAAGGTGATGGTAAATTGGAACCTGGCGAAGAACAAGGACCAGTGCGCCTGGCGGGCGTTCAGGCGCTTGGCAGATCTAAGGTACTCCAAGTTCTTGTGGTCCGTCAGGACCACGAACGGCAGGTCCACCCCCTCTAGCCAGTGACGCCACTCCTGTAGCGCGAGTTTGATGGCGAGGAGCTCTCTGTCACCCACGTCGTAATTCCTCTCCGGCGGGGACAAGCGCCGGGAGAAGAAGGTGCAGGGCCGTTTGATACCGTCGTCTGGCGACCGCTGGAATAGCACCGCCCCCACTCCTGTGTCCGAAGCGTCCACTTCCACGATGCACTGCAGCGCAGGGTTGACTTGGCTAAGGACCCGGGAGGAGGAGAACTCCACCTTCAGCGCCTGAAAAGCAGCTGTGGCCTCTTCGGTCCACCGGAACGGGACCTTAGGGGACGTGAGGCGGGTCAGCGGGCCGACGATGGTGCCAAAATTTGGGACGAAGCGGCGGTAGAAGTTCGCAAACCCAACGAACTGTTGCACCTGCTTCCTTGACGCAGGTGTAGGCCATTCCACCACCGCCTTCACCTTCTCTGGGTCCGGAAGCACCTGGTCGTGTGAGATGATGAACCCAAGGAAGGATGTTGTCTTTGCGTAAAACTCACACTTCTCGGCCTTCACGTATAACCGGTTCTCCAGCAGTCTTTGGAGGACCCGCCTCACGTGGACCTGGTGCTCGTCCCTGGACTTGGAGAAGATGAGTATGTCATCCAGGTAGACGAACACAAAAAGGCCGATGAAATCCCGGAGGACGTCATTGATGAGGCGCTGAAAGACGGCTGGAGCGTTGGTCAACCCGAACGGCATCACCAGGTATTCGAAGTGGCCGTTCGGGGTACGGAAGGCTGTTTTCCACTCATCTCCCTCCCGGATCCGGACGAGGTGGTATGCGCTGCGTAGATCCAGCTTGGTGAACCAAATCGCCCCCTGGAGGGAGTGGAAAGCGGTGTCCATGAGGGGCAGGGTGTAACAATCCTTCTCCGTTATGTCATTAAGGGCACGATAGTCAATGCAAGGACGGAGGGATCCGTCCTTCTTACCGACGAAGAAGAATCCTGCCCCCACAGGTGATGACGATGGGCGGATTATCCCAGCACTCAGCGACTCCTTGAGGTATGAGTTCATTGTCTCCTTCTCCGGCGCTGATAGACTGTAGAGTCGTCCAGAAGGTAAGGGTGCCCCCTGGCGGAGATTGATTGCGCAGTCATAGGGCCGATGAGGAGGGAGAGACATCGCCTTGGATTTGCTGAATACCATACCCAGGTCGTGAAATTCCAGTGGCACCAGGGACAGGTCCGGGGGCGCAGCGTCCGTAGGAGAGGGAGAAGCGGACGGAGAGCAGGCAGCGGACTGTAGACAGGTGCCCATGCAGAACGTGCTCCATGCCGACACCCCGGCGGACTTCCAATCCAGAACGGGGTTGTGGAGGCGTAGCCAGGGATACCCCAGGATGACGGGCGACACAGAGTTGGGCAGGACGTAAAAGGTTATCTCCTCCCGGTGGTTTCCAGAGATAATAACCGGGACAGGGATGGTCTGGTGCGTAACTCTCCCAAGGGAGGCACGAGAGAGGTTGACCAGGGAGATAGGGTTCCTGAGTGCCTGACAGCGGATGCCCAATCGGGTTGCCAGGCTTTGTGAAATAAAGCTGCCTTCCGCGCCCGAATCCACCAGTGCGTGGGTGAGATGCCCAGTGGGGTTGTGGCAGAAACGGATGGGCAGCTTCAATTGAGTGAGAGAACTTAACCGATTGACGTCCGCGAGGCCCCCTACAGTGACTCGCGGACCCCGCCGACTGGCTTTCCGTGGGCAAAGCTTCACCGTGTGTTGGTCATCTCCGCAATACATGCAGAGATCCAACTCACGGCGGCGTTGTCTCTCCGCAGGGGAAAGCTTTGTCCAGCCCGTCACCATCGGCTCCGACTCCTCGGGGCACGATGGTGGCGGCGTCGCCAGGGGGCGAGCTTGGAACAGGTGCGGCGAGACTCCACGAGGGCGAGAAGAAGACGACTTCCGTCCCAAGGAGCGCTCGCGCAGCCTGTTGTCCAAACTGATCGCTAGGGATGTTAGCTCCGCTAGCATCTCAGGGATATCCCGCCCAGCCAGTTCATCCCTCAGATCATCGTTGAGACTGCGGAGGAAAAGGCCACAGAGGGAGCGTTCCTCCCAGCCTAATTCCTCCGCCGCTACCCGGAAGTCGACCGCGTAGTCCGCTGCCAACCGGCTTCCCTGCTGGAGGGCGAGAAGCCGATCGACCTGGACCGTCTCGGTAAGAGAATGGTCAAAGACCTCCAGGAAGCGTCTCACGAATTGGTCATATGTGAGGGTGGCATAACTGGGCCTCGCCATTACGGCGTAGGTCCAGGTTAATGCTCGCCCCTCCAGGAGATTCCCGATATAACCAATTCGGCTATGATCTGAGGGAAAGTCCCCGGGCACACGGTGGAAAACGGACTCACACTGCATTATAAACCCCCGTGCTCCGCCGAGCTTACCGCTAAAGCGGGTGGGGGTTGGAATGGGCGTGAGCCGAACCGGTGCACCCGGAGCCTGCTGGACGGCCACTGGAGCAGCAGGAGCCGCGCCACCCTGACGAGCTGGAGGGAACGGCTGTTGGGGGTCCAAGCAGCCCAATCGGTTAGTTATATTTATCAACTGATTAAAAATCACCTGTTGCTGATAAGCCATCTGATCCACTCGAGCCTCGAGAGTGGAAAACCGGTGTGTGAGCCCGCCGTCTGCCGAGCCGCTCTGCTGAAGCCGTACTGACATAACGCACGGCTCAGGAGACGCACACACACAGGCTCAGAGTAGTTCAAATAGTTTATTAACAACAGGAGTGTATGAATGTGTGTCTGCGGGATGTAAATGTGTTGGTGGCGGCGTCTGCTTCGGGCACAGAGGCAGGAGACCGTACAGCCGGACAACCCTATGGGAAAAGCACAAGGAGAAGGGTGACGGGCACACACCAACGCAGGAGATATAAGAGCGAGAGAGGAGCTTACTTGGAGAGGACAGATGACTGGCACAACAAGGGACGAGGTCCGGTAGACAGCCACCTGGAGAGCCCGGTGCAGCAGCGAGGAACAGGCGATGGAGAGGCGTTGTCCGCCGCCGGGGAATCCACCTGTGCACAGGGGAGCAGACTTGGAAGGAAAAGGAGGTAAGGTCTTCTTACCAGAATGATCAGCTGAGGGTGAAGGAACTCACAGCGATGCGTAGGGAAGTCTGACGGCTTCAGGCCGAAGGTCAGGGCGAGGCGGCTTATATCCCTCGCCGCTGATGATGTGCAGGTGTGCGTGCAGGTGGCGCCGCTGATGAGCGGCGCGGCGTGACAATGACAATCCTTATGTGATTTTACATGTCATCTTGTATATATGTTTGGAGTATTTCTTCCTTTAGTTTTTGTTTAAATTGTCCAAGCATTGTACATGATTTTAATTCAGGTCCAAAATCGTTCCATAATCTTACTCCTTGCACTGAAACACAGTGTTGCTTGGTGGTAGTTCTCACTGAAGGTTTTTGAAATATACATGTTCCTCTGAAAAGATATTGTTTCTCCCTTATTTGGAACAACTTTTGGATATTTACGGGCAATGATAGATTCTTCACTTTAAACATTATTACTGCAGTTTTAAAGTCAACCAGATCTTTCAACCTGAGAGCTTTTAATTTAAGAAAAAGTGGGTTTGTAGGTTCCCTGTAAGCAGCTTTGTTTATTATTCTAATAGCTCTCTTCTGAAGCATAAAGACTGGATATACAGTGGGGTAAAAAAGTATTTAGTCAGCCACCAATTGTGCAAGTTCTCCCACTTAAAAGATGAGAGAGGTCTCCAATTTTCATCATAGGTATGTATACCTCAACTATGAGAGACAAAATAAGAAAAAAAAATCAAGAAAATCACGTTGAAGGATTTTTAATGAATTAATTGGTAAATTCCTCGATAAAATAAGTATTTGGTCAATAACAAAAGTTCATCTCAATACTTTGTTATATACCCTTTGTTGGCAATGACAGAGGTCAAACGTTTTCTGTAAGTTTTCACAAGGTTTTCACACACTGTTGCTGGTATTTTGGCCCATTCCTCCATGCAGATCTCCTCTAGAGCAGTGATGTTTTGGGGCTGTCGCTGGGCAACACAGACTTTCAACTCCTTCCAAAGATTTTCTATGGGGTTGAGATCTGGAGACTGGCTAGGCCACTCCAGGACCTTGAAATGCTTCTTACGAAGCCACTCCTTCGTTGCCTGGGCGGTGTGTTTGGGATCATTGTCATGCTGAAAGACCCAGCCACGTTTCATCTTCAATGCCCTTGCTGGTGGAAGGAGGTTTTCACTCAAAATCTCATGATAGATGGCCCCATTCATTCTTTCCTTTACACGGATCAGTCGTCCTGGTCCCTTTGCAGAAAAACAGCCCCAAAGTATGATGTTTCCAACCCAGTGCTTCACAGTAGGTATGGTGTTCTTTCTCCTCCAAACACGACAAGTTGAGTTTTTACCAAAAAGTTCTATTTTGGTTTCATCTGACCATATGACATTCTCCCAATCCTCTCCTGGATCATCCAAATGCTCTCTAGCAAACTTCAGACGGGCCTGGACATGTACTGGCTTAAGCAGGGGGACACGTCTGGCACTGCAGGATTTGAGTCCCTGGCGTAGTGTGTTTCTGATGTAGCCTTTGTTACTTTGGTCCCAGCTCTCTGCAGGTCATTCACTAGGTCCCCCCATGTGGTTCTGGGATTTTTGCTCACCGTTCTCGTGATAATTTTGACCCCACAGGGTGAGATCTTGCGTTGAGCCCAAATCGAGGGAGATTATCAGTGGTCTTGCATGTCTTCCATTTTCTAATAATTGTTCCCACAGTTGATTTCTTCACACCAAGCTGCTTACCTGTTGCAGATTCAGTCTTCCCAGCCTGGTGCAGGTCTACAATTTTGTTTCTGGTGTCCTTTGACAGCTCTTTGGTCTTGGCCATAGTGGAGTTTGGAGTCTGACTGTTTGAGGTTGTGGACAGGCGTCTTTTATACTGATAACGAGTTCAAACAGGTGCCATTAATACAGGTAACGAGTGGAGGACAGAGGAGCCTCTTAAAGAAGAAGTTACAGGTCTGTTAGAGCCAGAAATCTTGCTTGTTTGTAGGTGACCAAATACTTATTTTACTGAGGAATTTACCAATTAATTCATTAAAAATCCTTCAATGTGATTTTCTGGATTTTTTTTCTCATTTTGTCTCTCATAGTTGAGGTATACCTATGATGAAAATTGGAGACCTCTCTCATCTTTTAAGTGGGAGAACTTGCACAATTGGTGGCTGACTAAATACTTTTTTGCCCCACTGTATGTTTGTTTTATATGTATTTCCCCATGCTTCAGTACAATATGTCATGTATGGGAGTATTAATGAATGATACAAGGTATATAATGTGGGTTGATTCAGCAAATATTTTGCTCTGTGTAGTATTGCGATTGATTTAGATATTTTACCTTTAATATAATTAATATGTGACTTCCAACACAGTTTACTATCAATTATTACTCCAAGAAATTTAGTTTCAGATACCCTTTCAATCTCTACACCATTTACACTGAGTTGAGATACTAAGTTGTTGTGATGGTTGTTAAAAACTATAAATTTTGTCTTACTTAAATTGAGCGTTAATTTGTTTGAATCAAACCACAGTTTAAGCTTTTCTAATTCCTTTCCGAGTGTATCCAAAAGTTGTTCCAAATTGCTTCCAGTGCATAATAGATTAGTGTCATCGGCAAACAGTAAATGGAGGTGAGTTTGGGCCTTCTTGACCAGTGATGTGGTGTTATTGGACCAGGAGAGGTCCTCAGAGATGAGAGATGGAGGGGGGTCACTTTTTCACACAGGGCCATGTAGGTTTGGATTTTTTTACCCTTAATAATAAACACCTTCATTTAAAAACTGCATTTTGTGTTTACTTGTGTTATCTTTGTGTCATATTTAAATGTGTTTGATGATCTGAAACTTTTAAGTGTGATAAACATACAAAAAATGAGAAATCAGGAAGGGGGCAAACACTTTTTCACACCACTGTATATGGACCTAACTGTATATTAGCCGTGTCCATGGTTCTTTCACCTTCATTTTAAGGCTCAGATGTGTTTTATGGCTCATGCAGATTTTTTCAGAGAAAAATTGCCTCTTTTCATACTAGAGTTTGCTGACCCTTACTCTATGCCGATGATGTTATTTTATTCATGAATCAGATTCTCTTCTTTCCTGTGACTTGGAGATAATCTCCTCTATGAACTATCATTATTGCAGGGTTGGTACTAAGCAGTTTGACTTCACACTCCTTTGTCTTCCTCAGATTTGATCCTTTGGCTGCTATCTAACAGATGTCAAAGGCCTAATTGTTTTTAAAGAACCTCCTGCTGGTGTTGATGCCAGCCATTTTGCCAGCTCTTTCTTCAGTGCCGTGTGGTGCCACTCCAGAACTCTGCCAGCCTCTCAACAACCAGAGAGTTTTGGCTCAGATGTTTTCTTTCATATTGGTACATCAATACCCTCATCAGCCCCTCCCGATACAGTAGCATTAGATTAACGACTGGCAGGAGGGCAGCGGGTTGGCACAGGGGCCACAGCATGCCACACAGGGATTTGTGCCAGGCTTAGCACTCTGCAGAAACTCTTGGAGAGGTTTTTTACAGTTTGGTGCCAACATGACCCGAAGCAGAGTGTGTATGTCAACAAGTACTAGGACAGACCCAAAGACCAACACATAATGGAGAATAACACCATCAGAAAAAATATGTTTTTAACTTAAGGTGGTGTGACTGGAACACGTCTGCAGGGTGTGTTAAACAGGTCTGACTTGATGTAAATTCAAAACATACCGGACATTCCAGTTTTACACTTTATTTTGTTCAAGTTAAAATATTTTGAGCCTAAATAAACTTTTAACCTCCACCTTTATTGAGTGCCGGTCAATTTTAACATTGAACAGGGGCTACAACCTGTAGGTCCAGAGCCTCATGTAGCTCTTTTACCCTTAACTTGTGGATCTCTGTGACTCTAAGAAAAAAAAAAAAATACAGGAAAAAAGCTGCAAATTTAGGGAAAAATCCCAAAGTCCTCCTGCACTGGAGTTCTCCTCTCCCACAGAATCTAGGACTACAAAGTTGGCTAAAACTTCTCATTTGGATTAGCTGTTCTCCTCTGTGAGGTTATCACGTTGTTACTTAATAGGCCTGATATAAGACCTGCCTCATGGACTTTCTGGTATACCCTCTCCTCAGAAGAGAAGAGGAAGTTTTCCACTGAGCCTCGGAACTCGCATAGCTACAGTGCAGCTAGCTTAGCGAGTTAGATACCACAGCCCACTGTGGTTTTTAGAGCTCTTCTCTATAAATTCTAGTCACTCCACTAGACATTTGTGGTTCTAGCTCTTTCATTCCACAGTTGATAATATATCTCACATCATTCTGGCCTGTTTCTTTTTTTTTTTCCCAGCATGACACACTGGTACCAGGACTATTAACATGTCACTCAGCAACTTGAATCAGTGCGGCTAGGGATTTCATGGCTCTTTTTTACAATTATAGTCACCATACTAGACCATTTGGTTCATACATCCACAGTCAGTTATGTATCTCACACCATTCTGTGGCCACAGACGAGATTTGTGACTGACATCAAGACCAGCTTGATTGGTACAAACTGAGAGAGGAGTCCACGGGCCTTCAGCTTGGTTAGGACTCGATGTCTGTCTATTTTTCATATAATTGATCTATCCTTGCTAGACACCCATTTTCCCAACTGGATCATCTCATAAAGACTGACCATATATTTCATTCATAGACATTATTTTATTTTTTATTTTATTTAACTGGAGTCGTGGCCTAGTTGATAGAGCATCCACAACTAGGAGGTTGGGGGTTCAAATCTCGGCTGGGTCATACCAAAGACCATATAAAAATGGTACTTCCCGCCTTCTAGCTTGGTGCTCAGCATAATAGAATGGGGGAGGAGAAGTTGTTTGTGGCGGGGCCTTGCATGGCAGTGACCCCTCTGATTTTACATGTGATTAACACTGTAGATAGGAGAAACTTAATTTCGTTCGACTGTACATGATTGGCTGTATGGACTGAATGACAAGAGAGATGTCTTCTTTTATGTTTATACTTTATTCTACTCTGGACTGGACACCTAGTTAGCTGCCATTCTTCAGTCATTCTGCTTTTTTTCTGTGCTTATTACACCCCAGGTCATATGCTATCAACCACTCAAGCCACACACCCCTGCCTCCAATAATGCTTTATTTGGGCTTTAACAATCTGACATTTATCAAATTTTAGTTAGTCTCACAACCAAAGCTAACAGCTAACATTAGAATTAAGCACATTATTGCCATCAAAACACATCTTTCAGAGAAATGATAAAATGTGAAATGTGGTTTGAATAGGGTTCATTATCATTTAAAACAGTTTGCTATAAATAAAGTCCTTTGCTGTGAGTAAAATGGTATTGCAATAATTAAACCTTGAGGTATTCTGACAAAAGCATGTTAAAGAAATTTCATTAACACCTCTGGGAGTGGCATCAACATGCAGAAAAAGTGCATAATAATATTGTTTAGTTAGTGTGCATGCGTTAACCGGCATTAACCGACGTGCAGCCTGTTGCAGTCTGTCTTTTTGCATTGAGTGACTAACACAAAAAGTTCCCTCTGGAATTAATATTCTGATTCTTATAGGGGCTCTTTAAATAAAACAAGCATGTACAACTGTGTTTAAGTAGAGAAGAGAAGCATTTCAATTGTTTAAGTTGTAAAAACCTGTGCAAATGAAGCTGGATAAAGAACTACATTTAAATAAGTAATGACATAGTTTGTATATTGAGTCTAAGACACATGGGCGCAGGTATTTTTGTCACAACTCCACCTCCTGTGACTCACCTGAGCCACACAGCTTACAGGAAACATAACCTGTTCTTAGTAAAGTGAAGAGAAAAGCAGCCGGTTAGCGTCGACAGCAGAAAAACTACACAAACAAATACTGGGAAGTCTAAAATACTACCACTTATTCCACAGAGCAAACACAAGATTTGGAAAGAGAAAGTGACCTACGGGAAATGGCTTCTTGTTTAGAGGAGGACCTTTGCTGTCCTGTCTGTCAGGAAATCTTCAAGGATCCGGTCCTGCTCAGGTGCAGCCACAGCCTCTGTAAGACCTGCCTGCAGAGCTGGTGGAGAGAGAAACAAACCCGAGAATGCCCGGTGTGCCGGGCTGCATGCCAGTGGAGTGAACCACCTTGTAATCTGGCACTGAGGAACCTATGTGAGGCATTCTTACAGGACCAGAGGGCACCGTTGAGCTCTCTCTGCAGTCTGCACTCAGAAAGGCTCAAACTCTTCTGCCTGGACCATCAACAGGCCGCCTGCATCATCTGTCGGGATGCCAAAGTCCACACCGATCACAGGTTCAGACCCATTGATGAGGTGGCGCGTGAACATAGGGAGGAGCTGCAAAGATCGCTGATACCACTGAGGGAAAAGTTCAAGGATTTAAATGAGCTTAGACTGAAGGTCCACCAGACGGTGGAGCACATCAAGGTGCAGTCTCAACGTGCGGCAAGGCAGATCAAGGAGCAGTTCAAGAAGCTCCACCACTTCCTACAGGAGGAAGAGGAGGCCAGGATGGCAGCTCTGCAGGAGGAGGAGAAGCAGAAGAGTCGGGTCATGAAGGAGAAGATTGAGGCTCTCGGCATGGAGGTGGCAGCTCTGTTTGACACCATCAGAGCAACCGAGGAGAAGCTGAGAGATGAAGATGTTGCCTTCCTCCGGAGCTACAAGGCGTTGGCTGAAAGAGTCCAGTTGTGCCCTCTGGCAGAAGAGCCGCAGCTCTTCTCTGGCATGCTAATGGACATGGCTAAACACCTGGGAAACCTAAGCTTCAACATCTGGCACAAGATGAAAGGCATGGCCTCCTACAGTCCAGTGGTTCTGGACCCCAACACAGCCAATGCGGAGCTCTTTCTGTCTGAGGATCTGACCAGTGTAAGGCACGGGAAGAGGCGCCAGCTGCCGGACAACCCAGAGAGATTTGAGTACTGGGATGCTGTCCTGGGCACGAAGGGGTTCAACTCAGGGACTCACAGCTGGGACGTGGAAGTGGGGGAGAAGAAAGACTGGGAGGTGGGGGTACTGGCAGAGTCAGCATCCAGGCGAGGATTTGTGGGGTCGACGGTGTGGAGCGTGGAGTACAGCAATGCTGGCTACAGGACGTACTCACTGGCCAACAAGTACACCGATCTTAGGCTCAGGGAGAAGGTGAAGAAGATTCGAGTTCATTTGGACTGGGATGCAGGACGGCTGTCATTTTCTGAACCTGAGACTGACACCCACATACACACATTCATACACACATTCACGGAGAAACTGCTGCCATACCTCTGCACCAGAAACACCATTCCTCTGAGAGTAGTACCTGTAGATATCTCTGTAACACTGCAGAATTAGATAAAGAAAACTAAGACTGTTCGGACTTATGATGAGTTTGCATGTCTTTCAGTAAAGCCAGAGGGAGCTAATGCAATGACACAGTGTCTGTCCTACTGTCCATCAATCCGTCTGTCCATCAGTTCACATTTTACAGAAATCGCCACTCCTCCTTGGCAATTGCCCTGATGGTCACCAAGCTCACTCACAATGATCCGCAGGTACTGTATGTCTGCATCTAGGCTGTGCTCAAGGTCAATCAAGGTCAGAAGACCGGCACTTATGTATTTTCAGAAAAATTACTAATGCTCCTAAGCAATTGCCCTCATATGCACCAAACTCACACATAATAATCCTTAGGTGGGTCTGTATCCAGGTTGTGCTCTAGGTCAAAGTCAAGGTCAAAGGTCAGGAGATCTGGGTACTTTTTGGATGATTTAATCAGGCCAGAATGAGCTACTCAGTCATTGATGGTTGGGTTGTTATTTTCTTTAAATTCCAATCACCCTAATTGACATCCCTATTCCCACCTGGGTCACTAATCCACAGCTGACAATATATCTTGTGTCATTCTGGCTTATTTTGTTATATTTTTGCCATGACGGTAGATGAGCCATTTGCATTAACTTGGCTAAGTGATCAGAGTCAATCTGTCTACCTACATTAGGGTTCTTCTCAGTAGGGAAGGCTGACAGGCAAGCCACCTGTCATTAGCTTAACTGTTGCAGCTGGTTTTAATTGCTATTTTCAATTAATTTTATCCAAGCCCTACTGGAATCCTTGTTTATCTACCAACATTTGACAATATAATATATTGTGTAAGAACGACATATTATTTGATCTATTTTTACTATAATTTATTGTACTTTGACTGTGATTAAAGGCAACTAACTGCTGTTACCAGTTCCCCATTCACTGTTTTGCAATTGTTTCTGTGCTTATTGTACTTCAGGGACTGGAGTACAATAAGCACTGAAACCACACACAACCAGTGATGCATTACTTAATTGTTCTTTAAGACAAATTTACATTAGTTGGCTCAGACTTTTTTAGCTACCTGAGCTAGGTGCTAGCCAGCAAACATTAGCAACATCCTAAGTGTCAAAAGAAGGAGAGTGTTTTAAACTGGGGCTCTTGAGCTTTTAAACAGACATGCACTGAAATGAGCCATTCTGAGGAAGGCTGCAAAGGATGATTCACAAAGATGGTACAGGGGCTGAAAAGTTCATAGGCTGAAAAATTCATAGTGTTCAAATTTGACCAAATGTGGTTTATTTTTCAACATAGTCTCCCCTTCGATCTACACACTTCTTCCAATGGTGTTGCAGTGCTTGGAACCCTGTGGCTGAAAAATAAACCACATTTGGTCAAATTTGACCACTATGAACTTTTCAGCCTATGAACTTTTCAGCCTCCCCATACAATAATTAAATATATATCAATAAAAATTATTGAATGCTTAGTGAAACCACTGACGTATATCTGTTACCTGTCTCTCCAAACAGGTATATTTCCCAATGCAATGAAAATAGCGAAAGTAATTCCGATATACAAGACGGGTGACAGAGGGGAATTCTCAAACTATAGACCAATTTCACTATTGCCGCAATTTTCCAAGATACTTGAAAAAATATTCTATGAGAGAACTGACAACTTCATACTGAAGAATAATTTATTGTGTGAGCAGCAATATGGGTTCAGACACAAGAGGACAACTGCATTTGCTCTAATGGAATTTATAGAAAAAATATCAACTGCCGTTGAAAATAAAGAGTATTCAGTTGGGATATTCCTGGATCTTAAAAAAGCATTTGATACAGTGGATCATAATTTATTATTAAAGAAACTACAAAATTGTGGTATTAGGGGGGTAGCACTGTCCTGGTTATGCAGTTACTTAAAATAGATATCAGTATGTATGTGTTGGTAACAAAAACTCACAGTTACTGAAGGTTACTTGTGGAGTCCCACAGGGTTCAGTTTTGGGGCCATTGTTATTCAATATGTATATAAATGATATATGTAAAGTTTCAGAAAAAATGGATTTAATATTGTTTGCCGATGATACTAATTTATTATTCAGTGGAAGCAATTTGGAACAACTTTTGGATACACTCGGAAAGGAATTAGAAAAGCTTAAACTGTGGTTTGATTCAAACAAATTAACGCTCAATTTAAGTAAGACAAAATTTATAGTTTTTAACAACCATCACAACAACTTAGTATCTAAACTCAGTGTAAATGGTGTAGAGATTGAAATGGCATCCCAAACTAAATTTCTTGGAGTAATAATTGATAATAAACTGTGTTGGAAGTCACATATTCCAACACATATTAAGTTACATATATTAAGTTTGCAGACGACACCACGGTGGTGGGACTTATTCAGAGGGATGAGGAATCAATGTACAGGGAAGAAGTGAGAGACCTGGAGGGCTGGTGCAGGGAGAACAATCTGGTGCTCAACGTGGACAAAACGAAGGAGATGATTATCGACTTCCGGCGGTCACAGCCTGAGCACGTCCCCCTCAGCATCGGTGGCCATTTAGTGGAGAGAGTAGAGAACATCAAGTTCCTCGGAGTGCAGATCTCGCAGGACCTGACCTGGAGCAAAAATTCCTTGGAGATCAGGAAGCGGGCTCAGCAGAGACTGCACTTCTTGAGGAAACTCAAACAGGCCTCTCTCCCCATCTGCATCCTCAGGACCTTCTACAGAGGTGTGGTGGAGAGTGTTCTGACGTACTGCATTGCTACATGGTACTCCAGCTGCAGTATGTCAGTCAAAAAAGCCCTGCAGAGGATAGTCAATGGGGCTGAGAGGGTAATTGGAGTCTCCCTCCCCTCTGTCCAAGAACTTTTTCAGAACCGTTGTAGGAGCAGGGCACTGAACATTGTCAAGGACCGTTCTCACCCTCTGCATAAACATTTTGAACTTCTTCCATCTGGTAAACGATTCCGGAGCATCAGAGGCAGAACCACCAGACTGATCAACAGCTTCCTTCCACAAGCTGTCAGGATGCTGAACAGTTGACCCGGAATCTCTCATACACACTACTGCACCTACGGACATTTTGTATATTATTTGTATATTATAGTTAGTTATTTTTTTTTTCCCCAAGTATGTCTCAGGGATGTGTGAATGGATGGGGGTGTGTGGGTGGAGGGTGGAGCTATGTGGGAGTGTGTCTTAAATCCTGCTGCTTCTATTTTTATGGATGCCGAGAGAAACGCAATTTCATCTTGCCTGCACTACAGTTGTATGTACAGCAATATGACAAAGTTTGATTTGATTTGATTGATTTGATTTAATATTAATTATATTAAAGGTAAAATATCCAAATCAATTGCAATACTACACAGAGTGAAATATTTGCTGAATCAACCCACACTATATACCTTGTATCATTCATTAATACTCCCATACATGACATATTGTACTGAAGCATGGGGAAATACATATAAAACAAACATATATCCAGTCTTTATGCTTCAGAAGAGAGCTATTAGAATAATAAACAAAGCTGCTTACAGGGAACCAACAAACCCACTTTTTCTTAAATTAAAAGCTCTCAAGTTGAAAGATTTGGTTGACTTTAAAACTGCAGTAATAATGTTTAAAGTGAAGAATCTATCACTGCCCGCAAATATCCAAAAGTTGTTCCAAATAAGGGAGAAACAATATCATTTCAGAGGAACATGTATATTTCAAAAACCTTCAGTGAGAACTACCACCAAGCAACACTGTGTTTCAGTGCAAGGAGTCAGATTATGGAACGCTTTTGGACCTGAATTAAAATCATGTACAACACTTGGACAATTTAAACAAAAACTAAAGGAAGAAATACTCCAAACATATATACAAGATGACATGTAAAATCACATAAGGATTGTCATATCCAGTCTGTGTTGCGTTGTTGCTTAGTTTTTTTGTCACATTTTGTCTTAGCTTTGTTCCGAATTGTAATTGCTCTTGTTTTGTTTTTCTTTTGAATTCTTGGATGGAATATGGGTGGGCATTATAAGCTGCGGCTTCAGCCATCACCCATTTCGGATAACTTATGTTGAACTGTATAATCAGAGGAGTTATTGTCTAATTTGACCTTGTTGGATTTTCTTTCCCCCTTTGTTATATTATTCTGTTTCTTTTTAATCTGTACTTTAATCTATCCAAAGTAAAGATTCATTCATTCATTCATTCATTCATTCATTCATTCAAATAATGAAAGGCAACTGAACCACATACAGACTTTTAATTAAGACCCATGGGAACTGTCAACATGTAGAAAAATGGTCTTCACTTATTTTTCTCATCCCTGGATGACCAAAGCACTTAATATATTGGGCTATCTACCCATTCACACACACTAACAGCGGCGGAGCTGCCATGCTAGGCATGAGTCTGACCCACCAGGTGAAACTCAGGGGTCAGTATCTTGCTCAAGGACACTTCAACATGCAGACCACTGAGAGAGCAGGAACTGAACCACCGACTCATCGATCAGAGGCCAACCACACTCTACACCTGCGCCACAGCTACCTCGCCCCACAGAAAAAGAGCAGTGAATGGGACCTGTAAGGCTGCGTGTCCACAGAGCATGTAAAAACACTCTGGACCTGTTTTCAGGACCATTCACAAACTGTCTTGAAAAAAGGTCTCTGCCTTGTATCCTAGCAACTGCTTGACCTGTCAGTCAACGCTTGTCATCATGTAGTTTCACACGTTTTGTATCGAAGCGCTCTACTAACAACAACCAGCAACAAAACCACATCAAACTGGCAAGAAAGCCTACATCCCTCCAAGCATTTTGCTGTTAAATATTGACCATGGAATACTTGTAGTTTAATTGTGATCAATTTGTTAGAGAGGCGTGAGTGCTGCGTTGCTCCAAAAGTTGCACTTTTTTCAACTTTCAGTGCTGTGACAGCAATGACAAAAAAAATAAATAAATAAAAAAAAGCTCACTGCTGAGAGAGTTTTTGCATTGCACTGAGCTCTCGACGCTGAGTGGGAAACAACATGCTTCGTACACAGCCTAGTGTGTATTGGAACGTTTCCAAATGCTGGATTAAGTGACACCTTTTGGCCATTAGGAGAACTGAGGTGTCAGTGGCTCCATGCTGTAGATCTCTTAGCAGCCCAAAGATATCACCAAAATGCACAAAGTACTTTTAATATTAATTTGCTGGGACTCTTTGCACTGATTGATTATATTTAATATTTTCCCATAGTAAACATTCAACAATGTCTGCTTTCTGTATATGACAATATTGCACTTCAGTTATAAAATTCATCTATCATTAATTTATTTTTTGTCAATGTATGAGCTGCACATTGAACTAAGGAGCTTTTATGTTAGTTTTAAAAGTTCTTTGGTTGAACTATATTGCTATACTGATCTATTTTAGTATCCTTTATACTAGTTCAAGTAATTTTAGTCTAGTTCTGTTTTTTTGTATTATATATTTGATTAAAAAAATTACAACAGTAACTTCAATTGGGTGGCTTTCATGTAGGCAGCCTTTTAAAGGCTCCTTGACCATAGATATTTTTTCTCTTTTTTTGTAACACATGATTAACTATCTTTTTTTGTGTACAGATATGTGGCTTTTCTGTGGTCGATTGGTTAAATAAAGTATATGTCCTTCTCTCTCTCGCTCACTCGTTCTTTTCTCCCTCTCTATGTCTGAGTGTGTGTGTTACTATGTATTATAGATCAGTGAAGCTGCAGAATTTGATTTTATTTTCGAAAATTATGCTTTTCAATTTTCCCATCAGTCCCCGAACGCGCCATTTGTAATGATGAGCTTAATCGAGCCGCTAATATAAAGTTGTAAGTATTATATTGGACAATTTCCGGTTTAGTTCAAAATAAAGCCAGACTAAAAAAAAGAAAAAGTAAATTTTGGGTGATGCTGGATTCGTTTTGGATTATGTTTCAGATTAACAGACAGTTTTATAACACGTGCATTTACACACACACTTTGATCGCTTCAACCCAATAGGACTCATTTCACTTATAAATGTAAGGCAGGCTTTTATTTTTAGAAATACATACCGGTTCCGTTGTTGTGTTTCCGACTAACTTGTCAGACTTTTGAGTCCAATGGACGCTGGGTCGCATCTCTGAGGAAACAATCGTCTTACATTCAGTCTGAAAAATCGGACTTTTATTTACATGGAGAACATCTAAACCGGCTTTTTTTCTGATCTACGGTTCTCGTCGCTACAGCTTTACTCGCACCGATACGGCGTTTGGGGCCCTCATCTCGGCCTTGTTTATACTGTGATCGGGGGGCAGTAGGCCCGGCCGCGGTGGTGTTGGTCCTGAGCCCATTTTAACGGCCATCTCCCAGTTCGATCGGCCCGTTTCATCTCACCAAGTAAGTGGAAACTGCGGTGCTGAGTTGTGTTGATTCAAAGCCAATATGAGTCAGTTTGTGGATGTTTCGGTTCTGATGTCAATTTGTAGTTATTGTTAGCCGTTAGCTCCCAGCTATCTCTGCTGATGCTAACCGCTAACTCAGGCTAACACGAACTTAAAATACGAACGCACTATTACCACAAAGCTACACACACACATTATTTTGACTTAAATCACTACAGCAGTATAGACTTTCATTATTATTTTAAATTTATCATAACTAATCAATGCCTTTAATTTTTTAGACGCATTTTGGCACTGCTAGTATGTTGCTAAGCTAAATTTAGCCGTAGGTTAAAGGCGTTTTATTTTGAAAGTTTAGCAGGTGTGTATAACCGCGTAACCCTTAAAAATTCTGAATGTTACACTTTAGTCGTGAGAATACATCTTGGGGTCTATTTAAATTCATTTGATCAACAATATCAATAAACGAAAACAGCTTTTTGACACATTATTTGGCAGGAACATGGATGAATGGATGGACGACAGTAGTGCGGTGAAGGTCCTGTTTATTTCCAAGAAGTAAAATATTCAGGTTAGATAGAAGATTCTGAAGTAAAATGTTTTTTTCTATTATTAACACTGTTATATAAACTGTAACGTCTGAATGATACAGTTACAACATAATGGTACCAAATAAATCTCTTGGGTACCCATGGCCATCACCATAGCAAACAAGGTAGGACTCAAAGCCGATCCCTGATGTAATTCCCCCCCCCCCCCCCACCTTGAATCCATCTGTCACTCATACAGCACACCTCACTACCCTTTTCACTGTTCTGTTCATGTCCTGCACCATCCTCACATACTTCTCTGCCACACTTCTCTCTCAGCACCCTGTCATACGTTTTCTTTCTATTGTAGATTCTCTTTAGATTTATTTTTTAATGACAGTAATATATCAGTGTTTCCCCTAGGTTTACAACCTGGTGGGGGGGGGGGGCAGCGTGAAGGTCAACAATGACAAACTCTTAAAGGAATCATGGTTTTCATAACTTTCTTTTAGTAACAGTTTCTTTTAGTAACAACTGTTTCTTTTAATAACAGCAGTCAGTATAAATAAAAACTTTAAAAAAAATTATTGAACAAAGCATCAGAATATTTGAACAATATTGAATGAAATATCTGAACATTTGTTTATACTAGTGCATTGCCCATAGAATGCAAGTATTTCTGTCTGAAACAGGTATCCCAGTTAGGCTTTACAGGCCCAAATGTAGGCTGTGTTTGAAAGTGGAATACAAAGAGGTGTAGCCTATATGTAGGCAATCACACTTGTTAGACTTTGACAAATATGAAAGGGAATGAACGGCATGAAGATTTATTTGATTGTGTGGAATATTAATTACAGAATACCTAATTACTGAAAGTGAATGGGACATCCAATATTAGCGACAGTTTCAGATCCCTTGTTTGTTTGTCGGATCACTTATTTGCGTGAGCTTTATTACTATAGTTCATAATAGAGAATCTTGCACTTTGGGGAATGGGAGTTGTTCAGTTACCATTATAATTATTTTAGTTTATATCACTGTTCAATAATAATAATACTGGATTATATTTATATGGCACTTTACATGTGAAGTGACATCTCAAAGCGCTTACAGTGAGTCCATTATTCATTCACTCCAGACAAACATTGATAGTGGTAATCAGCTATTATAGACAAAGCTGCCCTGGGGCAGACTGATGGAAACGTGGCTGCCAATCTGCGCCAACTGCCTCTCCGACCACGACTGAACATTTACACACACTAGTGCATTGCCCATAGAATGCAAGTATTTCTGTCTGAAATGGGTATCCCAGTTAGGCATTACAGGCCCAAATGTAGGCTGTGTTTGAAAGTGGAATACAAAGAGGTGTAGGCTATATGTCGGCAATCATACATGTTAAGACTTTGACAAATACATACCTGCCAACTACTCTGGTTTTGCCGTAATGGTTCCGGGTTTCAAGACCCCATTCCGGGTTACGGCTTTATTAATCAAAATTACGGTTTTTCACTAAAAAATCAGTCAAAAATTTTAAATCGTAAAAAAAAACACAAAAGCAATTCCAAACACGAGATCGCTAGGAATCGTATCTAAATTTAGAACATAGTAGCGTCAGTAGTGTTTCTTTTCGTGGTTCGCTGCTACGCTTTACCTGAAGCGTTTGCTAAGCTAACGCTATCGCTATTGAGGGTATTGAGGTTTCTATTCTCACGCGAAATCCCGGAGAGGCGTGCGTACATGGCGAGATGTAAACACGATGTAAACTGCTGCAGACGTTTGCATGACTGCACTTCAACCCTGGCAAATGGACCATGGATTAGACATCTAAAGGGAGAATACATTTCATATAATGCCTAAGATTCTGAAGAACATGTGCTGTGTAATTGCAAGCCTTGTCATGCTTGGTGTATCATGTAAACACATAAAATATCAGAGCGATTTTGCCGTCTTTTATGCACGTGCCTGTGCCTGCTGATATCTCTAGTCTTCTAGTTACCTCCGCCAAGGAGGTTATGTGATCATCAGCGTTGGTTTGTCTGTTTGTTTGTTAGCAAGATAACTCAAAAAGTTATGGACGGATTTTCATGAAATTTTCAGATTGTCAGAAATGGGGTATCCTACAGATGATTAGATTTTGGTGGTGATCCGGATCACCGTCTGGATCCAGGAATTTTTTAAAGGATTCTTTTTTCTTTTTTTTTTTTAACATTGCGAGATAGGGCCATTTTCAATATTTTATTTATGATGTTAAACACTGTATGGGGGGAACTGTGGCGCTTGGCGGAGGTCTGCGCGGTCCGAGTGCTTTTCTAGTATTCATAATACATCACATCTGGCCTATTCAAAGTTCTATGCAGTGTTAAGATAGTCTTTTGAATGCAAATTTAATGAATGAATGAATCTTTATTTCGGATAGATTAAAAGTAAAGATTAAAAAGAAACAGAATAACATAACAAAGGCGAAAAAATCCAACAAGGTCAAATTAAACAATAACTCCTCTGATTATACAGTTCAACATAAGTTATCTGAAATGGGTGATGGCTGAAGCCGCAGCTTATATTGCCCACTCATATTCCATCCAAGAATTCAAAAGAAAAACAAAACAAGAGCGATTACAATTCAGAACAAAGCTAAGACAAAATGTGACAAAAAAAAACAACTAAGTAACAACACAACACAGACTGGATATGACGATCCTTATGTGATTTTACATGTCATCTTGTATATACGTATGTTTGGAGTATTTCTTCCTTTAGTTTTTGTTTAAATTGACCAAGCGTTGTACATGATTTTAATTCAGGTCCAAAATCGTTCCATAATCTGACTCCTTGCACTGAAACACAGTGTTGCTTGGTGGTAGTTCTCACTGAAGGTTTTTGAAATATACATGAGATGACTGTTGTTGTGAAATGGCGCTATATAAATAAAATTGAATTGAATTGAAATGTTCCTCTGAAATGATATTGTTTCTCCCTTATTTGGAACAGCATTTGGATATTTGCGGGCAGTGATAGATTCTTAGCTTTAAACATTATTACTGCAGTTTTAAAGTCAACCAGATCTTTCAACTTGAGAGCTTTTAATTTAAGAAAAAGTGGGTTTGTTGGTTCCCTGTAAGCAGCTTTGTTTATTACAGTATTCTAATAGCTCTCTTCTGAAGCATAAAGACTGGATATATGTTTGTTACCTCCGCCAGGCCGAAAGGCCAGGAGGAGGTAATGTTTTTGCCGGGGTTTGTCTGTGTGTTTGTCTGTCTGTCTGTCTGTTGGTTAGCAAGATAACTCAAAAACTTTTGGACGGATTTCAATGAAACTTTCAGGCGTTGTTGGAAATGGTACAAGGAAGAACTGATTAAATTTTGGGGATGATCCGCATCACCGTCTGCATACAGGAATTTTTTAAAGCATTTTTCCACACTGTGACATACGGCCATTTTCAACATGTGCGCAGGCGCAATGGAGGGCGCTGGGCGTTGTGTCTGACCAACACAAACTCCGCGTTCTTCAACGTTTTAGGCACAAAAGCATGCGGAAAACACTGGTGGCCTGGGCCCGCCAGCGTGCCTGTGCCAGCCATAGGCGCTGCGCACATTGCGCTGGTCGTCGTGTATGACCAACACAAACTCCGCGTTCTTCAACGTTTTAGGCACAAAAGCACGCGGAAAACACTGCTGGCCTGGGCCCGCCAGCGTGGCTGTTTTTGCGCCACGCTGCAAAACCTGACACGGCCACCTGTCCGCCGCCCGATTATTTGCCACAAATTCCCCGCCCAGCTATAGGCGCTGCGTAAAAACGACCTCTCTGCCGGGGAAGATTCTAAATTCTGTTTTGCCGCGGAGCGCAACCCCAATATAATATAAAACCCATGGCAACCTGTCTAACCAATCTGCATCCGTCAGTGGAGGAGATGGACACACCAACACTTCAGTTTATTACCTCCGCCAAGGAGGCAATGCTTTTACAACCGTAAAACGGGGCTATAAGGGACGGCGGGGTAATATGGGACACTTTTCTAAATGTAATTCTGCTTTTTTAATTTTGCTTCCGCCTAGATTTGATGAAGGATTCATGGATATTTGACAATAACAACACAACTCAGCGTCCTGCTCAAAATAAAAAAAGCAGAATTACATTTAAAACATTTCCCAGAAAAGTGTCCCTTATTAACCCGCCGTCCCTTATAGCCCCGTTTTACACTACTGAACCACTAATCCTATCACTATCACATTGATTGTCATTCATTAATTGTCTGTTTATTGCACTGTCCATGTCAAATAAACAAATAATCATTGTGAATCCAATTGCTAGTCATATCTTTTCATGCTCAGGGAATCTGAAAACGTACACACAAACACTGTATGGGGGGAACTGTGCCGCTTGGCGGAGGTCTGCGCTCTCCGAGTGCTTTTCTAGTTTTATATGTATTTCCCCATACTTCAGTACAATATGTCATGTATGGGAGTATTAATGAATGATACAAAGTATATAAGCTGTTAGCATGAGGCCTACATATCTCCCGAGAGAACACTCACACGTGATCTGCATTGTTGTTTATGCAAATCCGACGGCGAACGCTGGGACAGCACGTGACGTCATCCATTCAGTAACCAGCAGGCTGCAGACAGAACACCCAGATGCTCTTCTCCTCATCTCAGGCGATTTCAACCATGTTTCACTGTCTCCCATTCTACCCACGTTCACCCAGTATGTCACATGCCACACTAGAGACAATAAAACACTGGATTTATTCTACGCAAACACTAAGGAGGCGTACACCTCATCACAACTCCCCCCACTCGGGAGATCGGATCACAACTTGGTTCATCTCCGGCCGGTGTACAAACCCCTAGTGCACAGACAACCTCCGGCCATGCACACTGTGGAGTTATGGTCTGAGGAGACAATGGACACCCTAAAGGGCTGTTTTGAAGCCACCGCCTGGAAGCAGCTCTGCGATCCACATGGTGAGGACATCGATGGCCTCATTCACACCTTAACGGGCTACCTCAGCTTCTGTGTGGACAAATCCGTTCCCACCAAGACCATACGGCGTCACTCAAACAACAAACCCTGGATCAACCCTGAGATAACAACACTTCTGAGAGAGAAGAAGAGGATCTTCAGGTCAGGGAACAGGGAGATGCTGAAGTCCGTACAGAGGGAGCTGAGGAGAAAGATCAGAGAAGGCAAGGACAGCTTCAGGAAGAAGATGGAGGACAAGCTGCAACAGAGCGACATCAGCGGGGTCTGGAGAAACCTCAAAACCATCTCGGGGCTCCAGAATACCTCCCCCCAGGCCACAGGGGGCAGGGAGTGGGCGAACAACCTGAATCTGTTTTTCAATAGATTTGACCAACCGCCCTCCCCCCTGACTGCACAACAACCACTGCTGCCTCTAAAGAAATCAAGTCCTGCTGCCCACTCCCCACTCCACCAACACCCCCCCACTCCCAACACACAGCCCCCCATCCTGACCCTGACCAAGACCCAGGTGAGGACGGAGCTGAGGAAGATCAAGGCGAGGAAGGCGCCGGGACCGGACGGCATCAGCGCAAAGCTCCTCAAGTCCTGTGCAGACCAGCTGTGTGGGATTGTGACGTATATCTTCAACATGAGCCTGAAACTGGGGAGGGTACCACAGCTGTGGAAAACATCTTGTGTGGTACCTGTACCAAAAACTTCCCACCCCAAAGACCTGAACAGCTACAGACCGGTGGCCTTGACGTCCCACTTGATGAAGACCCTGGAGAGACTGCTCCTTGCTCACCTCCGCCCCCTGGTGGAACCAGCGATGGATCCACTCCAGTTCGCCTACCAGCATGGCATTGGGGTGGAGGATGCGGTGATCTTCCTCCTTCACCGTTCTCTGTCCCACCTGGAGAAGCCCGGGAATATGGTGAGGATCATGTTCTTTGACTTCTCCAGTGCTTTCAACACCATCCAACCGATGATCCTGAAGGACAAGCTGCTGCGCGCAGGGGTGGACCAGCACCTGTCATCATGGATCCTGGACTACCTCACGAACCGGCCTCAGTTTGTGAGAACCCGGGACTGTGTGTCCGACACGATCATCAGTAGCACGGGGGCCCCCCAGGGAACGGTGCTGGCTCCCTTCCTGTTCACTCTTTATACTGCGGACTTCTCACACAACACAACACACTGCCATCTACAGAAGTTCTCTGATGACTCTGCGATCGTTGGCCTCATCTCCAATGGAGATGAAGCTGAGTACAGAGGGCTTATCCAGGACTTCGTGGACTGGTGCCATCGGAACTGCCTCCAGATCAACGCGAGGAAAACTAAGGAGCTGGTGGTGGACTGCCGCAGGCATGGGCAGCCCCTCACAGTACCAGTAAATATACAGGGAACAGACATCGAGATGGTGACATCCTATAAGTACCTGGGTATTCATCTGAACAATAAACTAGACTGGTCACACAATACTGATGCACTCTACAAGAAGGGACAGCGCAGGCTGTTCCTGCTGAGGAGACTCAGGTCTTTTGGTGTACAAGGGGCGCTGCTGAAGTCATTCTATGACACGGTGGTGGCATCAGCCATCACTTTTGGAGTGGTCTGCTGGGGCAGTGGCATTACTGCAGCCGATAGGAAGAGACTGAACAAACTGATTAAGAAAGCTAGCTCTGTCCTGGGGCAGCGCCTTGATCCGATGGAGGAGATAGGAGAGAGAAGGACGGTGGCTAAACTGTCATCTCTGCTGGAGTCCGAGTTCCACCCTATGCAGGACATACTGAATGCACTGAGGAGCTCATTTAGCAGCAGACTACATCATCCCAGGTGCACAACCGAGAGGTTTCGTAGGTCCTTCCTACCAACGGCTGTCAGACTGTACAACCTAAGCAGGGCTGCTCGCAGAGATAGCAAAAAGACGTAACAAACTAATAGTTTTTTGAATGCAAAAGATGCAATAGACTTACACAATGGTCCCCTCCGGCATACAACTAGGAACTTACCGGTCGCTATGGAGGGTGAGAATATGTATGGGCACATAATCATACCATGTAGGATAACTAAGTAGACGGTTATGCTGTTTCATTCCATCTAGCAACAATGCTCTGCACTGTGTGTGTTTATATATTTACATATTTATTCCATCTAGCTACAATGCTCAGCACTGGGTGTGTTTATATATTTATATATCTACATATTATTCCATCTAGCTACATTGCTCCGCACTGTGTGTGTTTATATACTTGCATATTTATTCCACCTAGCTGCAATGCTCCGTACTGTGGGTGTTTATATATTTACATATTTATTCCATCTAGCTACAATGCTCTGCACTGTGTGTTCATATATTCATATATTTATTCCATCCAGCTACAATGCTCTGCACTGTGTGTCTGTGTGTGTGTGTATATATATATATATTTTATAGTAATACGTACATATGTATATTAGCTGCTCTTGCTTGCTTGTTTTTTTTTTTTTTCTTGCCTTCTGATTGTTGCTCTGAGTGTTGCTATCCCTGTGCTGTTGCAATCCTGGAATTTCCCCGTTGTGGGACTAATAAAGGCTTATCTTATCTTATCTTATCTTATCTTATAATGTGGGTTGTTGATTCAGCAAATATTTCACTCTGTGTAGTATTGCAATTGATTTAGATATTTTACCTTTAATATAATTAATATGTGACTTCTATGTCAAATGCTAATATTTGTTTGACACTGCGGCCCCTGGACCCTGGCTAGCTACTACGCTTTTCAGGTTTGAAAGTTGAAGAAATATGAGGTTGTTAGCTACATTTAACTAGATTTAATGCTAATATTTGTTTGGCAAATATTAGCATTATTATTATTAGCATTAGCATTAGCATTATTAGCATTAGCATCGGCCCCTGGACCCCGGCTAGCTACTAGGCTTTTCAGGTTTGAAAAGTTGGCAAGTATGCAAATATAAAAGGGAGTAAATGGCACTAAGATTTATTTGGTTGTGTGAATGTTAATTACAGAATACTTAATTATTGAAAATGAATGGGACATCCAATATTAGCGACGGTTTCAGATCCCTTGTTTATTTGTTTGTCAAATTACTTATTTTTGTGATCTTTTATCACTTATATTCATAATAGTGTATCTTGTACTTTGGGGAATGGGAGTTGTTCAGCCATCATTATAATTATTTTAGTTTATATCACTGTTCAGTGATGAGTTAAGTGTAATATTGAATTTCTTCTGTGTATTGTTAATGAACTCATGCAGTACTATAACAAGACATGTTTACAAATATTTGAGTGCAGCATCAGTTTATATTTTAGCAATATTTTGTTGTTAAAAGGTGTTTTAAAACTGTAATCAACCGAATTAGTCCCCCTGCAACCCGAAAAGGATTAAGCGGATAGAAGATGGATGGATAGATACCCAACATTATTATACACTGAAGAAGGATCTGTTTGACTGCAATGCAACTGTTGGATCATTGTTGCCCATTTGTCAGTAAATATTTAACTAAAAAAATATTTATTTTGTTATTTGGGCATTTTTGTGTCCTGTTTGGTAGTTAAGTCATTCCAGCCATTCCGCTCCACAATCATGGCGGTATTATTAAGTTTTAAATTTTTACATACTCACACGGGAGGGGGGACTCGCGGTCCTTCAAAGTACAGTGATACCACACGGGTGAAGCAGCAGCAGGGACTCCCGTCTACCACTGACTGGGCAGGCTGGGCGTGCCTCCCTGCGAAGGACTGTGGTCTGCCCGGTCGGGCCGCTGCTTTGTCAGACCCGGGTCCACCCCAGCGCGCCGACCAGTCTGCTCACATACCTCATGTTCTGCACATATGCCAAATTATCCTTTAGACCAGGGGTGTCCAATAATGTGCCATGGAGAGCCAAAACCCTGCAGGCCTTACCTCCAACCAGTGTCTTAAACAGCAGATTTCACTGAATTTCTTCCCATTGATTGCTGATCAGTGAAAACACCTGCTGAAGAGACTGGGTAGAAGAGAAAACCTGCAGGGTCTTGGCCCTCCATGGCATATGATTGGACACCCCTGCTTCAGACCTACGCAATCATGATAATTTTATGGTGTAATTTTTTTAAGCATTAAATCTTCAGTATTTTTTTTTTTTTTTTTTTTTTGTTACTTATTTGTACCCGTAGGTAGACTTGGTTTGCAGTCTGGTGACAAGCCACCGGCTGCTGGTCGCTGCGTGCGCGAGCGCCCTAAACCTACATGTTTTTGGTGTGCGGGAGGAAACCGGAGAAATCCCGGAGTAAACCCGCGCAACACGGGGAGAACATGCAAACTCCACACAGCTCACTGTTGGTCGGGGGCTGGGATCGAACCCACGATCTCATGATCCCCGCGATCCCCCGGCCGAGGGTAAAACTGTGCTGCCACAGTGCTAAACCACTGCGCCACCGTGCAGCCCAAGTATTATCTTTTTCTAGTTAAATTTGTCACTTTTGGCTTCCTTGTTTTCCTCATGGAGCGCTGTGGTTACTGGACGCCGTGATGCCGCGTATTATCCAATCAGTACAGAGTCGATGCAAAACCCTGCCCACATCTCTAGAAGCCAGAGCATCAGGAGAGAGCGATGACTAAACTTTTATTGATAAAAATTACATATTTTGACTGAACAACTCCATACTTGGGGATGGAGCAAATCATGTATAAAATCTTAGGTCAGTCTGACGAATAGATCAAGAGAAACAGTAGATATAAAAAGTCTACACACCCCTGTTTAAATTCCAGTTTTAATAAAAAACTTACAATAACCAGGTTGCATAAATATGCACACCCTCTTATAACTGGGGATGTGGCTGTGTTCAGAATTAACCAGTCACATTCAAACTCATGTTAAATGGGAGTCAGCACACACCTGCCACCATTTAAAGTGCTTCTGATTAACCCCAAATAAAGTTCAGCTGTTCTAGTAGGCTTTTCCTGACATTTTTGTAGTCACATCTTACAGCACAAGCCATGATCTGCAGAGAACTTCCAAAGCATCAGAGGGATCTCATTGTTCAAAGGTGTCAGTCAGGAAAAGGGTACAAAAGAATTTCCAAGGCATTAAATATCCCATGGAACACAGTGAAGACAGTCATCATCAAGTGGAGAAAATATGGCACAACAGTGACATTACCAAGAACTGGATGCCTCGCCAGAATTGATGAAAAGACAAGAAGAAAGCTGGTTAGGAAGGCTAGCAAGAGGCCGTCAGCAACATTGAAGTAGCTGCAGGAATTTCTGGCAAGTACTGGCTGTTGAGTACATGTGACAACAATCTCCCATCTAGGGTTGCAAGATAGAAGCCTTACGAAGAAAACCAGCCAAGCCCGGCTACATTTTTGAAGAAACACATTTGAAATCCCCCAAACGCATGTGGGAAAATGTGTTATGGTCTGATGAAACCAAGGCTGAACTTTTTGGCCGTAATTCCAAAAGGTATATTTGGCGCAAACACAACACTGTTAATCACCAAAAGAACACCATACCTGCAGTAAGGCATGGTGGTGGTACTATCATGCTTTGGGGCTGTTTTTCTTCAGCTGGAACTGGGGCCTAGTCAAGGTGGAGGGAATTATGAACAGTTCCAAATACCAGTCAGTGTTGACACAAAACCTTCAGGCTTCTGCTAGAAAGCTGAAGATGAAGAGGAACTTCATCTTTCAGCATGACAATGACCCAAAGCACACATCCAGATCAACCAAAGAATAGCTTCACCAGAAGAAGATTAAGGTTTTGTACTGGCCCAGCCAGAGACCAGACCTGAATCTGATCGAACATCTGTGAGGTGATCTGAAGAGGGCTGTGCACAGGAGATGCCCTCACAGTCTGACAGATTTGGAGCGTTTCTGCAAAGAAGAGTGAGCAAATATTGCCACATCAAGATGTGCCACACTGATAAGACTCCTACCCAAAAAGACTGAGTGCTGTAACAAAAGCCAAAGGTGCTGCAAAAAAGTATTAGTTTAAGGGTGTGCATATTTATGCAAGCAGGTTATTGTAAGTTTTCTATTTTTCCCCTTAAAAAAATTGTTTGTTTTTCAATTGGGTTGTACAGGTTATAGGCCACATTAATGGCAAAAGTTTTGAAATGATTTATCTTGGTCTCATTTTTGTACATCACAAAAACCTGGCATTTGAACAGGGGTGTGTAGACTTTTTCTATCCACTGTATGCGTGGAACAGACAGACAGACACAGAGACCCAAGTGCTTACAGTGAGTCCATTATTCATTCACTTCAGACAGACATTGATAGTGGTAAGCTGCTACTGTAGCCACAGCTGCCCTGGGGCAAACTGATGGAAGCGTGGCTGCCAATCTGTGCCAACAGCCTCTCCGACCACTACCGAACATTAATACACATTCATACCTGGTACCATGGACACTGGAGGTGAGGAGGGCAGAGTGTCTTGCCCAGGGATACAGTGGCAGGATGACTGGGGAGAGCGAGATTTGAACCACCAACCCTTTTTTTTTTGGATGACCCGCTCTACCTCCTGAACCACTGCTGCCCCTGTTCAGTGATGGAGTTAAGTGTAATATTGAATTTCTTCTGTGTATCATCAATAAACTCAGGCAGTACTATTACGGGACACGTTTTCAAATCTTTGAGACCCATTGTAGTGTATCCTTTTATAATTTAGCAATATTTTGTTATTAAATGTTTTTAAAACTGTAATCAATCAAATTAACTACAAAACACCCAACATTGTACACAGCAGAAAGCCCTGATTGACTGTAACCGTTGCTGTTGCCCATTTGTCAGTAAATATTTAACTAAAAATGATTTATTTTGTTATTTGGGCATGTTTGTTTCCTGTTTGGTCAAGGGGTTAAAACCCCTTGACGCCTGAATTTATTTCCAACTGTTAACAATTTTTTTTTAATTTAAATTTTTTTTTTTTCATAATTGAAATCGTCTTTTTTTTTTTTTTGATTGATGCAAATTCGCGACAATAGGCGTCAAGGGGTTAAGTCATTCCAGCCATTCCGCTCCACAATCATGGCGGTATTATTATTAAGCTTTTACATCACATTCCAAATTATTATGCAAATGTATTTGTCTCTGATTTTCCTAAATAGCTGATGCAAATGACAGTCAGTATGATTTTCAAGTCAACTATTAGAGCATAATTCAGTTTTTTTTAACAAACCTCCCAATGATTATTTTTTTTGCAAAAATAAAAAAACTCAAAATGCACTGTTCCAAATTGTTATGCACAACAGTTTCAAAACATTTTAGTGGTTGTAAAGAACTGAAAATGGTCATTTGTTGAATTTGTAGCATTAGGAGGTCATATTTACTGAAATCAAAAGCTTTTTCAATCAAAAACATCTCAACAGGCCAAGTTACACACGTGGACAAAATTGTTGGTTCCCCTCTGTTAATGAAGAAAAACCCACAATGGTCACAGAAATAACTTGAATGTGACAAAAGTGGTAATAAATAAAAATTCTATGAAAATTAACCAATGAAAATCAGACAATGCTTTTGAATTGTGTGGTTCAACAGAATTACTTTAAAAAACAAACTCATGAAACAGGCCTGGACAAAAATGATGGTACCCCTAGAAAAGATTGAAAATAATGTGACCATAGAGACATGTTCAATTAAGTGTGTGGTATTAGGGGGGTAGCACTGTCCTGGTTATGTAGTTACTTAAAGAATAGATATCAGTATGTATGTGTTGGTAACAAAAACTCACAGTTACTGAAGGTTACTTGTGGAGTCCCACAGGGTTCAGTTTTGGGGCCATTGTTATTCAATATGTATATAAATGATATATGTAAAGTTTCGGAAAAAATGGATTTAATATTGTTTGCCGATGACACTAATTTATTATGCAGTGGAAGCAATTTGGAACAACTTTTGGATACACTTGGAAAGGAATTAGGAAAGCTTAAACTGTGGTTTGATTCAAACAAATTAACGCTCAATTTAAGTAAGACAATTTATAGTTTTTAACAACCATCACAACGACTTAGTATCTAAACTCAGTGAAAATGGTGTAGAGATTGAAAGGGTATCTGAAACTAAATTTCTTGGAGTAATAATTGATAATAAACTGTGTTGGAAGTCACATATTAATTATATTAAAGGTAAAATATCTAAATCAATTGCAATACTACACAGAGTGAAATATTTGCTGAATCAACTCACACTATATACTTTGTGTCATTCATTAATACTCCCATACATGACATATTGTACTGAAGTATGGGGAAATACATATAAAACAAACGTATATCCAGTCTTTATGCTTCAGAAGAGAGCTATTAGAACTAGAAAAGCACTCGGAGAGCGCAGGCCTCCGCCAAGCGCCACAATTCCCCCCATACAGTGTTTGTGTGTACGTTTTCAGATTCCTTGAGCATGTAAACATATGACTAGCAATTGGATTCACAATGATTATTTGTTTATTTGACAGGGACAGTGCAATAAACACACAATTAATCAATGACAATCAATCTGATAGTGATAGGATTAGTGGTTCAGTAGTAAAAGCATTGCCTCCTTGGCGGAGGTAATAAACTGAAGTGTTGCTGTTGTGTCCATCTCCTCCACTGACAGATGCAAATTGGGTAGACAGGTTGCCGTGGGTTTTATATTATATTGTAACGTGCTGCTCGACATGGCGACGTCCCACCGGGAGGTTCGAACTCACGCTCCGGAGTCCCGCACTGTACCTGTGTCGCCAATAGGGTCAAGCCACTTGGCAAGCCAAGTAGGGTGCTCATATTGAGTTCGCTACAATATTATTTTTTGGGGGGTTGCGCTCCGCGGCAAACGAGAATTTAGAGGCTTCGCCGGCAGAGAGCTTGTTTTTGCGCAGCGCCTATGGCTGGCCGGTGAATTTGTGCCAAATGCGCAGCTCCTATGGCTGGCCGGGGAATTTCTGCCAAACAATCCGTCGGCGGACAGTTGCCCGTGTGAGGTTTTGCGGCGGGCCCAGGCCATTCATTCATTCATTCATTCATTCAAGGTGGTAAATCCCTGATGCAGTCACTTTTAGCATTAGAGTGAGACATATCAGGCGCAGCATTACTGGCGCCGGGATTCCTTTCTGTTCCGGAGCCGCTGGACAAAAGAAGGTGCGATAATGGTTGCCGTGGGTTTTATTGGGTTTGCGGTCCGCGGAAAAAAGAGGATTTGGAAGCCTCCCCCGGCAGAGAGCTGGTTTTTGCGCAGCCCCTATGGCTGGCCAGGGAATTTCTGCCAAATAATCCGACGCCGGACAGCTGCCCGTGTCAGCTTTTGCAGCGTAGTGCAAACTAGGGATGGGCATTCGGTGAAATTTTCTTCACCGATCGTCGGGAGAATTAATGATTAATAATTGGTTAATCATTAACATTTTTAGGTACGAAACAAGGCAGGTAGACTACATTATAACATCAGGTGCACGGAGAGCCCTCTCTCTGTTCTCGTGTTGGCTCGGCTCGGGAATCTCGCAAGCTGATTGGCCGAGACGTTTCACCCCGCAAGCTGATTGGCCGAGACGTTTTACCCAGCTTCTGTCCCTGCCGAGCGGCCACCCAACAAACGAAGACCGCATTCATTGCTCTATCGCTCGTGTTACTTAGTCTAGCCGCGCAGAACTTTTTGCTGTTCTTGTGCCATTTTGTGCGAAATAGTCTTCCCGTCGAGCTACTACGCCGCCTCCTGCAGCTTCCCTCGACGTGTGTACACCGAATCTTCATGACCTTCTCAATAAAGTTTCTGAAAAAAAAAAAGAATCTTCACGACCGCCATTACTCAGCGCGCAACCACTGTTGGCGGTTTCTTTGCGTAATAAGGGTGTTCCATGGACCCTGTCGATGAGGTATATTTGTATGCTGCATTGCAGTGATTGCAGTACACCTGGTCATTTTTTAAATTGAAATGGTCCCACGCAACACTTCGCCGTAACCGCTTAATGATTTGGCGATTGCCCTACGGAAGCCCGCGTGTATCAACTGAGGCACGCCAGGGTACGGCGATGGTGTAATGTTGCCCCCTGGTGCCCAAATTTTGCCATTGCATTGTTTGAGGACGGCCGTACACTAGGCCTCGGATTGTTTAAAAAAAAAAAAAACGGTTTGTCGACGAAAATGAACTTCCTCGGTGAAATTCTTAATGATCAATTATCGGTTAATCGGTAAATTATGCCCATCCCTAGTGCAAACACAGGCACTCTGGCGAGCCCTGTTTTCTGTGTGCTTTTGTGCCTAAAACTTTGAAGAAGGCGGAGTTTGTGTTCATCAGACACGTCGACCAGCGCCCTCTATTGCGCCTGCGCACATGTTGAAAATGGCTGTATGTCACAGTGTTGAAAAATGCTTTAAAAAATTCCTGTATCCAGACGGTGAACCGGATCACCCCCAAAATTTAATCAGTTCTTCCTTGTACCATTTCCAACAACGCCTGAAAGTTTCATGGAAATCCGTCCTAGACTTTTTGAGTTATCTTGCTAACCAACAGACAGACAGACAGACAGACAGACAGACAAACACACAAACTCCGGCAAAAACATAACCTCCTCCTGGCCTTTTCGGCCTGGCGGAGGTAATAATAAACAAAGCTGCTTACAGGGAACCAACAAACCCACTTTTTCTTAAATTAAAAGCTCTCAAGTTGAAAGATCTAGTTGACTTTAAAATTGCAGTAATAATGTTTAAAGTGGACTTCCGGTTATGGTGGCCACGTAGGAAGACGTGTTTCACACTGCTCTGCTCCTTAAAAATAGTAGGCTAAAACTCTCTTAATTGGAACAAAAACCTATCCCAGCGTTTAGGCGTGGATATGGTAAAGACCAAGGCAGGGAAATTAGGCGGAGGAAAAAGTAATTCGACAAAACAATCCAAACTAACAGACTTCCACACTTGTGACGAAGCAGAAAAAACTTCAGAGACTATGGTGGAGGATGTAGCCAGCGGCGGAGCGGTAACTGCTGAGGAGGGGACAAATGCGGTGCTCGCAGCCATCAGCTCCATGAGAGCAGACTTTTCGTCTAAATTTGATGGGATTATAGCAGCGATGGAAGGAATGAGAAAGGAAATAAGCGACTGTATGGAACGAGTATCGCAGGCGGAGCTCCGAATTTCAAGCGCTGAAGATGACATCACCAGCCTACAATCAAAGTTGCAAATACTGGAATTAAAATGTAAACGTCTGGAAGATAACGTCCTGGACTTGGAATCCCGCTCGCGACGGAATAATTTGAGGCTGGTGGGCCTCGCGGAGGGATGGGACCCATGTTCCTTTTTGGAAAAGTGGATTCCAGAAGCGCTGAACAACGCAGACCTGCAATCATCGGTTGTCTTAGAGAGCGCTCACCGAATCGGCCCACCGAGAGATAATAAGACACCACCGAGGATGCTGATTATGAAGTTCCTCAGCTACAGAGACAAGATGACGGTCACCAATGCGGTGTGAGCTAAAGGGGAAATTAAATACCAGGATCAACAGGTGCGGTTCTACCCAGACTTCGCCACAGGAATTCAACAATTAAGGAGGCAGTTCGACCCCGCCCGCAAAGAGCTGCGCAGCCTCGGGATTCGTCACGGAGTGATTCATCCGGCAAGACTGCTGGTCACATATAAGGGGAGAACCCACATCTTCAAGACCCCTCAAGAGGCGCAGGAGCTCATTAAGCAGATCCAGAAGGAGACTGGTGGGAGCTAAGCATGAACATGATAAAGGTAGAACATTTAAGCATTTGTGCAGGCATCTGATTGATCTGAAAGATATAACATGTCTACAAAATACAGATTGTATTATTAAAAAAAAAAAAAAAGCTATGATGTACAAAGTTGCTATAAAAATTTGAAGTTATGTTGAAAAAACTACAGAAGAGAGTTAATGTCATTAAAAATAGTAGTAGTGTCAGGGTGATTGAGAGGAGAAAGAGAGAGTGGTTTGACTGATCCTCGCAGGTGTGGAACAGTCACTAGCTATAACGGGAGATGGAATTTTTTTGATTTTTGGGGGGATTACCACGAATGTGGGGAAAGGGAATTTGTTTTTGTGTAGTTTGTAGGATGAACGTTCAACCATCCATGTTTTTGCTTCTCTGTATGAGCATGTTCATATTGCAAGGTAATCTTAAACTCCTTATTGATCATAGATCAAAGCGTTAATCTTAATTTAACTTCATGGAATTGCAGAGGTCTACAAAATCTAAAAAAACTTAAAACAAGTTATGAATAAAATAAAAGACATAGATTCAAAAATTGTATTTTTACAAGAAACTCATCTAATAGAGGAGGATGTAAAAAGAATTAGGAGAAGATGGCAAGGAAATGTGTTCACCTCATCATTTTCATCCCGAGCCAGGGGAATTATGACTCTCATACACAAAACAGTCCCATTTCAAGTGAAAAATGTAATTGGAGACAAATTAGGAAGATATCTAATCATCCAAGGATCTTTGTTATTAGAAAATATAAATCTGGTGAACTTATACGGTCCCAATACTGATGATCAAAACTTCTTCATTAATTTATTCCTTACTTTATCATCACTTACAGGGCAACATATAATAGCAGGGGATTTTAATTGTACATTGAATCCGAGTATAGATAGATCAACAGGACTGGACTGTACGCACAATGGATGCAGGATGACCATTAATTATTTTATGAAAGAATTGAGATTGCTAGATATATGGAGAGAAATGAAACCACAAGTCAAAGCCTATTCTTGTTATTCTAATACCTATAAGACATTCTGTTTCTATGATAACATTGTGATCTCTGATCATGCACCCTGCTGTCTAATATATGTAGATAAGAAATTGACAAAGGATCCAGGTAGGTGGCATTTTCAGCATAAATGGCTTCAGGATGAGGAATTTGTTAAGTACATAGAAAAACAGATAGATGAGTTCTTTGATATTAATACTACACAAACAACAGCATGTATAAAGTGGGAGGCTTTCAAAGCTTTTATTAGGGGGCATATTATTAGTTATACAGGTTCAAAATCTAAGAAGACAAGAGAGGAGAGAGTCCAGTTGGAACGTAAAATAAAAATTCTTCAAGAAAAAGTGTATGCATGAAGTAACCCACAGTTAGAGAACGAATTACTGATTCTGAGAGCTGAATATGACAAAAAATCAGCGAATAGAGCTGCCTCGAGTCTTCTAAGATTGAAGCAAACTTTTTATGAACAAGGTGAAAAATCAGGAAAATTATTGGCATGGCAGATTAAACAATTAGAATTTAAAACACCAATTACCAGTATTATAAGTAACGGACAGGTAGTTATAGATCCTTTAGAAATTAATAGTGCCTTTAGAGATTATTATGAAAAACTATATGATACAAAAAAATGAAACTGACTTAACAAAACTAAATGGGTTTTTGGGTGGATTATCTATACCATGTATTCCAAATGAAAACAGGGAGATACTGGAGTCTAAAATTAGTCAAGAAGAAGTTGGGCAAGCCATTGATAATATGAAATCAGGAAAAAGAGCAGGACCAGGTGGTCTTCCAGTTGACCTTTATAAAAAATATAAGAATAAATTAATAAAACCACTTTTGGAAATGGTTTTAGAAGCATTTCAAAATAGTAATTTACCAACATACATGAATAATGCCTTAATTATACTGTTGCCAAAACCAGGTAAACCCCCTAATAAATGTGAAAACATGAGACCAATAAGCCTATTAAATGCTGACCTTAAGATAATCTGTAAAATTTTAGCAAGACGACTACAAGAAATATTACCAAATATTATTAACCGAGATCAGAATGGCTTTATAATTGGAAGACAACGCTTCCATAATGTAAGAAGACTATTTAATATTATTTATTCCAATAAAGAAGCACCGGATACAGCTCTCTTATCATTGGACGCTGAAAAGGCCTTTGATAGGGTCGAATGGCCCTATCTTTTTGAAGTCCTACAAAGGTTTGGACTTGGAAATAATTTTATAAAATGGGTCCGAATAATATACAATAATGCTACAGCAGAAATTCGAACAAACAGCAATATCTCAAAATCAATAAAAATTAATAGAGGATGTCGACAAGGCTGTCCACTTTCACCCTTATTGTTTACTATGGCAATTGAACCTTTAGCGATGGCAGTACGTTTACATCCACAAATATATGGAATTAAAGTAGGACCAACAGAACATAAAATCTCCCTGTATGCCGATGACATAATTTTGTTTATGTCGAATTTTAAAAAATCAATTCCGACCTTGTTAAATTTAATAAAGAACTTTGGGGAAATATCAGGATATAAAATAAATAAAACTAAATCTTCAATATTAATGCTAAATGAGACCCAGAGAAATCACCCAGCTCCTGAGGTAAATCAATTCAATGTTGTAAATCAGTTTAAATATTTAGGAATTCAAATTTTGCCTAAGCTAGAATCAATCGCCAGTGCCAACTATGAAGCCTTAATGACAGATATTAATGAGTTACTTCAGAGATGGATGTCACTACCAATGTCGATGATCGGGAGAATTAATATACTTAAAAGTAATATCTTACCAAAAATACTTTATTTATTTCAATACATTCCTTTACCACCACCTTCAAATCTATTTTCAAGAATTTAAAAAAAGTTAGTGGAATTTATATGGAACAATAGGAAGGCTAGATTACGTTTGTCCTTACTATATTTACCATTTGATCGTGGAGGTCTGAAATGTCCAAACTTTATTTCGTATTACTGGTCAGCACAACTGATGTCTATGACATATTATTTTTCATCAAATGATCTCCCTCACTGGACTGAAATGGAATCATACAATTTACCTTTACCTCTTCCCTTATTCATATACTCAGACTCGGCTAAAAAATTACAGAAACAAGTTAAAAATCCAATTGTAAAGCACATGATCAAAATATGGTGTGAAACCAAAAAATATTTAAAAGAACCACACTTATTGTCACAATTTAGCCCAATATGGGGTAATCAATATTTTACACCAGGGAGAGCGGATGCTGTATTTAAAGTATGGAATTTCAGAATCAGAATCAGAATCAGATTTATTGCCATTGTTCATGTAGTACACAAACTAGGAATTTGTCTTGGTGCAATGCTGCAACATTAAACATGATAAAATAAAAGAAATAAACTATACATGCAATAAAGTGTAGAATAAGAATGAGTAATACTAGTCAGCAGTTTAAATATATTAGCAAGCAGCAGATAATGTGGAGAACCATATAGTGCAGTCAGTAATGCAAGAAGAAAACAGTGATGATTGACATGAGTCTGGTTGAGCTGCTGTACATAGTGCACAAGAGTCAATAAGTCACTTAGTGTTCAGCAGTCTGATGGCAGAGGGGAAGAAGCTGTTCATGTGACGGGAGGTTTTAGTCTGAACGGACCGAAGTCTTCTGCCTGAGGGGAGAGGGGCAAACAGTACGTGACCAGGGTGTGAAGGATCGGCTATGATCCGGCCAGCACGCCTCCGGGTCCTGGAGATGTACAGATCCTGGAGAGATGGGAGCTTGCAGCCGATCACCTTCTCAGCAGTGCGCATGACGCGCTGCAGCCTTAGTCTGTCCCTGGCAGTGGCTCCTGGCTTGAGGTCCCTGGTGATGGTGGTGCCTAGGAAGCGGAAGGAATCAGCAGTGGTGATGGGAGAGCCTGTGAGGGTGAGGGGGGGCAGAGGGGTTGTGACTTTCCTGAAGTCCACAATCATCTCCACTGTCTTCAGAGCGTTCAGCTGCAGGTTGTTGTTGTTGCACCAGGACGCCAGCTGGGCCACCTCTCTCCTGTAGGCGGACTCGTCGCCGTTGGAGATGAGCCCGATGAGGGTGGTGTCGTCCGCAAACTTGATCAGCTTGACAGACTGGTGGCTGGAGGTGCAGGAGTTGGTATAAAGGGAGAAGAGTAGGGGGGAAAGTAAACAGCCCTGGGGTGATCCGGTGCTGATGCTAACAGAGTCTGAGACAGTCTTTCCCAGCCGCACATGCTGCCTCCGGTCCGTCAGGAAGTCGGTGATCCACCTGCAGAGGGAGTCAGGCACATTGAGCAGGGACAGCTTGTTCCGGAGCAGAGCGGGGCGGATGGTGTTGAATGCGGAGCTGAAGTCCACAAACAGGATCCTGGCATAGGTTCCCGGGGAGTCCAGGTGCTGCAGGATGGAGTGGAGGGCCAGGTTGACTGCGTCGTCTACAGACCTGTTGGCTCGGTAGGCAAACTGCAGCGGGTCCAGGAGGGGAGTGGTGATGGACTTGAGGTGGGGCAGGACCAGGCGCTCAAAGGACTTCATGACTACAGAGGTAAGCGCTACAGGTCTGTAGTCGTTAAGTCCAGTGATCCGTGGCTTTTTGGGGACAGGGATGATGGTGGAGGATTTGAGGCAGGTCGGCACGTGGCATAACTTAAGGGAGGTGTTAAAAATGTCTATGAAGACAGGAGCCAGCTCTTTCGCACAGTGTCTCAGGGTGGAGGGAGACACGCCGTCCGGACCGGGGGCGTTGCACGGGTTCAGTCTGGAGAACTGTTTGAGCACGTCCTGCTCACTGATGACAAGGGCAGGGGGGGAGGAGGAGGGGCTGCCTTTGATGAAGTAGGGACCGTGGAGGCTGTGGAGCTGGAGGGAGGGGGGGAGTTGGACACAGCTGACGAGGTGTCAAAACAGGCATAGTGTTGGGACAGTCTTTGACAAAGGGCTTTGTCATCCTGACCTTTAGGAGCCTGAGGCCGATAATTGGTGATTTGCCTCAGTCCTCTCCACACAGAAGCCCAGTCGTTAGCAGTGAACTGCTGCTGGAGTCTCTCAGAATACACAGATTTAGCTCTCCTCAGCTGTCTGTTAAACCGATATTCAACCTCCCTGTAGCAGTCCCTGTCTCCATTTAAATTTAAAAGGGATTCAAAAGATTCAAGACTTATATTTGTCACGTTCAGATAAGATAATGTCTTTTGAAGAACTGAGGATCAAATTCAATCTTAATAGAACACATTTTTTTAAATATCTTCAGCTTAGGAATTTTATTCGATCAAATCAAAATAATGCTCTCACCCGACCTACTTATTCATCCTTGGAAAAAATTTTGATGAAAGACAGTAAGAGAAAGGGTATTATTTCAGAGTTTTATAACTCATTGACACTATCCTCAAGTGAAAACTCACAGAAAAGACTGAATTATTGGAAAGAAGACCTACAAATTGAAATTTCAAAGGAACAATGGGAATTGGCTTGTACAGAAGCTCAAACCAAATCAATAAATGTACTACTTAAATTGATACATTTTAAATGGTTAATGCGGATGTATGTTACACCGGTGGAGTTAAATAGATATAACAAAAACATACCAGATACATGCACAAAATGTATGGAAAGTAAAGGAACCCTATTTCACTGTTTATGGGAATGTAGAAAAATCAGAATGTTTTGGGAAGAGGTGAGGGTAACAATTGAAAAAATAATTTCAAAACAATTCACATTGAACCCTAAACGGTTTTTGTTGGGTGTGTATCCAGAAAAACATAACTTTAATAAGAGTGAAAGAGCATTCATAGACCTCAGTTTGCTTACTGCCAAAAAATGTATTGCACTACTGTGGAAAAAGATTCATAGACCAGATGTGACTCAGTGATTAAAACAGATGTTAACAAACCTTCCACTAGAAAGAATAACATACAGACTGAAATCAAAGGAAAATGTGTTTGAGAATATATGGAGACCTTTCATTGATTATGTAAAGAAATTAAACATAACTTCTGAAGAAGAAAGTGAATGATGTGTGTGGACCTTGCAAATTCCAAATTGGTGAATGTATAATATGTATACTTATGTAATAGATTACCTAGACTAAACAGAGGAGCATTGTTGATGACTTGCCTTTGTTAGTGGTTGTTGGTGTTTTTAGTACATTTTTTTTTTGTAGTTAGTGTTTTTTTTAATTTTTAAATTACTTTAGTGTTAGTGTTTGATTGTTTGTGCCATGTTTGTAAAAAAAAAAAAAGGTTCAATAAAAAAAATATTGTGGAAAAAAAATAATGTTTAAAGTGAAGAATCTATCACTGCCCGTAAATATCCAAAAGTTGTTCCAAATAAGGGAGAAACAAAATCATTTCAGAGGAACATGTATATTTCAAAAACCTTCAGTGAGAACTACCACCAAGCAACACTGTGTTTCAATGCAAGGAGTCAGATTATGGAACGCTTTTGGACCTGAATTAAAATCATGTACAACGCTTGGACAATTTAAACAAAAACTAAAGGAAGAAATACTCCAAACATATATACAAGATGACATGTAAAATCACATAACGATTGTCATATCCAGTCTGCATTGTGTTGTTGCTTAGTTTTTTGTCACATTTTGTCTTAGCTATGTTCTGAATTGTAATCGCTCTTGTTTTGTTTTTCTTTTGAATTCTTGGATGGAGTATGGGTGGGCAATATAAGCTGTGGCTTCAGCCATCACCCATTTCGGATAACTTATGTTGAACTGTATAATCAGAGGAGTTATTGTCTAATTTGACCTTGTTGGATATTGAGGTCAGGTGAGGATGGGGGCCACACCATGAATTTCTCTCCTTTTATGCCCATAGCAGCCAATGACACAGAGGTATTCTTTGCAGCATGAGATGGTGCATTGTCATGCATGAAGATAATTTTGCTACGGAAGACACAGTTCTTCTTTTTGTACCATGCAAGAAAGTGGTCAGTCAGAAACTCTATATACTTTGCAGAGGTCATTTTTACACCTTCAGGGACCCTGAAGGGGCTTTACAGCTCTTTCCCCATGATTCCGGCCCAAAACATGACTCTGCCGCCTCCTTGCTGACGTCACAGCCTTGTTGGGACATGGTGGCCATCCACCAATCATCCACTACTCCATCCATCTGGACCATCCAGGGTCGCATGGCACTCATCAGTAAACAAGACTGTTTGAAAATTAGTCTTCATGTGTTTCTGGGCCCACTGCAGCCATTTCTGCTTGTGAGCATTGGTTGGGGTGGCCGAATAGAAGATTTATTTACAACTGCAAGTCTCTAGAGGATCCTACACCTTGAAGTTTGTGGAACTCCAGAGGCACCAGTAGCTTCGACTATCCATTTGCTGCTTTGTAATGGCATTTTAGCAGCTGCTGTCTTCATCCGATGAATTTGTCAGGCAGAAACCTTCCTCATTATGCCTTAATCTGCAAAATCCCGTCTGTGCTTTGAATCAGCCCCCAATTTTTTCACAGTACAATGATCAAGCTTAAGTTTTTGTGAAATGTCTGTTTTCATACCTTGTCCAAGGCATTGCACCATTTGATGCTTTTCGGCAGCAGAGCAATCCTTTTTCTTTCCCATATTGCTTGAAACCTGTGGCATGCTTATAATGCGGAACATCCTTCTTAAGTAGTTTTCCTTTAATTGGGCTCACCTGGCAACCTAATTATGACAGGTTTCTGAGATTAATATCGGTGATCCAAAGAGCCCTGAGACACAATACCATCCATGAGTTTTATTGAAAAATAAAAAATTGAATGTTTTTGACACTAAAATCCTATATGCATAATAATTTGGAATGCGGTATAATTTTTAGATACTCAAGCGGGAGGAGTGCCATCGGGGACTCATAGTCCTGCAAAGGATAGTGGTGGCACACGGGTTAAGCAGCAGCCAGGACTCCTATCTACCGCTGACCGGGCAGGCTGGACTCGCCTCCCCGCAAAGGACCACGGTCCGCCCGGTCCACCTGTTGCTTTTCTGGGTGTGTTCTGTGTTGGCTACTCCAGTGTTCTTTGCCAGACCCTGGGTCCCCGGTGGCATTCCTTCCGTTATACTTGCGCGCCTCGTGTTCTCCACATATGCCGAATTATCCTTTAGACCTACGTAATCACGGCAGCATTATAGTACATTTTTTTTAAGCATCATATCTTCAGTGTTATACTTTTCTAGTCAAATTTGTCGCTTTTCATTTCCTTGTTTTGTTCACGCAGTGCTCTGGTGACTGGTTGTGATGCCACATATTATCCAGTCAGCACAGAGTCAATCCAAAATCCTGCCCACACTTCCTGAAGCATGATGCAGAGAGGAGAAGAGACAGAAATGAGCTGCTGTTGTGTAAATAAGATAAATAACATAAGGATATTCCATCCATCCATCTTCATCCATCCATCTTCTTCCGCTTAATCCTTTTCTGGTCGCGGGGGAGCTGGAGCCTATCCCAGCATCTTTGGGTGATTGGCAGGGTACACCCTGGACAGATCACCAGTCCATTGTGGGGCCAACACAGAGAGACATACAACCATTCACTCTCAGAGTCATACCTAAGGACAATTTAGAATCCCCACTTGATGCCAATTAACCTAACTTGCATGTTTTTGGCATGTGGGATATTTAGTTTGTTTAATAAAAGGACAAGATAAAGACTCGTTCTATTGTTAGCGCATCTTAAAATGACTTTTGTTGTGATCTGGTGCTATATAGAAAAATCCCCCCCATCCTCCCCATATAATTGTAGAGGCAACACTGAATAAACCAAAATAGCTTTTTGACACGTCATTGGGCAGTCAGATTTGATGAATGGATGTATAACAGCAGTTTGGTAAATGTTCTCTAAGAAGTGGTATATTCTGGTGTGTCTATATTCTTAAAGAGGCCATTGACTGCCTTTTCTGTGGATTAATTTCTAATTGTAACATCATCAGTGTCATGTGTCTGGGGCAATTTGGCCACTCCAGACATAGACTATTAATTGTATTTTCTTTCCTGTTTTGTCCACTTATAGCCTTGAGTTATCCTGTGTTTTGTTTTGCCTCTCCCTCTTCCTCCAGGCATTCCCATTTGGCTGCTCAGTCTGCCGCTGCAGTAGGCAGCCTGCAATCAGTACACCTGCTACTATTAGGCACCTGTATTCAATCTGCTCTATTCGCTGGCTGTGTATTTCATTCCTGTCAGCTCAGTCACTCTTTGCCACAGCGTTAGTCTGGATTCTGCACACAGTCAGCCTATTTGTCTGCTACTCCTCGTGTTTGGATTATTTACCCTTTGGACCATGTTCAATGTTGTTTGTTCCAGAGCTCTGCTGTGCTCCGACACTCTGATGTAAGTCCCTTACTTCCGGTTTCCATTTCTTGTTTTCCCCAGTGGCCTGCTTTCCCTGGGGCGTGAAGTGAACTGGTTTAATCATAGCCAATCCTGAGTCAGCAATACTGTGCTCGCCTGTTGTGTAGGTTATTATTTTGGATATCTTATGTTGGACATTAGTTGTATTTTTGACTTTTCATTTAGTAAACACACTCTGCACCTGCAAGTGGGTTCGCTCTCTCCATTTTTGTGCGTGTGTAAAGCGTATGCTCATGACAGAACGCTGTGGCCATAAAGAGCCCAGCAGTGGAGGAGTGTGTTTTCTTTTTTCCCTCACCTTTTTTCCCTGTGTGTTCCTTACCTGAGTCTCTGCGTAATCATGGATGGGTTGGAGCGGCTGGCGGTGTCCCTCCTGAAGGATCTCCTGGCACAGACGCAGGCCTCTTCCTCTCCAAGGATGGTCCGGCAGAGCCAGGTCCATGCGGCATGGGTAATGGAGACGAACCCTGGCCTATGGAGTCACCCGGAGGCTACCGACGTGCTCAGCCGCATCAACTCCCTGTCGATGGAGGAGGTTTTGACGCTGGAGCTGGTCCATATTAAGAAGAGGCGTGTGCGCTGTAGGAAGTCCCCAGCTTCGCCTGCGACAGCTCAGCTTCCTTCTCCAGAATCGTGGTCCGCTCCATCTGCGGAGGAGATGGAGGAACACAGGCAGATATTGCTGGCGGAGCCAGCTCTCCTCTTGGAGGTGAAGCCGTGGCTCCACCCTGATTTGGCATCAGAGTTGGGGGAGTATTCTCCGAGGTAGCCAGAGCTTCAACCTGTGGCCGAGCGCACTCTGATCCCGGAGCTTTCTCACCGCTATGACAAATTCAACCTCGGGGAGACAGCGGACGTCATCACCTCCCAGGAATTCAGGCAAGTGCTTGTTCAATCACTCCTACTCTCACCTGAGACCGCTTGTCTGATTCCTGATGAGCTGTTAATTGCTGTCACTGCACCTCCACCTGTCTCTCCCGTTTCCCCCGAGTTCCTGCTGTTTCCGGAGGGAGGTTTCCGGGCGATGGAGGAGTGTTTCCCGAGGGAGACAGAACTCGAGCGTGCGCTGGTTAAGGAATCACCTGCTCTCCCACGTTGTCGCCATCCGCGGAGGTCTCGCCTGAGGAATCGTGCCATCACTCTGCCAGCCACTCCTCTTTCACCGGAGGAGGGGAGTAGTGCTGCGGAGCTGCTGTTTCCTGCTGCTGCCTCGCCTACAGTCACCTCCTCTATAATCTTTACCTCCGCCAAGGTGGCTGGGGCAGTTTTTTCCCCGAACTCACCCACCTCTGTGCTGGATTGGGGCCCATCTTCGCTGGATATAGAGGAGCACAGGCCCGCCAGGGACACAGAGAAGAATGAGAGTGATCCTGATGCTGTTGGAGACACCGAGAACCAGGAGAACAGGCAAGTTCCTTTTCGTCCCATTCCTATTATTGATGAACAATCTAGCCTGTTCCCTGGCCAAGAGACTCAGGTCCTGCAATCCCCTGAGCTCTCTGCACCAGCGGCATGTTTTACCTCTCACCAGTTCTCTCTGTGTCCTCCCTGCATGCTCGTGTGAGTTTGCCGGTCCTTGAACCAAGTCATCAGATGGAGGAGGAGGAGGAGGAGGAGGAGGAGGAGCCAGAGGCCCAGGGGGATCCTGTCCCAGGGCCGGCGGTGAGGCAGCCCCCAGCCGCCACGCTGGATGTGTCATCTGCGTGGGAGACTTCATCTGGGGGCTTCGGGACTGCAACCACCATCACGCCTGCTGCTGAGGTCACCGCAGCAGAGTCATGTACTCAGCTGGACCACCAAGAGGCCGGGGCCAAGATGTCGTCGTGCAGCCCTTAGCTGCATCCGAACTCCCCCCCCACTGGGCTCTGCCGCTGCCGGCGACCTTAACCTCTGTTCCCTTCCTGTCACTCTTGAGCTTCCTTCTAGGGTCGCCATAGAGGATCCACCGTTGCCAGGGGTCCCCGCAGATGACGACGGGAATCCAGTCTCCCTGGTAGAGGTCGATGTGGGGGTCCTGTCCCAATCCGGGACCCTCGTGGGTGCTGCACTTCCCCAGCCTGAGGAGCTGTTGCATCATGGCTCATCGGAGTCCTGGACGGCAGTGGAGCCCGAGTTCAGGTGAGTACGCTCCTTAATTTCTGTTCTGTCCATTTCAGAGCCACCTTGCTTGACTCTTGGTGAGGAGAGCCAGGGGCAGCTTGCCGCTGCGCCCGGGCTCACCTCACTGGGCTCTGCTGCTGCTGGCGACCCTGACCCAGTCTCTCTCGCTCTCTCTTCTGTCTCTATGAGTATCCTGCCAGGGTCGCCGAAGAGCAGCCAACGCCATCTGAGGCCGCGGCAGATCCAGATTCGCCGGTTGAGCTCGCTGCGAAGGTTGTTTCAGGTGCTGCAGAGTTCCAGTCGGAGCCCATCACGGGTGTTGCAGAGCTCCAGCCAGAGTTCACTGCGAGTGCTGCAGAGCTCCAGCCGGAGTCCATCGCGGGTGCAGCGTTGGCCCAGTCTGAGTCCGCTGCGGGTGCAGCATTGGCCCAGTCTGGGTCCGCCGCTGGTGCATCGTTGGCCCAGTCTGGGTCCGCTGCTGGTGCAGCGTTGCCCAGTCCGGGTCCGCCGCGGGTGCAGCCGGCCTGCCAGAGGACACCAAGGCTTCCTCTCCCCTGCTGGGCACCACTGTGGTCCATCTTCCTTTGCCACCAGAAGCCGTTGGGGTCCCCTTTCTCTGGCCCGGCTTCCTACTGTTAAGCCTTCCGGTGGGTAAGCCGCCTCCTCATCCACCCCTCTGGTCCTGGTGGCTCAACTATATGGGTTGGCTGCCTGAAGGACTGAGGCTTTGGGTCGGGTGGCCCATTTTCCCAGGCAGACCACCGGACATTGCTCAGCGGGCCGCCTGCTGGCCCTGGGACTTTGGCCGGCCGGCCGAACCCTGGAGCCTTGTGACTGGGGGAGCGTAGGGCTTGTCGGGACACAGGTGCTTTGTACTGATGATTCTTCCCTCCTAGCCGGGTTCCCCCACCTCCCTCCCTGGGTGGTCTTCTTTGGGTTTCTTTTGGGTGGGGGGGGTTGGCCTTGGGTACTACTTGACGTGTCTGGAATCCACCCTTGAGGGGGAGGCTCTGTCATGTGTCTGGGGCGATTTGGCCACTCCAGACACAGACTATTACTGTATTTTTCTTTCCTGTTTTGTCCACTTATGGCCTTGAGTTATCCTGTGTTTTGTTTTGCCTCTCCCTCTTCCTCCAGGCATTTCCCATTGGCTGCTCAGTCTGCCGCTGCAGTAGGCAGCCTGCAATCAGTACACCTGCTACTATTATGCACTTGTATTCAATCTGCTCCATTAGCTGGCTGTGTATTTCATTCCTGTCAGCTCAGTCACTCTTCGCCACAGCATTAGTCTGCATTCTGCACACAGTCAGCCTATCTGTCTTCTACTGCTCGTGTTTGGACTATTTACCCTTTGGACCATGTTCAGTGTTGTTTGTTCCAGAGCTCTGCTGTGCTCCGACACTCTCATGTAAGTCCCTTACTTCCGGTTTCCATTTCTTGTTTTCCCCAGTGGCCTGCTTTCCCTGGGGCGTGAAGTGAACTGGTTTAATCATAGCCAATCCTGAGTCAGCAATACTGTGCTCGCCTGTTGTGTAGGTTATTATTTTGGATATCTTATGTTGGACCTTAGTTGTATTTTTGACTTTTCATTTAATAAACACACTCTGCACCTGCAAGTGGGTTCGCTCTCTCCATTTTTGTGTGTGCGTAAAGCGCACGCTCCTGACAATCAGGGCTTAAAGTATTCGGCACTGTGCCAGATTTCCAGCGTGTGCCGTTTTTTTTCTTTTTTGGCTGCAGGGAAATTTACATCCTATTTCTGTACGCAGAAACTTTTTGTCCAAGCTATCGGCAATGGTGGATGAATAATGCTCAAAATAAACAGTCAGTTCTGCATAGTTTGGAGTTCTTTTAAGATATTTAGAGAGGTGAATATATTATTTGAGATGGAAGAACATATGAAGCTTGTTCGCTCCACCAATCTCTATAAAAAAAACCTGGATAGCTCACGCCCCATTATCTAGTACAGAGCCGAGTGAAGCCACCTGGCTGCCATATTAAGGAGGGAATCAAGTTGACATTATGTTTAGTGCCCATCGATTTCTGTTGTTCACCGGTTGCGCAAGATTGAATTGTGTCTCCATGCCAAGAAGGCAAGGCTGCAGTGTACAGTCGAAACATGTTAAGAAGGTAAAGACATCTCCTTTCTATTTTATTTTTTGGCTTTTATATGAACAAAAGATAAATAAAAGTTCAAAATCTGTTAATTTTTTGGGAAGTTATTGAGGTAAAAGTGGCACCGTTTACTACTAAACCCATACATTCTCCACTGACTCGCTGAGTGTTGTGGTTGTACTATTATGGTGATCAGGTGGCTTCACTTCTGGCAACTGATGATCTATCCAGTTTTTTTTTTATACAGACCAGTGGCGCGCTCCCCTAATCGTGGTGACAGCGAGAGTGAATGACTGGAAACGCGTGTTTCATACTTCAGCATACAGAAACTACCTTTCATGCATTCTGTAGGATGGAGAGTAAGTTTTTGAAGCCTGGGGAAGATGTCTTAATTGACTAAGGACTTATAAACAAATGGTGCTGGGCATGGATCGAAAAAATGGGCAGAGACAGCAAGCCTTTTGGTAGTTGGTGTAAAAAAGTTAGAGAACCAGGACCTTGTTTCTGCACGTTGTGCTTGAAAAATGCAATTTAGAGTATTGTATACAGTTCATTGTTGCTTTTGCTGTTTACAATTTGTTATTAAAAATACATGGTGCAAATGTCGCACATTCCATTAAAAATAGTAAATCAATGGCCTTTTCCATATGGCCTTTACTGAATGGTTGCTAATCAAATCTTATTCCACCAGTGAATTAGTTTGCTTGACTGAGTTTCACATGCTCTTATTCATAAATTTCATGTTATAGATTGTAGGTCATTCTGTATATAATTTATATAACTTGCTAGAAGTTTAGAATAGAAATGATAGAAATGTAAAATATTTTTTGTCCACCTTATTCCTGAGGGTGCAGCTGTAGAAACGATTATGGGGCAACTTCTGTTTCGGGCTGAAGTAGTATTAAATCAGTCAACAAGAGTGGAGTAGTGGGGCATTTAAAATAGCGTTTTTAAAAGTTTTTAAAATTTGTTTTAATGTATAATCCACATACCTGTTTTGCAGTCAAGTTGCAGCTAATTTCAGCACTTGTAGTTTTGTATTTTTTTAACTAGTACATACCCGTGCATACCCATGCACGCCCATAGAAACCAAGTATAAGCAAGTATTTCTGCATGCCTGTAGAAAGCAGGTGTAAGCAAGGGTGTAAGCAAGCATGTCAGCACTCATTCAGTGATGCCTGCCTTTGATCTTTGTTGGTGTCTTAGTGAGTCCTATGATTTTTGACGATGCCATAGTGAGTGCTATGATCGTAAGTCATGCCTTCGTTTGATCTTTGAAGATGTCCTATGATCTTTGATGATGGCATAGCGATGATGTACTGCTTCGAATGGGTGTGGTTTAAAGTAGTGTGTGCTATTGTTAATCAGGTGATGAGTAAGATTTGCAGATTTACACACAAACTGAGAGATTTCTTGAATTTATCGTGTGATATTTTTTAAGATTTCCAGATTTACTGCTTCAAGTGGATGTGGTTTAAAGTGCTGTAGCATGGTCCTTTTCTCTGTGACGGCATTGCAAGTCCTGATGGTCTATATGACATCATAAAGACATCAAGGCAGGCATAGGACATCATGGGCTATAAGTTCACTGTATATGACATCATAAAGACACAATGACAGCGTGGTCTGTATGACTTCATATAGACATCAAGGCAGTCATCAGTCTATACGACATCATAAAGACATCAAGGCAGGCGTCACTGTATATGACATAAAGACACAAAGGTAGGCATGGTGTACTATGATGAACATTATAGGCTGTCCTATGACACAAGACATCATAGGGGCATCAAAGGGACATCATAGGCCATCCTATGATGTGCCTATGATGATCGTGACACAGACAGACACACACAAACAGGGTTTTCTTGAATGTATGATGATGATGATGATAGAGTGATGTTTTGGTGTAGTTCTGGTACTTGTTGCTGGTGTTCGTGGTTGTGCCATAGACTGTATAAATGGAGACTTCTCACAATAGTGTAGGCTCATTTGTCATGAAATAAAAATTCGTGTATTTTTTTTTTGGTAAAAGCAAAAACTCGCCTGATTCTGTTAGAATATGATATAAACATAAGAAAAAAATAGGGTGCCATTTTTTTTTCGCGCTCTAATGCCCTGAAATCCAAGATGGCTGCCATGATACAAAAACGGCACAAATTAGACATTACGATTGATATAAATCTGGTTCCAATATTTTTTTCAGCATCTATTACTTATAAAACTAACTTTAAATAGAGATTTCCACATGGATAACAACTTCCCTGTGATTACTAATCTTTTTATTTTGTGTTTCAGACAGACTGCCATCTTGAATTAAACACGGCGGCCCCATAATTGATGTTTGAATGCAGTCGCTGGGCGCAGTTTTTCCGCATTAGCTTAAGGTTTGAACATTTGGTGTATATGTGTATACAAAGATGTATTTTCTTTGTATTTGCAGGAAACAATTACCCACAGCAACCATAACGTAGCTTAGAGTCCATATATTAACCAACATGGCAGAGTCTTCATCTAACAAGAAGTCAAAAACTGTGGACTTTGAACTTTGCTTCATTTGTCAGCTGAGGAGCAAACAAACAGATTATACAAACTATGTGCTTCACCCTTCTTTGCTTTCAGTAGAGAAACTAATTGCATCAACTGATGTTCGATGTTCGTACGGGGAAACAGAGTTCTCTGCATTAAAGGATCGCATAAGTGGTTCGTCTGCCGATGAACTGCTACAGAAAAGTGTTTCCTACCACAAGACATGTTACAAGGATCTCACAAACAAAACACACGTTGAACGAGCAAAAAGGAGATATGAGAAGGGACAAGCAACAGGCAGTGTCAGTGACGTAAAACAGAAGAAAAAAGGACGACCATCAAAATCCACTTCTACCTGTACTTCTACGTAACTACCTATATGTACCAGACGTCAGACTTTCGACAAGGAGATGTGTGTCATTTGCCAAGAAGAGAGAGCAGACAACTTGCATGATGTCTCAACTGAAAACATGGAAGCTCAGCTCAAGGCAATTGGCCAACAGACAACAAATGAACAGTTGAAAGTCAGACTGAGCAATGTTGTTGCATCATCAGATCTTTTAACAGCAGTTGCAGAGGACATGAAGTATCACCTGCTGTGCTTAAGCCATGCAAAACGAGACATAGAAAAGGCGAAGAGACAACTCCCAAAAGATGATATTAAGTTCGCACAGTTAGTGTCTGATGTAGAGATTCTCGAAATGGTGGAAACAGAAATTAACAACTCAACGCATGAATCTGTTTTGAATATGAACGACATTGAAAAATCTTATGTATGTTTGCTGGAAGCAAACGGGTTTACTTTACCCGATTATCCGCAATACAAACCATACCTAAAGCAACTGATTTTGGACAATATCCCTGATGTGCACTTCACCAGACCTCCAGACAAAACAAAACCAGAACAAGTACTTTCTACAAAGGCCAAGGAAACCCTGTTAGCTGGTGCTCTTGCCAGCGACCCAAAACACATAAGAGAAGATGTGAAAGTCCTTCTCAAAGCTGCTAAAATCCTGAGAAAAGACATTGCAAACGCACCTCCGTGGAAATTTCAAGGAACATTTGATAACTATGAACCACCGGCTTTGCTCCAACTCTTCTGCAAACATGCTATCCAAGGTTTGGCTGAAGTTAAAACTACCAGCAGGGCCGAATCTATGAATCAAAGTGCATCTGTGCTGGCGCAGCAGTTCGTGTGTGCATACAAGACTGATCGGCAGGTTACTTATGAAACAAAACACGAAAACGTCGCTTTCAAACACCGAACTGAAACTCCCCTCAATGTCGGATTAGCTCTAGAGGTACACAAAAGCACCAGATCAAAGTCCCTTGTAGAGAAGCTAGGCCAACTAGACCTCACTGTCCCATACAAAAAGGTTATGGAAATAGAGACTGCCATCGCAAATGCTGTTCTTGAGCAGATGAATTCCACAGGAGGAGTTTATCGTCCACCTTGGTTGGTCCACGATATGTTTGTTTGGTTTGCCCTGGACAACATAGATTTTCTTGAATCCACACCTTCCGGGATGAATATACTCCATGGCACTGCCATTGCTGTATATCAGACTGCATCTGACAGTTACTCAGCAATACCAATTGACATTGATCGTTCATCACACTCTGAAACGTTGGAGGCTACAGTTCCATGTGAAATCTTACCATGTGACAAACCGGTACCTACAGCCAAAAAGTGTGCTTGCACACTGAACTCTGGCACGTCTAAGAGCACAGAGCTGAACAAGGAGAAGGATCTGGCATGGATTACTGGATGCTTGGACTTCAAAGAAAGTGAAGTAGAAGTCAAACCTACCTCTTGTCCAGGAACATGGGGGGCCTTCAACTCTTTGTTGTCTCCTTCTGGTCCGAGGACAAACATTGCCCTAGTACCTTACTAGTACATTATTTTAATCAAACACATAAGGTCTTTGAACATTTATTTCCAATATCATTGTATGGACTACGGTGTCGAAATAAGTAGAATTTAGTGTGAACAGTAGCCATTTTGGACGCCATCTTGAAATTAGGCATGTAAATCACAACTTTAGCCTAAATTTGTTGATTTCATTGGTTTTCTTGTGTCAGAAAACCTATGTTTAGATACTTTGTTTGTAATTATATCATGTGTACTAGCGAAGATATTGAATTATTGCTAAACGGTGGCTATTTTGGCCTCCATCTTGGATTTCGGACCCTTAGAATGTGAAGAAAAAATGGCACCCTAATTTTTTTTAAAACTTATGATATCTTCTTTCAAAATCAAATGAGTTTTTGCTTTTACCAAAAAAATTACACGAAATTACAAATGAGCCTACACTACAAGCCAGATGCTCCAGTGAACATGAATATGGAAAGTGTGAAAGAGGAGCCAAGTTAAAGTGCTGTAACTGCGGTGGTGAGCATAGCTCTGCATATTGAAATTGTGAAGCCAGCAAAAGAGCAGCAGAAATCCAGCAGATAAAAGTCTTCCAGGGATTAACATATGCAGAAGCTGCGAAAAAGGTGCCAGCTAAAAAAGTGGGAGTGGACTCGAAAAGGGAAAGTGTGCAGACTTGCAGTGCATGCAGTAGAATTAAGGAAGGTACTCTGGTTTTGAAGGAAAATAATTTTGTCTTATTTGTGGTAGATGTGATAAACTACACTGCACAGACTTCCAAGAAACAGAAAAAATCAAAATCATTGTGAAAGTAGCAGAAAAATATCTTGGCATTAAGGGGCTACATTGGGAAGCAGTTGAGGATTTGTTAAGTGGGGGATCTTTAAGTTCAAAGACATCATGGGCTGGTGGATCAACCGCCAATCAAGTGTAAAGGAAGAATAATAATAATGAGATGAGCTGCAGATATGGACTACAGAGACCCAGATACAAGAGTAAAGAAGAACATCACAAAGCTCTGAGGAAAACGTCACAAAACTATGAGGAAAATGTCACAAAACTATGAGGAAAACGTCACAAAGCTATGAGAAAAATATCACAGTGCTATGAGGAAAACATCACAAAGCTAAGTTATGAGGAAAAACACAGAAAGACAGACATACAGTATATAAAGTGTGTGGCGGTCAGTGGTGGTAATGCGCCTGTGAGTTCTTCTTCTCTGTTACTGGCGGATAGCAAACAACTGAAAGGTGCATACCACCACCTACTGTACAAGAGTGTGTAACATTATGTCATCTGAGCCCGACCCCTAAATTCTCTGACTTTATCCTGTGTTATTTAAAAAAGAGAAAAGAGCCCTTCTTGTGATTCTTATTGCCTCTCCAGCTCCATCTGTTCCCAGAATCCCAGTTAAATCCTATTCCCTACTGGCCTCTCGAACTTCATTTTCCATTATCTGTCTTTCATTTCCTTATTTGTGACAGTGTAATAAGATGTGCTCGACATTTTCATTTACTCCACATTCTCTACATTTGTCAATTTCACTTTTCCCCATGGTGAACTAGGAAAGCACTCGGAGAGCGCAGACCTCCGCCAAGCGCCACAGTTCCCCCCATACAGTGTTTTACATCATAAATATTAATCCTACATTTATTGTGTGTACGTTTTCAGATTCCTTGACCATGAAAACATATGAGTAGCAATTGTATTCACATGGATAGGATTAGTGGTTCAGTAGTTATTCAGGAAAATTGCATTTCGCATAATGGCGGTTTTGTTCTGGATGTAGCTCCATAGCTTTTAAAGATGCAACAAATCTGTTGACACAGTACAGATTCCACAGTGTCTTGGCTACATAATGGTGTTTGGTGAGTGATTTTAGCTTCATTTGTTGTCTTCCTATGAGGAAAATTGCAATTGATATTGTGGATCATAGTATCCGGAATTATTGCATTATCCGGATCAGTCTTCGATATATTATAGAACCTGTGGGCATGTTGTCCTGTACTTTTTTGTTTTGCAAGTGTTCTGACGATTTTTGGCAGACTTGCATGCACAAATATTGAAAATGCCCCTATCTTGCAATGTTAAAAAAGAATCATTTAAAAAAATTCCTGGATCCAGACGGTGATCCGGATCACCACCAACATGTAATCATCTGTAGGATACCCCATTTCTGACAATCTGTGAAAATTTCATGAAAATCCGTCCATAACTTTTTGAGTTATCTTGCTAACAAACAAACAAACAAACAGACAGACAGACAAACCAACGCCGATGAAAACATAACCTCCTTGGCGGAGGTAATAAAGTGCCGCTTAAACCTGTGTGATCCAGTCTGACTCTTGCCATAATGATGTCTTCCCTCCTTTTGGTTGTTATGAAATTCTTTATTGCAATAGATTTTTGTATTTTGTAATACGATCTACCTTTATGATCTTCATCCCATCTTTTTTGCCATAGCTCAGTTTCTTTTTTCTTGATTACTGCTTTCCCTTCACCTTGGTAGCCAACCGCCAATTAAATCTAAAAGAAAAAGAAGAAGAAGAAGAATGCACAAGCGTATGACATGCTGTGGAAGGAAGGGTTGCTGATTAAATTAAATCAATTTGGTATTGAAGGTAATTTATACAGTTGGGTATTAGATTTCCTGTATGATAGAACAATTGAGGTAACAGTTGGTACGGAGTACTCCAAAATATATCAAGTTGAAAATGGTACTCCCCAAGGCAGCGTGTGTAGCCCTGTTCTGTTTAATATTATGATTAATGATATTTTTGAAGGAATCGATAGGGGAATAGGGAAGGCCTTATATGCAGATGATGGGGCCTTATGGATAAGGGGACGTAATCTTGTGTACATTCAGAGGAAAATGCAGGCAGCAATAGATCAAGTTGAACAATGGGCAAACTGGTGGGCTTTTAAATTATTGGTCTCAAAGACACAAGTGATTTGCTTCTCTAAAAGTCACAAAGAAATTTCTTTAAAACGTTATGGCCAAAAGTAAGAGCAAGTACAGGTAGTTTGGTATTTAGGTATGTTATTTGATGAAAAAGTAACCTGGAAGCAGCATATTGAAAAAACTAAAGGAAAATGTAAGAAAATAAACAGTATTTTGAGATGTCTGGTAGGAGAGGATTGGGGGTCTCTAGGGCCTCTCTGTTGAGGGTGTATCAAGGACTAATGAGAGCGACACTAGACTATGGATGTGTTGCGTTCATGTCGGCTGCTGCTTGCCACCTGAACCAACTGGACATGGAGCAGACAAAGGCTCTTAGGATATGTTGTGGTGTATTTACAACTTCTCCAGTATCAGCGATCCAAGTAGAGACGGGCAAAATGCCCTTAAGATTAAGAAGAACCAAATTAATGCTGGCATACTGGATCAACTTGAAGGGGGATAAAGAGGTCACATCCTGCAAAAGCTATTCCTAATGATTGTTGGGAGCACAATGAGTCCAACATTAGTAGTTTTGGATGGATAAGTGATGCCACTGGTGAGCAGGCAGGATTAAAACACATGGATTTTAGCCCAACGGTCTTGTGGTCTGTTATTCCTCCATGGCTGTTTAAGATGCCACTAGTAGATTTTGAAATACAACAACTGAGGAGGCAACATAAGCAATCACCAACAGATTATTTAGTGCATAAATATATTGAACAGAACTTCAGAAACATGCTGATAGCATTTACCGATGGTTCCAAGGACCCTACAACTGGGTCGTAGTGGAGCTGCAGTATACATTCCTCAGTATCAATAAAAGAACCAGTGATCACTTATCAGACCCTCCAGGATTTCATGAAGTTGTGATTCTACCAATTCCCGCGACTTCAGCAGGTCCTGCATAATTTGAATTTTGTCCAATCACCGCAACTTGACCACAATTTTGGCCGATTGTTGTTAACTTCTGCCAGTTTCGCCAATCAAATTTGTCTCTCAGTAGCACGCAGATGTGTATGTCATCAGTCGGACCAATCAAATGCGGCACTGCACCACACTCACTTCTGTGTTTACAGTGAGTATATACCGAACACATCAGCAAAAAGTGTGGGATTAAAAAAACACACTCACCTGCGAGTTTTCCCACATCGTTCCTTCATCCGTCTCCCCGGGCCCACCGGTGAACGTCTCCTCGAGTTTCCGTAATGATGGCGTGTATGAAGTGCCGGGTTTGTGTTGAAAAACGTCCGCCTGCCTGAAAGCACCTCCGTCTCGGGAGCGCATGCGCCCAGACATGCCGTAAAACCACACAAAAAACAAGTGAATCTAATATTACAGCAAGTGTTGTAACAGTTTATACATCTTTAGAGGTAAAAGTCACTACTACATTTTGTCAGTGAGTTATTAAATTGGGACTCTCCGGTCTGGACATGAGCCAATGCGCGATTCAGGCAATCTCCAAGGAGAGCCCTGCAACTTACCGCAACAATAGAAAAAAAAATCCCGCGAAATCCTGGAGGGACTGACTTATCAGTATACACAGTTGAGCTAGTTGCCATTATATTAGCTCTACAGTGGTTGGAGAGAAATTATAGGAATAATGGAGTCATTGCTTCAGATAGTTGGGCAGCTGTCAAGAGTGTTCAGTCACTGCAGTCGTGTAGGCAGGACCTAATTGTAGAAATCCACTCCTTAAGTTTTGTCTTGAGCAAGTGAAATGCATGCTCAATTGGGTTGAGATCTGGTGATTGACTTGGCCATTGCAGAATATTCCACTTCGTTGCTTTAAAAAACTCCTGGGTTGCTTTTGCAGTATGTTTTGGATCATTGGTGAAGCGCCATCCAATCAACTTTGCTGCATTTGGCTGAATCTGAGCAGAAAGTATATCCCTATACACTTCAGAATTTATCCGGCTGCTTCTGTCTTTTGTCACATCATCAATAAACACAAGTGACCCAGTGCCATTGGAAGCCATGCATGCCCATGCCATCACACTGCCTCCACCATGTTTTACAGAAGATGTAGTGCTTTGGATCATGAGCTGTTCCAGTTCTTCTCCAAACTTTCTTCTTCCCATCATTCTGGTACAGGTTGATCTTAGTCTCATCTGTCCAAAGAATGCTGTTCCAGAACTGGGCTGGCTTCTTCAGGTTTTGTTTGGCAAAGTCAATTCTGGCCTTTCTATTTTTGAGGCTGATTCATGGTTTGCACCTTGTGGTGAATCCTTTGTATTTACTCTCATGAAGTCTTCTCTTTATGGTAGACTTAGATACTGATACACCTACTTCCTGGAGAGTGTTCTTCACTTGAGTGGATGTTGTGAAGGCGTTGTTCTCCACCATGGAAAGGATTCTGTGATCATCCACAACTGTTGTCTTCCGTGGACATCCAGGCCTTTTTGAGTTCCCAAGCTCACCAGTGCACTCTTTTTTTCTCAGAATGTACCAAACTGTTGATTTGGTCACTCCTAACATTTCTGCTATCTCTCTGATGGATTTCTTCTTTTTTTTCAGCCTCAGGATGGTCTGTTTCACCTCCATTGAGAGCTCCTTTGACCGCATGTTGTGTGTTCACAGCAACAGCTTCCAAATGCAAACGCCACACCTGGAATCAACTCCAGACCTTTTAACTGCTTAATTGATGACAGGTTAATGAGGGAAGAACCCATGCAGCCTTGGTATTTTTTTTTGCAGCCTTCTGAGTCAATTGTCCAATTACTTTTGGTCCCTTGAAAAAGAGGCAGCTACGTATTAAAGAGCTGTGATTCCTAAACCCTTGCTCCAATTTGGAGGTGAATACTCTCAAATTACAGCTGAGAGTCTGCACTTTAAGCCCATATTGATTATATAATTGCATCCTGAATATGTTTTCGTAAACAGCTAAAATAACAAAACTTGTGTCACTGTCCAAATATTTTTGGGCCTAACTGTAGGGTTAAAGTAGGCTCAGAAGTTTCTAATGACTTTGAAATAGAAAATGGTGTTCCTCAGGGGAGTGTGATAAGCCCTGTTTTATTCAATATAATGATTATTGACATGTTTGAGGATCAAGAGGGATCCATCAAAGCAGCACTATATGCAGATGATGGAGCCATATAGAAGAGGGGAAGAAATGAGAAATTCGTGTTCAAAAACATCAGGAAAGCAATGGAGAAAGTGGAAAAGTGGTCATATGACTGGGGATTTAAATTTTCAAACAGTAAAATTTGCTATATGATTTTCACAAAAAACACAGAACTGGTACAGAGCCATTAACATTATATAATCAACCAATAGAGAAATCAGTGAGTTCAAATATCTAGGAGTGTGGTTTGATAGTGCATTCACATGGAGAGTTCATGTTGAAAATCTGGAGACCAAGTGCATAAAAGTCATTCATCTCACAAAAGCTGTAGCTGGACACGAATGGGGTACAGATAAACAGGCATTAATTGACATTTACAGAGCACTAATGCGATCGACAATAGACTATAGATGCATGATTTATGGAGCAGTGGAAAAGACGACTGTGGAAAAAATAGAATGCAGCATAGAGCGCTTCACCTGTGCATTGGAGCCGTCAAAACGACACCAAACAATGCAATTTTAATAGAAGCAAGAGAAATGCCAATGGATTTGAGAAGAGATAAACTCGCATTATCATACTGGGTCAAGCTGAAAGGAAATGAGGAAGCGAATATTTCAGAAGCGACACTACAAGACTGCTGGGAATACTCTTAACTTCCAGGGACACGGGTTTGGGTGGACAATTGAAAGAAAAGCCAGAATGTATGGGCTACGCATTATTGATATATTTAACACCAGTCCAGTGAGTAATGTTCCCCCTTGGCTGTTTCCGGGAGTAGAAGTAGACTCTAGTCTGCTAATGAGGAGAAAGGATTGGGATATGAGTGAACTTGGTATTAAAACAAGCATTTACATCAGAAACAAGTACTACAACTTCTTACAGCTCTATACTGACGGTTCAAAGAACAAAGAGGGCTCTGTTGGAGTTACAGAGTATACATTCCAGAGTTTAAGGTGACCATTGCAAAAAGACTCTCCAGCAATACATCCATGTTTACAGCAGAGATGGTGGCAATAATTATTGGTTTGCAGTGGGTGGAGGAGGGCAGACCGGACCGGGTGGTGGTGTGCACGGATTCACTTGCAGCGTTAAAAACTATACAGACACTAAAATCTACAAGGGAAGACTTGGTGATTGAGCTATATCACAGTTTATTTAGGGGACACAGGGGTTGTGGAAAAGTTCAGTTTTGTTGGGTTCCTGCACATGAAGGTTTGAAAGGGAATGACTGCAGACAAATTAGCAAAAAGTGCTCTTGGGAAAGATTGTCTCTTGGGAAAGGTGAAGGGAAAGCAGTAATCAAGAAAAAAGGGAAATGAGCTATGGCAAAAAAGATGGGATGAAGATCCTAAAGGTAGATTGTATTACAAAATACAAAAATCTATTGCAGTAAAGAATTACGTAACAACCAAAAGGAGGGAAGACGTCATTGTGGCAAGACTCAGACTGGATCATACAGGTTTAAACAGCACTTTATTCACCGTGGGGAAAAGTGAAAGTGACAAATGTAGAGAATGTGGAGTAAAAGAAAATGTCGAGCACATCTTATTACACTGTCACAAATATGGAAATGAAAGACAGATAATGAAAAATGAAGTTTGAGAGGCCGGTAGGGAATGGGATTTAATTGGGATTCTGGGAACAGATGGAGATGGAGAGGCAGTAAGAATCACGAGAAGGGCTTTTTTAAATAACACAGGATTAAGTCATACAATTTAGGGGTCGGGCTCAGATGACATAATGTTACACACTCTTGTACAGTAGGTGGCGGTACGCACCTTTCAGGTGTTTGCTATCTGCCAGTAACCGAGAGGAGAAGAAGACGACAACAAAACATGGAATGCTGTTGACTGTTATGATGTGAACTGTGAAGTCAAAACATCACAAAGCTATGAGGAAAACGTCAAAAAGCTAAAGGAAAATGTCACAAAGTGATGAGTTTAACGTCACAAAGCTATGAGGATTACATCACAAAGCTATGCGTTAACGTCACAAAGCTATGCGTTAACGTCACAAAGCTATGAGGATTACATCATAAAGCTATGAGGAAAATGTCACAAAGCGATGAGGACAACATCACAAAGCTATGAGGAAAACATAATCAAGTCAGAGGCAGTAATGCACCTCTCAGCTGGTTGCCAACCGCCAATCAAATCTGAGAGAAGACAGCCACAGGTCAGACACACAGAGATTTCTTGAGTTATATATAGACTGAAATGCAGCGCAGTACGTGGCGGTAATGCACCTGTAAGCTGGTTGCCAACTGCTAATCAAATCTGAAAGAAGAATGCACCTGTAAGCTGGCTGCCAATCGCCAATCAAATCTAAAAGAAGAAGAAGATACCCACCAATCAAATCTAAAAGAAGAAGAAGAAGCAAATCTGTGTCTCCCAACAGTAATGTGTAGATCATGCACTGAAAACTAAAACGGACTGTTGGCATGATCGGTGGTACAGACACAAGAGCACCAGGTATGTTTTCACTTGTATGAATGTCACACATCTGACGTTTTTGCGTCATACTATATGTCACCAGATGCAAGGCTGCATGAAGTAAAATAATAAATAAAAAATAGTAAGTGTGCTTCCTAAGGTGATTTAAGAAAGATAGTGTTTTGGGATTTTTTTTTTTTGCATTCATTGCACTGCCTTGGAACGATATGGACTTGACATTAGCAGCTTCAGCATGCATTCATTTTTAAATTATCATAAAATATAGATCAATACAATTTTGAACAATTGTCAGAAAAGGTCTGTACATGTTAAGTTAAATAACAAGCATTCATGGCATGACAGCAGTATGAGCATTTTAATTTCGGGGTAAAACAGCTGGGGCAGCGCGGTGGTGGAGTGGTTTCCTCCCACATGCCAAAAAACATGCAAGTTAGGTTAATTGGCATCAACTGAGGATTCTAAATTGTCCTTAGATATGACTGTGAGAGTGAATGGTTGTCTGTCTCTCTGTGTTGGCCCTGCGATGGACTGGTGATCTGTCCAGGGTGTACCCTGCCTCTGGCCCAAAGATGCTGGGATGGGCTCCAGCCCCCCCGTGACCCGAAAAGGATTACGCGGAAGAAGATCGATGGTAAAACAGCTGCAGCTGTCTGTATTTACCCCGACATTAAAACACCCAGGCATGGTGTTGTGGTTCTTTGTCTCTGACTAGATTCTGTCTGCTCTGAGGTGAATTTGATTTGTCCAATAGGGCTGTCGCGGTAGAGGAATTTCCCCTGTGGTGACAGTGGACAGCTCAATACCGTGGTATGTGGTATTATTGCAAATGTTTTTAGGACCCTGTGGATTCATAATTTAAACAGGGTTTATAACTTATTTGGCAAATGAGGGAAGCAGTGAGAGTCTCGCTGCTTCTTCTTTTAGATTTGATAGGCGGTTGGCAACCAGCTTATAGGTGCATTACCGCCACTGACTTGATTATCATCACTCTATATTGTCTTCTTGTATAAGGAGTTCTTATAAGGAGTTCTGAACAACTCCTTATGTGTGGAAAAAGTATCCATATCTTTGTTATACTACTTCTCCTCTCGGTTACTGGCGGATAGCAAACAACTGAAAGGTGCATTCCGCCACCCACTGTACAAGAGTGTGTAACATTGTCATTTGAGCCCGACCCCTAAATTCTATGACTTAATCCTATGTTATTTAAAAAAGAGAAAAGAGCCCTTCTCGTGATTTTTATTGCCTCTCCATCTGTTCCCAGAATCCCAATTAAATCCCATTCCCTACCGGCCTCTAGAACTTCATTTTTCATTATGTCTTTCATTTCCATATTTGTGACAGTGCAATAAGATGTGCTCGACATTTTCTTTTACTCCACATTCTCTACATTTGTCACTTTCACTTTTCCCCATGGTGAATAAAGTGCCGTTTAAACCTGTATGATCTAGTCTGAGTCTTCCCTCCTTTTGGTTATGTAATTCTTTATTGCAATAGATTTTTGTATTTTGTAATACGATCTACCTTTAGGATCTTAATCCCATCTTTTTTGTCATAGCTCAGTTCCTTTTTTCTTGATTATTGCTTTCCCTTCACCTTTTCCAAGAGACAATGGTATAGCTATCTCATTCCCAAGAGCGCTTTTTGCTAATTTATCAGCACAATCATTCCCTTTCAACCCTTCATGTGCAGGAACCCAACAAAATTGAACTTATCCACCACCCCTGTGTCCCCTAAATAAACTGATATGGCTCAATCACCAAATCTTCCCTTGTAGATTTTAGTGTCTGTATGGTTTTTAATGCTGCAAGTGAATCCGTGCACACCACCACCTGGTCTGGGATGACCTTCTCCACCCACTGCAAATCAATAATTAATTGCCACCATCTCTGCTGTAAACATGGATGTATTGTTGGAGAGTCTTTTTGCGATGGGCACTTTAAACTCTGGAATATATACTCTTAACTCCAACAGAGCCGTCTTTGTTCTTTGAACCGTCAGTATAGAGCTGTAAGAAGTTGTAGTAATTGTTCCTGAGGTAAATGCTTGTTTTTACACCAAGTTCACTCATATCCCAATCCTTTTTCCTCATTAGCAGACTAGCGTCTACTTCTGTTCCTGGAAACAGCCAAGGGGGAACATTACTCACTGGACTGGTGTTAGCTATATCAATAATGCGTAGCCCATACATTCTGGCTTTTCTTTCAATTGTGCACCCAAACCCGTGTCCCTGGAAGTTAGAATATTCCCAGCAGTCTTGTAGTGTTGTTTTTGAAATATTCGCTTCCTCACTTCCTTTCAGCTTGACCCAGTATGATAATGCGAGTTTATCTCTTCTCAAATCCATTGGCATTTCTCCTGCTTCTATTAAAATTGCATTGTTTGGTGTCGTTTTGACGGCTCCAATGCACAGGTGAAGCGCTCTATGCTGCATTCTGTCTTATTTTTTCCAGTCATCTTTGCCGCTGCTCCATAAATCATGCTTCCATAGTCTACTGTCGATCGCATTAGTGCTCTGTAAATGTCGATTAATATGCACGTTACAACTACTTCTTCTTCTGTTAGATTTGATTGGCGGTTGGCAACCGGCTCAAAGGTGCATTACCGCCACTGACTTCATTATGCTTTCCTGATAGCTTTGTGACGTTTTCCTCATAGCTTTGTGACTTCTTACTCATAGCTTTGTCACTCTGTGATGTTTTCCTCATAGCTTTGTGACGTGACGTCTTCCTTATAGCTTTGTGACGTTTTGACCAAGATTCGGGATTCATCCAGGTTTTGCTGTCGTCACCTGCGTCACTGCTTATATCACTCTTCTTCTTCTAGATCTGATTGCCGGCCGGCAACCAGCTCGCAGGTGCACCATTGCCACCCACCAGGTTGGAGCGTGGACAAGAGAACGGCAGGGGAAAAAAAACAACAAAAAAACCCTAAATCCTTTTGATTAATCCAGTTGCACTTAAATATGTAAGTACAGCTATTGTACATACACTACCGTTCAAAAGTTTGGGGTCACTTAGAAATTTCCTTATTTTTGAAAGAAAAGCACTTTTTTTCAATGAAGATAACTTTAAACTAATCAGAAATACACTCTATACATTTCTAATGTGGTAAATGACTATTATAGCTGCAAATGTCTGGTTTTTGGTGCAATATCTACATAGGTGTGTAGAGGCCCATTTCCAGCAACTATCACTCCGGTGTTCTAATGGTACATTGTGTTTGCTCATTGTGTCAGAAGGCTAATGGATGATTAGAAAACCCTTGTGCAATCATGTTAGGTGCTGTAATTCCTGCAAATGAAGGATTCTTTGACGAAAGCAAAGTTTGAAGGAAAAAATTATTTCAAATAAAAATCATTATTTCTAACATTGTCAATGTCTTGACTATATTTTCTATTCATTTTACAACTCATGGTGGTAAATAAGTGTGACTTTTCATGGAAAACACAAAATAATTGTCTGGGTGACCCCAAACTTTTGAACGGTAGTGTAGTGTATATTTCTTTGAGGTTTCTAAAATGTTTTCCAAACCAAAACTTAAGTTAGCCCTTTCCATTACTGCAATCAGATGTTTCCTTTGTTCCTGGTACCCCTGAGAACCACAATGTGCACAGCTGCCAGTTGGGTGTTTACCTATTCTATGTAGCATCTGGTTCAAAGTAGTATGTCCTATTCTCAATCGGGTGATGAGTATCTCCTCTTTCCTCTTTCTGCCAAGTCCCATTCCAGAGACCACCCGCTTTTGAGCGCCGCTCTTTATACAGGCATGAACTGCTGATTCTGTTAAAAAAAAAAAAATCATTTTCATAAAGCAGTGGCGGTAACTAAGAGGTGTGTGGATTGGAAACTGCAGTGACATTCAGCTTATAAGCAGGACAGTCTCCATACAGGACATCTTTTAACAAAATGTAATCAACTTTTTTGCAGTGAAGACATTGATATATCTTAGAACTTTTATTTGTTTTACAGCGTTAGCATCTTAGCAGCGGAGCTAACGGAGCTTCTGTCTGCGAGGTCACTTTTTAAGTTCATCTTCCAGTGTTTCCTCTGGCTTAAAGACCTTGGCGTGGTGGCAACATATTTTTCGGGGGGTGGGGGACAGAAAAGACATGACACTATTGTAATCGGAATATGTTAATTTTATGCTATTTTTAAATTTTGCACAGTAGCCTTAGGTATGACTGTTAAGAGTGAATGGTTGTCTGTCTCTCTGTGTTGGCCCTGCAATGGACTGGCAATCTGTCCAGGGTGTACCCTGCCTCTTGCCCAAAGATGCTGGGATAGGCTCCAGCCCCCCTGTGACCCGAAAAAGATTAAGCGGAAGAAGATGGATGGATGGATGGATGGAACTTTGCATATGGAAATAACAATTTGAAGTATTGCACAACTGAGGCTTGAATGTTGGAATATTGGGCCAGTTGGGGTCTCACCCAGACATCCTGTGTTTGGACTTTTTACTGGTGTCATCCTTCTCTCCTCCTTCTGCTCTCACCTCTCCTGGACCCTCTGCCCTGAACACTTTCCTCTCCTTGGCTCCTCTCTTCTGTCTCATCTTGCCCTCTCTGAGCTCTGTCTAATTCAGGTTCTCTCTCTGTCTATGGTGGTATACAAACAGGTTAGAAAATATCACGTGTAATGTTCTGTCCTGCAGGATTTTTTTTTGTCATGGTTTACATAAATGACAAAAATGTGGTTTTTTTGTATTTTTATTCTAGTGTTTCTTTCCATTGAGAGAGTAGAGAAGGGAACAAAATATTGAAAATAGTAATTTACTCATGCATACTTAAATTATATGATCAGAGGTGGGTATAGTAGCCAGAAATTTTGAAATTATTTATCTTGGTCTCATTTTTTTACATGACAAAAACCTGGCATTTGAACAAGGGTGTGTAGACCTTTTATATCCACTGTATGCTGAATTACCATTCAGACCCTCCACAATCATGGCAGTTACTTGATTTTAAATTGTTTGGCATTCTACAGCATTGCTGCGTATGATACACTGGTATCATTAATAAGTTTTGCTTTCTTGGCAAAACCTGAGTTACACTTTACAAGGTTTTGGAATGAATCCGTAGGGAAATGAGAGGACAGAGTAATAAGTTTAAAATGGAAAAAAAAACAAATAAATTTTAGCAACTTTTCCTCTTGCATCCTTTGGGAGTTTGTGTAAGGATGCCACTGTTGCCTCCATCGAATGTGCAGTGTCTCCCGTTTCCTGCCAGACAGTTGAGGCAGGACTGGCAGGATGAGGCTGGCCAATAATAGAGAAGCGGGCGGGTATCAAGGACGGCACTGGGCCAGGTTTGCTATGTATAAGTGACATCCCGTGGCAAATCCAGAATAGTCAGTTTGCTTTTTTGAGTGGGGAAAAAAACAATATATAGGCGCTTTTTTTTTTGTTTGTTTTTTAGAGAAGTGTGTTTTCACACACACACACACACACACACACACACACACACACACACACACACACACACACACACACACAAAAAATACAGTTGTGTTCAAAATTTAATAGCAGTCCCACATCACTAGCAAGATAAATCACTGTTTTTGTTAGAATTTAAACTTCTACACTGCAAGTAAGTTTATAGAAGTTTAGTAAAGGTATAGAAAACCAACAGACTGAACAGGCATGACGTGCATGCTGCTGATTCTGTGAAACTGAATCATTACCTGAAAGGGGCGTGTTCAAAAAAATAGCAGTGCTGAGTTCACTTAGTGAGGTCATTGATTCTGTGAAAAAAAATAGGTGTTAAACAGGTGGCCCTTATTTAAGGATCAAGGCAACTGACGCTGCATATGCTGGCTGTGCATTTGTCCTTGAAAAACAGTAAAATGGGTCGTTCAAGACACTGTTCAGAAGAAGAGCGTTCTTTGATTAAGGAATTAATAAAAGTGGGGAAAACCTATAAAGAAGTGCAGAAAATGATAGGCTGTTCAGCTAAAATGATATCAAACGCTTTAAAATGGCAGCCAAAACCAGAAAGGCGAGGAAGAAAAACGACTATTCGAATGGATCGGAGAATAACCAAACTGGCAAAGGCTCAGCCAATGATCAGCTCCAGGAGGATCTAAGAAGATCTAAGGTTGCCTGTGAGTACTGTAACAATCAGACGACGTCTATGTGAAGCCAAGCTACCAGCAAGAAGCCCCCGCAAAGTCCCATCGTTAAAAAAAAGACGTGCTGAAGCGGTTACAATTTGCATTGACTGGCCTAAAAAGAAATGGCGTAATATTTTGTGGACTGATGAGAGTAAGATTGTTCTTTTTGGGTCTAAGGGCCACAGTCAGTTTGTCAGACGTCCTGCAAACACTGAATTCAAGCCACAGTACACGGTGAAGACGGTGAAGCATGGTGGTGCAAGCATCATGATATGGGGATGTTTCTCATACTATGGTGTTGGTCCTATTTATCGCATACCAGGGATCATGGATCAGTTTGAGTACATCAGAATACTGGAAGAGGTCATGTTGCCGTATGCTGAAGAGGAAATGCCTTTGAAATGGGTGTTTCAACAAGACAATGACTCCGAACACACTAAAGACAGATGTCAACACTGCTATTTTTTTGAACATTATATTTCTTGACTTTCTGAAAAAATATTATCAAATTCAATTACTTTTTCCAATTTTCTGGCTTTGAAATAGAATGTGCAGTGTCCCCAATGCATTTGTGTTCATTAAAATACAATTTATTTGAAGAATTTTGACGTTTATTAACATTTTTCGACACGCTGCTATTATTTTGAACACAACTGTATATACACAGACGTGGACAAAATTGTTAGTACCCCTCTGTTAATGAAAGAAAAAAACTACAATGGTCACAGAAATGACTTGAATCTGACAAAAGTGGTAATAAATAAAAATTCTATGAAAATTAACCAATGAAAATCAGACAATGCTTTGGATTGTGGTTCAACAGAATTATTTCAAAAAACAAACTCATGAAACAGGCCTGGACAAAAATGATGGTACCCTTAACTTAATATTTTGTTGCATAGCCTTGTGAGGCAATCACTGCAATCAAACGATTTCTGTAACTGTCAATGCGACTTCTGCACCTGTCAGCAGGTATTTTGGCCCACTCCTCAAGAGCAAACTGCTCCAGTTGTCTCAGGTGTGAAGGGTGCCTTCTCCAGACGGCATGTTTCAGCTCCTTCCACAGATGTTCAATAGGATATAGATCAGGGCTCATAGAAGGCCACTTTAGAATAGTCCAATGTTTCGCTCTTAGCCATTCTTGGGTGTCTTTAGCTGTGTGTTTTGGGTCATTATCCTGTTGCAAGACCCATGACCTGCGACTGAGACCAAGCTGTCTGACACTGGGCAGCACATTTCTCTCTAGAATACCTTGATAGTCTTGAGATTTCATTGTACCCTGCACAGATTCAAGACATCCTGTGCCAGATGCAGCAAAGCAGCCCCAGAACATAACAGAACCTCCTCCATGTTTCACAGTAGGGACAGTGTTCTTTTCTTGGTATGCTTCATTTTTGTGTCTGTGAACACAGAGCTGATGAGCCTTGCCAAAAAGTTCCAGTTTTATCTCGTCTGTCCATAGGACATTCTCCCAGAAGCTTTGTGGCTTGTCAACATGCAGTTTGGCAAATTCCAGTGTGGCTTTTTTATGATTTGTTTTCAACAGTGGTGTCCTCCTTGGTCGTCTCCCATGAAGTCCACTTTGGCTCAAACAAGGACTGATGGTGCGATCTGACACTGATGTACCTTGACCTTGGAGTTCACCATGAATGTGTTCAGAGGTTGTTTTGGGCTTTTTTGTTACCATTCGTATTATCCGTCTCCTCCTGCGGCCGTGTCCAGGGAGGTTGGCTACAGTCCCGTGGATCTTAAATTTCTGGATAATATGTGCAACTGTAGTCACAGGAACATCAAGCTGCTTGGATATGGTCTTATAGCCTTTACCTTTAACATGCTTGTCTATAATTTTCTTTCTAATCTCCTGAGACAACTCTCTCCTTTGCTTCCTCTGGTCCATGTTTAGTGTAGTACATACCATGTCAACAAACAGCACAGTGACTACTTGTCACCCTTTAAATAGGCCGACTAACTGATTACAAGTTTGTAGACACCTGTGATGTTAATTAGAAGACACATGTTGGTTGAACATGTCCCTATGGTCACATTATTTTCAATCTTTTCTAGGGGTACCATCATTTTTGTCCAGGCGTGTTTCATGAGTTTTTTAAAGTAATTCTCTTGAACCACAATTCAAAAGCATTGTCTGATTTTCATTGGTTAATTTTCATAGAATTTTTATTTATTATCACTTTTGTCAGATTCAAGTTATTTCTGTGACCATTGTGGGTTTTTCTTTCATTAACAGAGGGGTACCAACAATTTTGTCCACACGTGTGTGTGTGTGTGTGTGTGTGTGTGTATATATATAAATAATCACTTGTCCAATAAATGCCTTTCAGAAAGTTACAACCTTCAAAAATACAATTTCTCAGTCAGTGACCCCTTTAAACACAATTACGGAAACTCTTGCCGTCTCCAAAATGGTAACGTTTATTAAAAAGAAGTGGCATCAAAATTGATCTCTGGGGGCACCCCTTAGCTTATGGACCATATACACGTATATACAGTATGTGCAAAATGAATTCACAGGGATGGTCCTGGTCTGGATATTGTTAAAATTCTGCCTGCTGTTTCAGCAAGATGATAGATACACACTGGAGTCACTTTAAACTTACATCTTTCTAAAACTATATAAAATGAAAGCAGCATTTTAGCACATAGGAAGGTCTGCCATGAAGTGAGAATAATGTTCTTACAAAGGTGGCTCACGTTTTCCCAGGTTAAATCATCGTAGCAACAGATGCTGAGCTTGTCACCTGGTCCACTGCAGCCTCCTGCTCACAATTGAGTGTATAGTTTCTTTTAAGTTTGACATCTTAACTATTATTCATATTTTCCTGTTGTGGGAGTGTGTCAGGCTGTTTATGCCAATTTGTGGAGCACAGAATGTGAACCCTCAGTTACAGTAACTGTGTACATCTTGTTGCTACTGGATTTTAGATCTGATTCAGTTGGTCTTAATTTGATGCCTGGTAATTTGTTTAAAACTTTTGATAGTGCAACTAATAGAGCACAATTAAGATGTGATTATTAGTGTTGACTATGGTTGCATCTGATCATTATTATTTTTGTTTCCGATTAATCTGATTATTTATTGAGGAGTCCAGTAATCATTTGGTTTAATAACTGCCATTTTTTTGTAAGTTTCAGGGAGTTTTCTGTTAGGGGTTGATATACTGTATGTGTGGTCTGAATATGCCTGAAATTTTTTTTGTGAAAGGTCTATTGGTAGATTGGGAAATTCCACATTTTCAGGTTCCCAGTGAATGGTTTGGTTTCTGGGGCCTCTAGAAGGGTCATCCTCTGGAGGCCCAAAATTGAACTTTTAAGAAAAATAGGTTTTTGAGTTGAAATGTCTGTGTGCCCTGAGCAGCCCAGCTATAATAGGTGTTTACGGGTGGCTCCTATAGGTGGCGCCCTTAATAGCCCACCAAAATTTCATGATTTTCCAAAACTACTCCTATAGAAAAAATTGACATTTGTAAAAATGAAGCTGGGCTATTGAGTGGCAGCCTTAGAGGTAAGAGCATACACTCCACAACTGGGAGGTCGGGCCATGCCAAAGACCATGTAAAAATGGAACTTCCTGCCATCCAGCTTGGTGCTCAGCAAAAATGGAACGGAGGAGGGAAATGTGAGCGGCAGTGGCTCAGGAAGTAGAGCGGGTCGTCCAATAACCAGAGCGTTGGTGGTTTGAATCCTGCTCTCTCCCCAGTCATCCTGCCATTGTGTCCTTGGGCAAGACACTTTACCAACCTTGCCTCCAGTGTCCATGACACTGAGTATGAATGAGTATCAATGTTCGGTAGTGGTCGAAAAGGCCACTGGTGCAGATTGGCAGCTGTGGCTACAGTAGTAGCTTACCACTACCACTGTCTGGAGTGAATGAATAATGGACTCACTGTAAGCACTTTGAGATGTCACTTGACATGTAAAGTGCCATATAAATCTAATCCATTGTTATTAAATAATAACAGTCGGACATGTCAATCACAATATCACAGAGCTCCCCAAATGTCCTAATTTATCAGATTTGTTCAAAAGCCAAAAGTTATTCAGCTGATGATGCAAAAATAGGAACAGTGGCATATCTGCAGGTTTGAGAACCTGAAGGACTTAATATTTTTAGATTTTTTACTGGGAAAGGGGCAAAGGCATTAAGTCATGTCAGATTAATTGTTGATTATTTTTCTGTTGATCTACTAATTTTTTGATTGACTAGCCATTGGTGTACTATAGGGCTGGGAACGATCCCTAATTTCCAGAATCGATTTGATTCCGATTCTTGAGATTCTGAATCGATTCGATTCTGATTCGATTTGATCCCGATTCGATCTGGAGAATTAACATTTTAATAGCCATTTTACTTCCCATGAAACAAAAATCTTCGAGACCTAATGCTGCTAATTGTACCAAGAATCTTCTAACTTTGTTAATACATAAATTATCACATATAGAACTGACCCAAAATCAGTTACAATAATGCACTTTTTATTATTTAACTTATCATTTCATAAAGTGCTCACAGGTGCTTTATTTAGTGCAAAGGGTGTGTCGTGTCAAGTTCACCACCCAGAGTAAGTAAACAAATTCAATGCATGAACCATGCATACATAATCTCACTGTATTTCAGTCCTTCCAGGATTTTGTCAGCTGTTTTTGTGATTGTTGTGGCCCAAAAAGCCTGAATTTGTGGGCGCTTTTCCAAAAAGTTACGGCACTTTTAGAGTTTTTTTGCACTCCAAAGTTGTGTGAGGAAGTACAAATTTTAAAGCAGCTGCTTTTTCCATAGTTTACAGTGATGCTATTCTATGTAACACCACAAGAAAAGCACAGGATTGCCAAAAATTTCCTGTTAAACAGTGATTTATTTAGAATTAAATGCTCAGTAAAATTGTAAAAAAACAAATGACCAATATTATAGTGTTCTTGCTGAGAACTTAAAAAAAAAAAGAAATAAAAGAATTTGTCATTACAACAACTAAATTGCATTGAATGCATGTTAGTCTGGAGAAAATGATGGCAGCACCTCCTTGAATCTTGAATTTGAAGGTCGTCTTCTGTGCTGAAATCCACATGAAGCAGGGATGCTCCTCCACTGACGACCTCTGACCTTCAGAAGGTCTCAGTGAGAATGAAGCTTCCAGTCTTCACACATCTGAAGGCAGATAAAAAGAATAATTTCACAGTAAAATTAACATTCATATTTTTAGATTGCCACACCACAGTAGGGTTTAATAATTTAGGTTTTTTTTTATATATTTTAACTACAAATTAACTTTCAATGTTCAAAAAGGGTTTCAATTCATTTCCTGAGAAGGTTTGTTCATTTCAATTTAGTTCTACTGAGTAAAAATAGCTTGTTGTACTGCAGCCTTTATTAATTTTATTGTGATTTATTCTCTTTACATCTCTTACTTAAGTGGCAGAAGTCCATAATCTCATAAAATATACCTTAATTCTGCATTTATTCACAGTGCTTAACCAACAGTTCTCTCTGTGTCCATAGTTTGTAAAAGAAACCACCATCATGCCGGATAAATTATTAATTGACGACACAAATGTTAAAACAAACAAATGATATTATACTTAGTCTCAGCAGCTCCAAGTCTCCCTCTGCTTCATGGGTTTCAGCCAGTCTCCGCGCATTTTCCGTTTATCAGTCGTCAACTTTATGTTCCAACACAGCGCTGCACAGAGTAAAAATCCGTTTATCCCCGCTTTATGAAAAATATTAAGAAGCTGTTGAGGACAGTCTTTACGGTGACTTTTGCTGCTAAATTAAGAGACACGCACGTTAATAACTCCGCTCATGTAAACATGAAAGTAAAGACGTGTGCACGCGCAGCAGGGAACTCTTGCTGGATGAGAACCGTTTTAACACGACAGAAGAACTAGCATATCCGTTAGCTTGCTAGCTCCGTTAGCGCGTCGGTTGTTTATGGTTCTCAGCCGTTGTTCCTGGCTCACTGACCCGGTTTCAACCTGATTATACTCAGCAGACGTTCACAAACGTAAAAATATTAAAATATATTAATATTAAAAGATCGATCCGCGGATTTTGTGGATTGATAACGGCTCAGTCAAACGTGGATCGATCCATATCGATATATTGATCTTTTGAACCCACCCCTAGTGTACTAGTGTTTAGAGTATTCAGAATCAGCGGTAACGGGAGCAGTTCAGAGCTAATATCTGAGTCTTCTTTATAGTCTTTGTTTTCTCCCTTTGTGGACTGTAGTAACATCAGTATTTATCAGAAATGTGATTTTTCTAATGAAGTTGGAATGTTTTTATGTACATTTGCAACTTTTTGTCATACATTTACAGCTTTTGTTGTAACTTTGATACTTTTATCATAAATTTACTGCTTTTTTGTATATATATATATATATATATATATTTAAATTTAAATATTTCCCCCAAATGTGCAGATTTTCTTTAAGCCCCCCCCCCCCCCCCCCCCATAAATTTGTAGTTCTTGTTCTGTAAATTTGAGCCTTTCTTATGTACTTAATAGGGGTATTGGTGGTGGTGGTGGTCGATGCAGTGTAGTATCACAATACTTTGTGTCCACAATACTGTATTGATTCAGAGAAAAGATCACGATGGTGCTAAATGCTCATTATCTGGTTAGTTCAGCACAGCAAATGACTTGACTGCTGTGATCGAGCCAGGAGTGAAACAAGACAGAACTCAGGATGGGATATCGCGGTATATAATATCGCAGTGCTCAGGATATCGCAAGACTGTGAGAATATCTTATTGCAGCCCAAGTATCAGGATAATATCTTATCATTAGACTTCTGGTGATCCCGACCCCCGAGTAGTTTAAAATGTATTAATTTAAATGTAAGACTTTTTTTTTTTTGTAACTGTTGTGAGTTTATCATCACATGTCTGTTTTTCTCCTGTGAATTTGCTATATTTTTCTCCTAAATTTCACTTTATCTGCATGTGTGTGCTCCTGTTTCAGAGAATAATGATCCACGTGCAACAATGACGTCCAGATTTGGTAAAACCTACAGCCGCAAGGGCGGCGAGGGCACATCTAAGTTTGATGAGGTCCTGTCCACCAAGAGGGGCACCCTCAGCACCAAATGGGGTGACACCATCTACAAGGCCAAGGTGGGCACCAAGCGTGCTGGTGCCTCCAAGAATGATGCAGTTCTGGAGGTCTACAAGAGGCCCCGCCCATGTGGGAATGACTTGGAGGACCCATTTGGTTTTGACAGCGATGAGGAGTCTAAACCTGTGTCCTCCCGCGGCGGAAGCAAAGTTTTGCCTGCCAAGCCGGCCTTCGCGGAGCCTCCCCAGGCGGAGAGGCCAGGTGCCGTGCTGGATAGTGGGAGCAGGTCCAGCTTCCAGGGAGGATCACATACCACAAGAGGGGCATCATGGGAAGACGAGGATAAGATCCAGGCCAGAGCCATGGAGGACACAGGGCGGTTCTTCAACAGCAGCGGCGACACAAACACATGTAAGACAAGTTTAAACAGGGTATCAGCCGATCCTTAAAGTGTCCTTGAAAATTTCATTTATTCAAAATTAAGGGTTTAAAGGGCTCATTGACTGAAAAATCTAAAAAATACAGCCTTTATCTAATTTTGTTCTCTCCAAGAAATGGTTTTGACTGTTGCGGGGCTTTTCTTGTAGGTCAAGAAATGATAAACCCAGCCCAGCGCCATCCTTGAGACTTTCCCACTGCTTTATTATTGGCCAGCATAGCTGTCTGTCATGTAGCTCAATGGGGAGCTACAGATATTAGTCTGTGAACTAACAATGATACTAGGCTAGGAAGCGTGTACCAAGAGTGGTTTATATTGTTATTTTCTTCACATACCGTCACCCTAATAGACATCCCCGTTTCCCTAATCCACAGTTCATAATACATCTCAAGTCAATTCTGGCTTATTTTGTTACATTTTAGCCTTGATGCTATATTGACCGTTAGCAATAGCGTGCTAGGCGGTCAGAGGCCATCACTGTAAACGGTACAGCTCATTTTGACAAGGAGTGACTGACATGCCACCTGGTTTTTGCTTGTTGATTGGTTTTGATGACTTTTTCTAAAAATTCTATTCACCTTCACTGGAATCCTTGTTCATCGAACAATGCTTGACCGTATATTTCCTTTTTAGATGTTATTTAACTCAGTTAAGTTTTATTTTCTCAAAGTCAGGATCCGAGGCTGCTAGCAGAAGCTGGCAATTTAGCGACTCTTATCACGTATGTTTTTGTATTTATTGTACTCCAGGGAACGATCATGTCCTGGAACCACTAAAGCCCAATTCAGGGTGGCAAAAACGTGTTTGTACATGAGCTAGCACAGTGGACGCATTTGTGCGCAAACCCTACGCAGAGGGTGAGCGCTGACTGAGCGCATGCAGTCCCAAAAAAGTGAACCCACGTACAAGTACGCAAATGGTCACAGTGAACTGCATATGCACCCAGAAACTCCCGCCAGATGGAAGTACTGAGCAATCTACGAAATACTGGGTGAACAAATGTCTGTCTTTTTGCCCAACTGCATTTTCCTCTGCCATTACAAACAGCAAAAGCTCCTGTTCGTCTTGGTTGTCATTGTATTCACGTACCTCCATTGCTTCTGCCATTTAAAACGTCCACCTCCGTGCTCTTATGGGTTTGAATTGTAGCTGTTCAAATCAGTTTGGTGGCTCTTGGCTACTTCCAACAGTACGGGCATGTGAATTGCAGATTATTTTCACTGTGCATGCGTGAAATGCGGCTGCTGAGCAGCAGCTGCAGTAGCTCAAAAACCACTTTGAATACTGCTGTGTATGCAAACGCAGTCTCCAGAATGCAAATGTTTTCCCCTCAGAGGGACTCTGAACAGGCCTTAAGACCACACACCCCTGTCAACCAGTGATGTATTATTTCAGGCTTAGGGGTAACAGGTTGGGTCGGCTCCCCAGGTTGGATCTGAGATCTTTGGTGTCTCAAGCACAGAATTTCTTACAATATTCCTAACATTTGTTGGTGAGCGAGAACCTCTGTTGTCCGCGTATGTGCAACTGGAAGGCAATCTTATTACCATATAGTGCTGCTATCCTGGAATTTCCCCATTGTGGGACCTAGAAAGGCTTATCTTGTCTTGTGTGATGAAATTTACATCATATTCTCCAGTCTGCTTGTGTCTGCAGAGCTCTTCTGCGGACAACTGCATGTAGCCCAAATTTTCTGATCGCACAGCCTGACTGCGTTGACTGCGCATGCACAAGATGGAATGCCCTATTCACGAGGTGGAAGACGAGAAAAAGCATACATGAATTGTTTTGCAGCAGCAGCGGCTTTGAGCAGAGAAAAGCACTGAAAAATGGTAATTCCTCCTTTTCCTTGAAACGATGCCATTGTTGTTCCTACAAAAAAAATGTGTCACTCTTGCATTTATAGCCGGTGAACAAACTGGTGTGTTAGTGCATTTGCACTACCCATAGAGTTGGGGCCAAACTACAAATAACACTTGTATGCATGCGTCAGCCACTTGGCCTGGTAGAAGGAAAAAAGTGAGCATGTACAGCACCGCACATGCGCTGGGCTCATCCAAAGCACACGCGGACCAGAGGGGAAATGCAGCATGAATCCAGCTTTAAAGATCTCAGGGCTGACTTCTGGGGCCGACTTGACTCAACTCCAAGATACATCGGAGCTAAAAGTTAGGAGCTAGCCAGTCAGTGTTAGCGATTAGGGATGCAAGTTATCGATTAATTCATTAATCATTAGTTGATTCACCTTATTGATCGATTCACGATAAATTGATGTGGCAATTTTCTTGAATCTGAATTTCCCTTGGTACAATATGGCCTTTTGTATCTTTAACGTATAAAAAGCTAATTACTATTTTTGATATACTGAACATGAACATCATATTCCTCAATGATTTATTGTATCATTTGTATTTTTTTTTGTACTGCAGACAATGGCGTTTTTTTGTAGTTCCAAACAAATGTTGTACTGTGTAGTGTGTACCAGGGCTTGACAAAAACTTTTTTCTCACTGGCCAGTGGCCACTGTGGCTAGTGATTTTCCAAAGGGACTAGCCACTCAGCTTTTTCACTAGCCACAATTTTGTGGTTGGAAAATTTGATAGATGTACTTTATTGATCCCAAATTGGGAAATTGCAGTGCAACAGTAGCATGACAGTAGACAACTAAATGACAGAAACACACACAACATAATAGACTAAGGGATTGCCCATGGAAAGTAAAACTACTAAAAAAGCTTATCTACGTCATAGAAGAATAGATGGTGACCCGTACAGATACATGAGTCATACCCGCTGTACAATGCAGGACTATCAGGTGCAGGGTGAGATGTGAGGTACCAATTACACTGTAAGGTGCAGTATGGCAGCATTGTTATGCCTAGAATACAACATCAGAGTGAGTTATTGTACAGTGAAATGGCGTGTGGCTGGAAAGATTTCCTGTACCTAACTGTTTGGCAGCGAAACTGTAGCAGTCTGCTGGAGAAAGTGCTCCGCTGTCTGTCCAGTGTGTGGTGGAGGGGGTGATCCGGATTGTCCATGATGGATTGCAGTTTTATTTAGTGTCCTCCTCTCCACCACATTGTCAAAGGTCTCTGGCCTGAGACCAATTACAGAGCCAGCTCTCTTGATAATCTTGTCCAGTCTGTTGGTGTTGCTGGCTCTGATACTGCTACCGCAACAGCAGATGAAGAAGATGGCGCTGGCGACAGTGGTCTGGTAGAAAACCTCCAGCATCCTGCTGCACATGTTGAAGGATCTCAGCTCCCTCAGGAAGTAGAGTCTGCTCATCCCCTTCTTCTGCGCAGCATTGGTGTTGGATCTCCAGTCCAGCCCGTTGCTGATCATGACACCCAGGTATGTATTTGTAGTCCTCAACCACCTCCACATCCTCCCCAATCTGCAATGGCTGAGAAGGTGTCCTCTTCTTCCTGAAGTCATTCACCGTCTCTCTAGTCTTGCTGACGTTCAGCCTCAGGTGATACTGTTCTGTCCACTCCACAAATCTGTCTGCTAGTGCCCTGTACTTTTTCTCTCCTCCTCTTATACACTCCACAACAGCTGAGTCGTCAGAGAATTTCTGCAGGTGGCATGACTCAGTGTTGTACTGGAAGTCAGTGGTGTATAAGGTGAGAAAAGGAGAGAGCACAGTCCCCTGTGGAGCTCCCGTATCACTAACCACCACGTCAGACAAGACACTGCCCAGCCGGACAAACTGTAGTCTGCCTGTCAGGTAGTCGGTAATACAGGAGATCACAGAGCTGTCGACCCCGATCACCCATAGCTTCTCACCCAGCAGCAGTGGCTGGATGGTGTTAAAAGGCACTGGAGAAATCAAAGAATGTGGTTCTTACAGTGTCTCCTCCGCCATCCAAGTGCAGATGGGCTCGTTGCAGCAGGTAGATGACAACGTCTTCAACTCCTAAAATGAGGCTGATATGCAAACTACAGAGAGTCCAGACACGTCTTCACCTGCGGCCTCAAGTGGGCTAAGACCAGTCTCTTCAGGACCTTCATCACATGAGATATGAGGGCAACTGGTTGATAGTCATTCAGGTCAGATGGAGATGACTTCTTGGGGACAGGAACCAGGCAGGATGTCTTCCACAGCACTGGTACTCTCTCCAGACTCAGGCTCAGGTTGTGCATGTGTTTCAGTATGTGTTTCAGTACTGAACCTAGCTGATTGGCACAGGTCCTCAGGATCCTGGTGGAGATGCCATCAGGGCCCACAGCCTTCTGGTGACGGAGTCTCTCCAGCTGTTTCTTAACGTGGTCTGTAGTCACAGTAGTGTGTGTGTGTATGTGTGTGTGTGGGATGTCCCCAGAGGAGGGTGAAAGGGGTGAGGGGAGAGATGGAGAGAAGTGCTGCACAGGAGGGTGGTGTGTGTGTGTGTGTGTGTGTGTGTGTAGGTCTGGCTGTGTTGTGGGGGTGACAGGAGGGTGGGGGGCCTGGCTGTGTTGTGGGCGTGACAGATGGTGAGTTGAACCTATTATAACCCTCTTGAGTGTGTATGTTGCCAAACTGCGACATACCCCCTAGTGGTCAAGAGTGGTAAATATTTTTTGCCAATAAAATAATTCAGATTTCCAAGGCTATAACTTGAAAGTGGTAAGAGATAATGGCTTACTGTCAATTAGAAAGATGTAAAATATGATCCAAAGTTTCACATAGGAATAAATTTATGCATCTAATTTGCATAATGTTGCAGCACCTCTTGAAATTCCATAACTCAGTCAAAACTGGACTTTGGACGTATTCACACAAAAATGGTTTGTCTTTTGACACCGTTTTTTTGTATAGAGGTACCTCATCATCTTATCTTCAAAGTATATGAACAAGAAAAAAGTACATTTAAAAAAACCCAGAAATTTCTCACTTACTTTTGACAAAGTCGGAGTGAGAAGGCAAGCGCAGTCCCGTGCTCTGCCACTAGGGTCACGCAAGTTCTCACACTCAAAGGGTTCAAAAACAGATTCAGCTCATCAGCTCTCTCAAGGCTCCCAGATGTCTGTCTGTCTCTCTATCCCCTTACATCCAGTTACTGTATTTGTTTCATTCCCATCCACACATCTTTGGTATTGTTTTGCCTGGGTTTATCCTCCAACTTCCTCTTGTAACTGTCTTTACACCTCCTCAGCATCTCTTTCAGTTCGTGCTGCACTCTCTTCAGTTTCTCCTTGTCTCCAGACCTAAAAGCTCTCTTCTTCTTGTTCAGAAGTGTTTTCAGGTCACTGGTGACCCATGGTTTGTTGTTGGGGAAACAGCGCACGGTCTGAGCTGGCATGGTTGTGTCTTCACAGAATCTGATGTATTCTGTGATGCAGTCAGTCAGATTATCTCTGTCCACCCCTGTGGTTCACAGAGTACGCCCCAGTCCGTCATCTCGAAGCAGTCCTGTAGTGCATCAGCAGCCTCCTGTGTCCACTTCCTCATAGTCTGTGTATAAGCAGGCTGCCTTTGCACAAGGGGAATGTACTTGGGTGAGAACATGACCATGCAGTGATCCGATTTGCCAATAAAGGGTAGAGCTGTGGCACGATACGGTGGTGTAAAAAAGTGTTGGCCCCCTTCCCGATTTCTCGTTTTTTTGTATGTTTGTCACACTTAAATGTTTCAGATCATCAAATTTAAATATTAGCCAAAGATAGCACAAGTAAATACAAAACACAGTTTTTAAATGAAGGTGTTTATGATTAAGGGGAAAAAAATCCCAACCTACATGGCCCTGTGTGAAAAAATGATTGCCCCCTAATAGGGATGGGCATTCGGTGAAATTTTCTTCACCGATCGCCGGGAGAATTAATGATTAATAATCGGTTAATCATTAACATTTTTAGGTAGGTAGACTACATTAGAACATCAGGTATCAGCACGGAGGGCACGGAGAGCCGCACAACTCAAATCTACCTCTCTCTCTCAAATCTCTCTCTCTCTGTTCTTGTGTTTGCTCGGCTCGGGAATCTCGCATGCTGATTGGCCGAGACGTTTCACCCCGCAAGCTGATTGGCCGAGACGTTTTACCCAGCTCTCTCCCTGCCGAGCGGCCACCCAACAAACGAATGTCATTCATTGCTCTATCGCTCGTATTGCTTAGTCTAGCCGCGTGGAACTTTTTGCTGTTCTCTTGTGCCATTTTGTGCAAAATAGTCTTCCCGTCGAGGCACTACGCCGCCTCCTGCAGCTTCCCTCGACGTGTGTACACCGAATCTTCATGACCTTCTCAATAAAGTTTCTGAAAAAAAAAAAAAGAATCTTCACGACCGCCATTATTCAGCGCGCAACCACTGTTGGCGGTTTCTTCGCGTAATAAGGGTGTTCCATGGACCCTGTCGATGAGGTATATTTGTATGCTGCATTGCAGTGATTGCAGTACACCTGGTCATTTTTTAAATTGAAATGGTCCCACGCAACACTTCGCCGTAACCGCTTCATGATTTGGCGATCGCCCTACGGAAGCCCGCATGTATCAACGGAGGCACGCCAGGGTACGGTGATGGTGTAATGTTGCCCCCTGGTGCCCAAATTTTGTCATTGCATTGTTTGAGGACGGCCGGATTGTTTAAAAAAAAAAAAAAAAAACGGTTTGTCGACGAAAATGAACTTCCTCGGTGAAATTCTTAATGATCAATTATCGGTTAATCGGTAAATTATGCCCATCCCTACCCCCTAAACCTAATAACTGGTTGGGCCACCCTTAGCAGCAACAACTGCAATCACGTGTTTGTGATAGCTGGCAATGAGTCTTTTACAGCACTGTGGAGGAATTTTGGCCCACTTATCTTTGTAGAATTGTTGTAATTCAGCCACATTGGAGGGTTTTTGTGCATGAACCGCCTTTTTAAGGTCATGCTACAGCATCTCAATGGGATTCAGGTCAGGACTTTTGACTAGGCCACTCCAAAGTCTTCATTTCGTTTTTCTTTAGCCATTCAGAGGTGCACTTGCTGGTGTGTTTTGAATCATTGTCACGAACAGATGGCCGGACATTCTCCTTCAGAATTTTTTGGTAGACAGCAGGATTCCATTTATCACAGCAAGTCTTCTCAGTCCTGAAGCAGCAAAACAGCCCCAGACCATCACACTACCACCACCATATTTTACTTTTTTGTATGATGTTCCTTTTCTGAAATGCTGTTATTTTATGCCAGATATAATGACAAAAAATTATATATATACAGTATATTTTGTCTCGGCAGTTCACAGAGTATTTTCCCAAAAGTCTTGGGGATCATCAATATGTTTTCAGGCAAAACTGAGATGAGCCTTTACAGATACACTACCGTTCAAAAGTTTGGGGTCACTTAGAAATTTCCTTATTTTTGAAAGAAAAGCACTTTTTTTCAATGAAGATAACTTTAAACTAATCAGAAATACACTCTATACATTGCTAATGTGGTGAATCACTATTCTAGCTGCAAATGTCTGGTTTTTGGTGCAATATCTACATAGGTGTATAGAGGCCCATTTCCAGCAACTATCACTCCAGTGTTCTAATGGTACAATGTGTTTGCTCATTGCGTCAGAAGGCTAATGGATTATTAGAAAACCCTTGTGCAGTCATGTTAGGTCTGCAATGCTGTAATTGCTGCAAATGGAGGATTCTTTGACGAAAGCAAAGCTTGAAGGAAAAAAATATTATTTCAAATACAAATCATTATTTCTAACCTTGTCAATGTCTTGACTATATTTTCTGTTCATTTTACAAGTCATGGTGGTAAATAAGTGACTTTTCATGGAAAACACAAAATAATTGTCTGGGTGACCCCAAACATTTGAACAGTAGTGTACATCTCAAAAAATTAGAATATAATGGAAAAAGTTCAATATTTTGTGTCAAAACACAGTGGACCAACACCAGCAGATGACATGGTTCCTCAAATCATCACTGACTGTGGAAAGTTCACACTAAACCTCAAGCAACTTAGATTCTGTGCCTCTCCGCTCATTCTCCAGACTCTGGGACTTTGATTTACCAAATGAAATGCAGAATTTACTTTTATCTGAACAGAGGTCATCTGCTTTTGCGTGTTTGTCCACTGTGTTTTATCAAGACCAAAGTCAGCGCAGTCATCTACCAGGAAATTTTAGAGCACTTCATGATTTCCTGTGCTGACAAGCTTTATGGAGAAGCTGATTTCATTTTCCAGCAGGACTTGGCACCCCCCCCCCCCCCACACACACTCCCAAAAGTATCAAAACCTGGTTTAAAAAAACAATTTTCCGTGTACGAAACCGTCTTAAGTGACGGTGCACGACGATGGACGGCAGCCATATTAGCTTTCTGGGCTAAAAGGATGAAAACAGGAAAAGGAAATGAGGAGTTCTTCTTTGGTGTGTTACGTGTCATCCATGAGTCCTCCAACACGTGTCTGCCACCTTCTGAAACTGGCAGATCAGTACAAATCCTCAGTGCAGCCGGGGATGTCAGAGATGACAGGCGCAGCACCTCGCTCTGCCACTAGGGGCACACAAAATCTCACACTCAAAAGGGTTAAAACAGTCTACTAGTTGCATCTCTGTAAATTAGAACGTGAAAGTTATTTTTTGTAATAAAACTAAAAAAGATAAACTATATAACATAGGGTTTATGATATTGGTAATAGTTTTTTGAATAATTTAAAAATGATGACATTTGTAATTTACTGAGACGTACCAGCACATAGTACACACCATGGCTTGACATTAACACCTGCCAGTGGCGGGTAAGATAGCCTCTCTCACAAACTAGCCACTTTGGCAGGTTGAGGTTTTTTCAAGCAACATCTAAATACGAGTAATAAGCCTATCGCATTGTGAGACTACAAAACTACCAACTCACATGAACACTATCTGCACACACACAGTGTATTCTCATTGGCCCAACTATCGCTGAGAGCATGATCTGGCTCAACTTCCAGCGCGATACACAGGACTACTCCAGGGCAGGCTGGAGTACAACTGACAGCAGGTCAACCAGCAGAACACACCTGCCCCCGCTCTTAGCAGTCAGATCACCTGGGGAAATCCACCTCATCCTCCGCTGTCCCAGCATGAATAGTTAATAATCTGTGCTCTCCCACCACAGCAGCTCCTACTTCTGTGGTTAAATATGATTATTTTTAGAGCAAGAAGCTCCCATTTACTGTCCAGTATGACAGATAGAAAAAGTGACTGAACTTTGATATGATGTAAAGAAGCTTCTTCTGAGGTGAACTTTTGTTTATCTGTGGTTTGATATCTTTGATATGCAACTTTTTCATGGAAGTAAAACCTCTTAATTATGTATTTTTAATGTGGTGGTCCAGGGGAATTAAACATGTGGCCCGTGGGCCAAAAATGGCACGCCAGAGGACCAAGTTTTTCTCTTGATTTTACAGCTTGCTTTCTAGTAAATTTCTGACTTTCTCTATTGATTAGAATTGTTCATGAAAATTTGAGAAATTTTTCTCCTTAAGATGACTCTTTTTTTCCTCATCAGTTTTTTTTTTTTTTTTCTGGTGAAAACAGGTAGGGAAGATTTAGATTAAATCCATCGGCAACCACTAATGAAGTCGTGCAGCCCTGAAGGGGTGTCCCTATTCATAGGGGTCATTTTTAACCTCTATTAAGGGCCAAGGGGTAGGAGTAGGCAAAGGGAAAGGGGTAGGGATACAAATGAGAATTGGGACAGACCCCAAATATACCTGTACTTCACTCTCATATTGCAGATATTTTTTTTTTTACAGTTTTACAGCATTTACAGCTGTTAAATAATTCAACAGTGTTTCTCTTGATATTTTTATGCATGTATAAGGATCATTTACATTTAAAATGACTGTAAACTTAGTTCAAGTAAATTTTAGCATGCGAGTCAAATTTGATCATTCATCTTCTACCACTTGATCCTTTTCGGGTCATGGGGGGGGCTGGAGCCTATCCCAGCATCCTTGGGCAAGAGGCAGGGTACACCCTGGACAGATCGCCAGTCCATTGCAGGGCCAACACAGAGAGACAGACAACCATTCACTCTCACATTCATACCTAAGGACAGTTTAGAATCTCCAGTTGATGCCAATTAAACTAACCTGCATGTCTTTGGCCTGTGGGAGGAAACCGGAGTACCTGCAGTAAAACCACGCAGACACGGGGAGAACATGGCTGCAACCGGGCTGCACGGTGGCGCAGTGGTTTAGCACTGTGGCAGCACAGTTTTACCCTCGGCCGGGGGATAGCGGGGATCATGAGATCGTGGGTTCGATCCCAGCCCCCGACCAACAGTGAGCTGTGTGGAGTTTGCATGTTCTCCCCGTGTTGCGTGGGTTTACTCCGGGATTTCTCCGGTTTCCTCCCGCACACCAAAAACATATAGGTTTAGGGCGCTCGCGCACGCAGCAACCAGCAGCCGGTGGCTTGTCACCAGACTGCAAACCAAGTCTACCTACGGGTACAAATAAGTAACAGAAAAACAAAAAAAACAAAAAAAAAATGCAAACTCCACACAGAAGGGTCACGGATGGTCAGGGGGTGGGATCGAACCCATGATGGTCAGGGGTGAAACCGATTCCGTGACCTTATTGTGCTGACACAGTGCTAACCACTGCACCACCATGCTGCCCTAAAATTTGATCATATTAAACATAATTCTGGTTATTATCGTCTACGTTCCTCTGGCAGCTGACGCAGTGGTAGCCTGTGACGTCATCAGCTCCACTACTGCCACAATACTGGAGAAGCACCCTGAAACATTTATGGCCATTACAGGTGATTTTAATCACGTCTTACTGTGAAAAACACGACCAAACTGTCACCAGTTTATTGACTGTCCCACCAGAGAAAACAAAACACTGGATCTACTGTATGTCAATGCAAGAGATGCATACAGTGGTGTGAAAAAGTGTTTGCCCCCTTCCTGATTTCTCATTTTTTTGTATGTCACACTTAAATGTTTCAGATCATCAGACAAATGTAAATATGAGATAACGATAACACAAATAAACACAAAATGCAGTTTTTAAATCGAAGTGTTTATTATTAAGGGAAAAAAAAAATCCAAACCTACATGGCCCTGTGTGAAAAAGTGACCCCCCCCCCCATTAAAACATAAATTAACTGTGGTTTATCACATCTTTGGAAAGCTGCGTTCAATTTCTCTAACTACACCCAGGCCTGATTACTGCCACACCTCTTCTCAATCAAGAAATCACTTAACAACTAGGAGGAATGGAGGTAGGAAGTGGGGAAGAGGAAGTTTGGAGCTCGGTGGAGTCTAAAAGAAGTAAACGTAGACGTCAAGAAAATCAATCAAGAGCGTTATCAAGTGCTGATGAATCAGAAGATGAACAATCCCTGAATAAACAGGAGTGTAAAGTAGTCATTAAACTTACCTCCTTAGGAAGGAGCATCATTTTGTGAGTGGAACCCAATTACAGTAAGCTCACAGATGCAATTAATAGGTTACTTGGAGAAGTTTTAAATGCAAGAATTCTTTGTAGTGGTTAGTTACATGTAAAGATAGTGTTCAACAAGGAAAAGCAATCAGAATCAATAAGATGCAGGGGAAAAATGTGCAGTGTTCAGTATTGGAAGGAAATAAGCCAATGAGAGGAATGATATCGGGCATTTCAATGGCTGTCTCAACTGATGAAATAATGAAAAACTTGACTGGAGCAAAAGTGACAGAGGTACAAAGATTGAAAACTAATAGAAATGGCAAAAAATGTGATTGTCAGTAATGTTAAAATTTGAAACAAGACTACCAAGTAACTTTACGTTCCTCCTCCACTCAGATGTTTCAAATGTCAAAAGTTTGGTCATGTAGCAGCGATATGCAAAGGTAGACAATGATGTGCCAGATGCTGTGGTGAACATGAATATGGCAAGTGTGAAAGAGAAGCCAAATTAAAGTGCTATAACTGCGGTGGTGAACATAGCTCTGCATATTGAGGTTGTGAAGCCAGCAAAAGAGCAGCAGAAATTCAGCAGATAAAAGTCTTCCAGGGATTAACATATGGAGAAGCTGTGAAAAAGGTGCCAGCTAAAAAAGTGGGAGTGGACTCGAACAGGGAAAGTGTGCAGACTTGCAGTGCATGCAGTAGAGTTAAGGAAGATGGGCAGCATGGTGGTGCAGTGGTTAGCACTGTTGCCTAACAGCTATAAGGTTCCGGGTTCAAATCCCCAGGCTGGCAGGAGTAGGAACCTTTCTGTGTGGAGTTTGCATGTTCTCCCTGTGCTGCGTGGGTTTACTCCGGGGGCTCCGGTTTCCTCCCACAATCCAAACACATGCATGTTAGGTTAATTGGTTGTTCTAAATTGTCCCTAGATATCTCTCTCCTATAGGCCCTTAGAATAGAGGGTGAGAACTAGTGATGTGCTTTGAGTGGTCTTTGAGACTAGAAAAGCGCTATATAAGTACAGGTCCTTATCCCTAAGACACTCTGGTTTTGAAGGGAAATAATTTTGTCTTATTTGTGGTAGATGTGATAAACTGCACTGCACAGACTTCCAAGAAAACAAAAAAAATTAAAATCGTTGTGAAAGCAGCAGAAAAATATCTTGGCATTAAGGGGCTACATTGGGAAGCAGTTGAGGACTTGTTAAGTGGTGGATCTAAGTTCAAAGACGTCATGGGCTGGTGGATCAACCGCCAATCAAGTCTAAAAGAAGAAGAAGAAAGAGATGAGACGCAGGTACGGACTACATCTCCTGACCAGATGAGAGTGATGATATAGAGTGAAGTACGTGGCGGTGGTGCACCTGTAGGCTGGCTGCTGGCCGCCAGTCAGGTCTAGAAGACGACGACGATGGTTCAGAAATCCTTATAAGAACTCCTTATACAAAGATATAGAGTGATGAAAGATTTCTTGAGTTAGTGGCGGTGATGCACCTGTGAGCTGGTTGCCAACCGCCAATCAAATCTAAGAGAAGAAGAAGAAGAAGAAGAATCAAGTCAGTGGCAGTAGTGCACCTGTAAGCTGGTTGCTAACTGCCAATCAAATCTAAAAGAAGAAGAAGAAGAATGATGATATAGAGTGAAGTACGTGGCGGTAATGCACCTGTAAGCTGGTTGCCAACCGCCAATCAAATCTAAAAGAAGAAAAAAGAAGAAGGAAAATAAATTGTGGGCTGCTTCATCTTTTGCATGTTAAACATTATCACAGTACCATGGCAATCCAAGAAAACCCAGTATGATCTGGGCTTCCTCTGTTGTCTGTTACCTCAGTGGTATCATGAGTCTGGTCTGCTTTCCCATCTAGCGGCTGGTTTGAAGGCAGCAGGGATGGGTTTTTGCGCTCGTGTAGTTTCTTCCTTGCTCTGTTCCGTTTCTCCACCCTGCTGATTTGAAGGAGGGGGTGGATCTTCAAGCTTGCGTGCCATTGGAACTTGTTGTGGCTGTCCGACATAGCCCGGAAGGGTGAGGTTTTTTTCGCTCTGCACAGTGCATATGCACTCTTGGGGCTTGGTGTCTTTCTCTGCTTTTTTTCTTTAGTTTCGGTTGAAATGTGGCAGTAGGTGACCGTGTGTGCCCTTGCCTGGACGGCGACACCACTACATTTCATAGAATAAGCGCCCATTGAAAAGGACTGCTGAGTTATCAATAATTGACAACTAATTTAATTTAGTCGACTAAATTCTTATCGACATTTAATGGAAAGTTAATCATTAACATCCCTATTAGAAATACGTGAGAGAGAGGGTGGAGTTGATTTCAGTCTGTCGATTTAAAGCTGTATACCAGGGGTGTCAAACTCATTCCATGGAGGGGCCAAGACCCTGCATGTTTTCCTTCCACCCAGTGTCTTCAGCAGGTGTTTTCACTGATCAGCAATCAGTTGGAAGAAATTTGGTGAATCACCTGTTGAAGACACTGGGTGGAGGTAAAACCTGCAGGGTCTTGGCCCTCCATGGAATGAGTTTGACACCCCTGCTGTATACACTCAAAACAGGCTATTTTCAGAAAGGCTGGAAAAAAAGCACATTTGCTGCAATTATTAAATAATTAAAAAAAATTTGAACAAAATATGTCAGACATTTCATTAAGATATGTGTGAGCTGTTATTGTGGAAAAAGTGCAATGGTAAATGGCATTCACTTATATAGCGCTTTTTGTTCTCATCTCTATATGACCAAAGCACTTTACAGATCCAGCAATGACTTATAATTCTTAAAACTGACAATTTGTGGGATGAAATCCTTTTGACATAAAGTAAAATGAGTAGAAGGAGGAGCAAGCAGTCAGCTGATGTAAACTTGCAGATTTTTCTTAATAATCTGATTTTTTTTCTTGTAAATACTGTATGTGATTTTGTAAAATTCCAACATTTTCTCAGAAATTTGCAGTTTTTTTTTTTTTTTTTTGTAAATTCATGAATTGTTTTACCTGTTAAATTTGCGACTTTTTTCTTATAACTTTACAGCTTTTTCTTATCATTTGTGAACTTTTTCTCAAAACTTTTTTGACTTTTTGGTCAATTTTAAACATTCGTCTTGTAAATTTGCAACTTTTTTCTTGATAAATTTGATCCTTTTGCCATGTAAATTGGAATTTTTTTTCCCTTGTAAATTTCTGCCATTTGTTTTAGTCTCACACTCTGGGACGCTCACTGACATCAGACCCTTCACACTCCCGCAGCTGAGCACCCACACTGTTTTTTTCCACAGGTGTCATAGGGCTGTGCGATATCACAAAAATTTCATATCACGATGTAAGCCATCTTATATCATGAAAACAGTATATATTGTGATATACATTTTCTGTAAATACAGTTTAGATAATCACATGAAAAGGACATCTTTTTTTTTTTTTTTTTTTACTTTTTTTATGTGCACCCTTTTCCCCTAATAATTTTGAAGTGTTATAAAAAAATTTTTTAATGTGCATTTGAGACTTGATTCTCATAAATTTCAGATTTTTCTTCTCAATTATACAAATAAAAAGTAAACATCAATAAGTTAATATTTCCTGAGCCAGAGCAGAATAGCAAAAAAACCCCGAAAACATAAAAAAAAGTCTGAAAATGGGAAAATTATCCATCGCTGCCATCTACAGATATAAATTAGCTGCTAGTTTAAATCAATGAAAATTTAAGTGTGACGCTAGAACCTGCAGCCTGCCATTCTGGCCTGATTTAACCTGTTTGCTTCTTAGTAAAAATATTTCAGATTGGTCATGATCTGAAAATCAAAGACACAAAAGGTAATGTAATAAAATGCATGTGATGACTTTAACTTCGATTATCGCTTCTTGACTAATTAAAATTATTGGAAATCAAATAAATTACATAAAGAGCCAACCCGTTTTAATTTATTTAGGACACCGTGTTCTAAATTATGATGCAAATAGGATTTTAGTGTCATAAACTTTTTTTTTTCCATTTAAACTCATGGATGGTATTGTGTCTCAGGGCTCTTTGCATCACTGATATCAATCTCAGAAACCTGTCATAATTAAGTTTGCCAGGTGAGCCCAATTAAGGAAACCTATTTAAGAAGGATGTTCCACATTATTAAGCATACCACAGGTTTCAAACAATATGGGAAAGAAAAAGGATCTTTGCTGCCAGAAAGCATCAAATAGTGCAGTGCCTTGGGCAGGGTATGAAAACATTAGATATTTCTGGAAAACTTGAGCGTGATCATCGTACTGTGAAGAAATTTGTGGCTGATTCAGAGCACAAACAGGTTTGTGCATTTGTGCAGATAAAGGCATAATAAGGAAGGTTTCTGCCAGGAAAATTCATCAGATTAAGAGAGCAGCTGCGAAAATGCCATTACAAAGCAGCAAATGGGTATTTGAAGCTGCTGGTACCTCCGGAGTCCCACAAACCTCAAGGTGTAGGATCCTCCAGAGGCTTGCAGTTGTGCATAAACCTACCATTTGACCACCTCTAACCAGTGCTCACAAGCAAACCGTTGCAGTGGGCCCAGAAATACATGAAGACTAATTTTCAAACAGTCTTGTTTACTGATGAGTGCCGTGCAACCCTGGATGGTCCAGATGGATGGAGTAGTGGATGGTTGGTGGATGGCCACCATGTCCCAACAAAGCTGCAAGGTCAGCAAGGAGGTGGCGTAGTCATGTTTTGGGCCAGAATCATGGGGAGAGGGCTGGTAGGCCCCTTTAGGGTCCCTGAAGGTGTGAAAATGACCTCTGCAAAGGATATAGAGTTTCTGACTGACCACTTTCTTGCATGGTACAAAAAGAAGAACCTTGCCTTCCATAGCAAAATTATTTTCATGCATGACAATGCACCATCTTATACTGCAAAGAATATCTCTGTCATTGGCTGCTATAGGCATAAAAGGAGAGAAATCATGGTGTGGCCCCCATCCTCCCCTGACCTCAACCCTATTGAGAACCTCTAAAGCATCCTCAAGCAAAAGATCTATGAGGGTGGGAGGCAGTTTACATCAAAACAGCAGCTGTGGGAGGCTATTCTGACATCTTGCAAAGAAATTCAAGCAGAAACTCGCCAAAAACTCAAGTTCAATGGATGCAAGAATTGTGAAGGTTATATCAAAGAAGGGGTTCTATGTTAACTTATAACTTGACCTGTCCTCTCTGATGCAGCATGATGGAAAACAGTCCCACATTCCTCACAAACAGGAGTAGCAGCTATTTGACCAAACTGGTAGTTTGGAGTTTGCAACTGCTGGAGAGCCTAGCCACCCACCACACACCTGTTAAGCTGCACGCATTGCAGGGAGAGAGGCGGGGCACTGACAAGTAGGGAGTGAGGAGTTTTGTTCAAGAAATGGGAGTATGTGCATTTTAAATCACGATATAAATGATAGAGTATTCTATTAAACGATACCTGATATATCTCGTCATTGCACAGCCCTCAGGTGTCACCTCCATTGTTTTTATCCAGCAGTCATGGGTTTGCATCATCATGACCATCATCATATACAGGAGTGTTTTTCAACCAGGGTGCCCTGGCACATTCAGGTTTCTTTGGGAAAATTATCTAATTTCACTTGTTAATTGGTCCAAAAAACTGCAATTTCGCCATTGTTGTGCATCAGTGCATGGGTGCCTTCCCATGTACAACGACGGCAAATTGTTTGCAATTTTTTGGATCAATTAATGAGTGAAATTAGATAATTTCCCATAGAAACCTGTACATACCAGGGCACCCTGGTTGAAAAACACTGATATACATCCCTGTGAAAAAGTATTTGCCCTCTTCCTGATTTCTTATATTTTTGCATATTTGTCACACTTAAAGGTGAAATGGATTGTATTTTCATGAAAACATAGATTAAAAAAAAAATACAACAGCAAAGTGCTGAGCAAGGGGGGAAAAAAGAGCATAGGGGTATTTTCTACAAAGCCTTAATATTTTTGAAAAAATAAAGTGTTGATAAAAAAATTTTCTAAAAATTTTTATGGGACCAAAACAATCAGAATATTTACATCAGCTCCTACCACAGAGGTAGTGGGGGGTCGGGCTACTCACCACTGAGACAACAGGGGATTCAGAGGCAGTTGCCCCAATGATCTGATCGCTGAGAGCGGGGACAGGTGTGTTCCGCTGGCTGGTTTTTGTTTGTCGCCGTTTCTCCAGACTGGCTGCAAAATGAACCGACCCACGGCACAGACCATCCGCAGCTTCTCCTGTACCCAGCCTGGAGTGGAGCCAGACTCCGTTCACTACTTCTCCTGTACCAGGCTGGCAGCGGAACCAGACTATGTTCACAGTGACAGTGGACCAATGTGCACACACTGTGAGGAGATGATTCTTATGGGAGTTTCAGTTTCATAGTCTCACATTGCGAAAGGTTCAGTATTTTAGATGCCACATGAGAAAACTGCAATCCACCTAAGTGGCTAGTGGGAGTGGCTGCTGAAATCCACCCGCCTTTGGCGGGTTGGTGGGTGTTAATGTCAGACCCTGATTATAATGGGTTTGACAGCACCTTCAGCATTGTGATAACAGGATATACAAACAATTGTTCATTGTATTTATTGTAATGTAATCATAATTAAGCTATGCATATGGAATGTGACTAGCCTAGTGGCTAGCCATGTCCTATTAGTGTTTACTATGGCCAGTAAAGTCACAGTAAAGGCACCTACTGGCCAGGAGGTCAGAATGTTGTCTTTATCACCTTTAAATGTTTCAAATCATCAAACAAATTTTAATATTCAACAAAGATAACCCGAGTAAATGCAAAATGCAGTTTTTATATGATGATTTCATTTATTAAGGGAAAAAAGCTATCCAAATCGTTGTGGTTGGTGGATGTGCAGCAGAAAGTCTAAGCTCTCTCTCCGCGGATGCGGCGGGCCAGCTGGATGTCTTTGGGCATGATGGTGACCCTCTTGGCGTGGATGGCGCACAGGTTGGTGTCCTCGAAGAGACCCACCAGGTAGGCCTCGCTGGCCTCCTGCAGAGCCATGACGGCGGAGCTCTGGAAGCGCAGGTCCGTCTTGAAGTCCTGAGCGATCTCCCTGACCAGGCGCTGGAAGGGCAGCTTACGGATGAGCAGCTCCGTGGATTTCTGGTAGCGACGGATCTCTCTCAGAGCCACGGTACCGGGCCTGTAACGGTGAGGCTTCTTCACTCCGCCGGTGGCCGGAGCGCTTTTCCGAGCCGCCTTGGTGGCCAGCTGCTTCCTGGGGGCTTTTCCTCCAGTAGATTTACGGGCGGTCTGCTTGGTTCTCGCCATCGCTCTTTATTCTTCTGTCTGTGAGCAACACAAAAGACCCACTCCCCACTCCACCAACACCCCCCCACTCCCAACACACAGCCCCCCATCCTGACCCTGACCAGGACCCAGGTGAGGACGGAGCTGAGGAAGATCAAGGCGAGGAAGGCGCCGGGACCGGACGGCATCAGCGCAAAGCTCCTCAAGTCCTGTGCAGACCAGCTGTGTGGGATTGTGACGTATATCTTCAACATGAGCCTGAAACTGGGGAGGGTACCACAGCTGTGGAAAACATCTTGTGTGGTACCTGTACCAAAAACTTCCCACCCCAAAGACCTGAACAGCTACAGACCGGTGGCCTTGACGTCCCACTTGATGAAGACCCTGGAGAGACTGCTCCTTGCTCACCTCCGCCCCCTGGTGGAACCAGCGATGGATCCACTCCAGTTCGCCTACCAGCATGGCATTGGGGTGGAGGATGCGGTGATCTTCCTCCTTCACCGTTCTCTGTCCCACCTGGAGAAGCCCGGGAATATGGTGAGGATCATGTTCTTTGACTTCTCCAGTGCTTTCAACACCATCCAACCGATGATCCTGAAGGACAAGCTGCTGCGCGCAGGGGTGGACCAGCACCTGTCATCATGGATCCTGGACTACCTCACGAACCGGCCTCAGTTTGTGAGAACCCGGGACTGTGTGTCCGACACGATCATCAGTAGCACGGGGGCCCCCCAGGGAACGGTGCTGGCTCCCTTCCTGTTCACTCTTTATACTGCGGACTTCTCACACAACACAACACACTGCCATCTACAGAAGTTCTCTGATGACTCTGCGATCGTTGGCCTCATCTCCAATGGAGATGAAGCTGAGTACAGAGGGCTTATCCAGGACTTCGTGGACTGGTGCCATCGGAACTGCCTCCAGATCAACGCGAGGAAAACTAAGGAGCTGGTGGTGGACTGCCGCAGGCATGGGCAGCCCCTCACAGTACCAGTAAATATACAGGGAACAGACATCGAGATGGTGACATCCTATAAGTACCTGGGTATTCATCTGAACAATAAACTAGACTGGTCACACAATACTGATGCACTCTACAAGAAGGGACAGCGCAGGCTGTTCCTGCTGAGGAGACTCAGGTCTTTTGGTGTACAAGGGGCGCTGCTGAAGTCATTCTATGACACGGTGGTGGCATCAGCCATCACTTTTGGAGTGGTCTGCTGGGGCAGTGGCATTACTGCAGCCGATAGGAAGAGACTGAACAAACTGATTAAGAAAGCTAGCTCTGTCCTGGGGCAGCGCCTTGATCCGATGGAGGAGATAGGAGAGAGAAGGACGGTGGCTAAACTGTCATCTCTGCTGGAGTCCGAGTTCCACCCTATGCAGGACATACTGAATGCACTGAGGAGCTCATTTAGCAGCAGACTACATCATCCCAGGTGCACAACCGAGAGGTTTCGTAGGTCCTTCCTACCAACGGCTGTCAGACTGTACAACCTAAGCAGGGCTGCTCGCAGAGATAGCAAAAAGACGTAACAAACTAATAGTTTTTTGAATGCAAAAGATGCAATAGACTTACACAATGGTCCCCTCCGGCATACAACTAGGAACATACCGGTCGCTATGGAGGGTGAGAATATGTATGGGCACATAATCATACCATGTAGGATAACTAAGTAGACGGTTATGCTGTTTCATTCCATCTAGCAACAATGCTCTGCACTGTGTGTGTTTATATATTTACATATTTATTCCATCTAGCTACAATGCTCAGCACTGGGTGTGTTTATATATTTATATATCTACATATTATTCCATCTAGCTACATTGCTCCGCACTGTGTGTGTTTATATACTTGCATATTTATTCCACCTAGCTGCAATGCTCCGTACTGTGGGTGTTTATATATTTACATATTTATTCCATCTAGCTACAATGCTCTGCACTGTGTGTTCATATATTCATATATTTATTCCATCCAGCTACAATGCTCTGCACTGTGTGTCTGTGTGTGTGTGTATATATATATATTTTATAGTAATACGTACATATGTTTATTAGCTGCTCTTGCTTGCTTGTTTTTTTTCTTGCCTTCTGATTGTTGCTCTGAGTGTTGCTATCCCTGTGCTGTTGCAATCCTGGAATTTCCCCGTTGTGGGACTAATAAAGGCTTATCTTATCTTATCTTATCTTATAAAGTCACAGCCAGTCAAAATAAGCTTGGCACCTACTGGCCAGGAGGTCAGAATGTTGTCTTTATCACCTTTAAATGTTTCAAATCATCAAACAAATTTTAATATTCAACAAAGATAACCCGAGTAAATGCAAAATGCAGTTTTTATATGATGATTTCATTTATTAAGGGAAAAAAGCTATCCAAATCTACCTGGCCCTATGTGAAAAAGTAATTGCCACCCTTGTTACATTGTGAATTGACTGTGATTAACCAATTTTTTGGAAAGTTGAGTTCAATATCACTAGACACACCCAGGGCTGATTACTGCCAGACCTGTTGAATCAAGAAAACACTTAAATAGAACCTCTCTGACAAAGTGAAGTAGGCTAAAGGCAACACATGATGCCACAATCTAAAGCTGGATTCACACTATAACGTTTGGACTGACTTTTACTGACGTTTTGAAAAATCAGAGAAATCAGTCCAAATGTTGGTGAAATTACATTCATGAGCAGTTTTTTTTTAAAAAATCCAGCGCACACCAACTTTTACAAACTTTTACGAACTTTTGCTAGCATTTCCCAGCATTGCATTCAGTGTTGTCAGACTTTTGCCAACTTAGGCTAGTGTATGTGTAGTAGCTGCCAACTTAGGTTAGCTTAAGCTAAGAATACTCAGCGCAGTTCAGCTGACATCAGCGTCAGGTGACGCTCATATTAAGATCAGCGTTTGTGGAGGCTTCCTGCCATCCTGGACCTGCTTTTTTGGGTGGATTCACACTACAACGTTTGGGCCAACTTTTACTGATGTTTTGGCAAACGTCTAGCTCTGCTGGCAAAAATTGATGAAAGTTAATGATGGTGTTTGTCAATAACATTGCTTTGGGGAAAAGTTTTACTTTCCCCTGAAGCGGTGTTGCTAACATCCGAAGTGTCCAGAGATTTATTTTCGTTCCATTGTGGCTGCTCCAGCGAGATTTGTTCAACCAACCAAAAGGAAAAAAATAATCTGTTAACAGCCCCAGGAGTTGTCTGTGCAACGGAGATCTCTTAACGCGTGTAAACTGAGAGAAAGAGAGAGACGGGAGGTCTTACCAGCAGAAGTGTCTTGAGGAAATGACACAGGTAGGCCAGCATATATTCAATATGATAAAAATGATGAAATGATAATAGTTTTAAATAAGCCCACTCCCTCCCTGTTTTGTTTAGACCCTCTTCCTGACCCGGTGAAATAACATACTAAATTAATTTAATATGTTAAAAGCAGTAAAACCCCCTCATGTCCCAGAGCATAGAAATGAGATAAAGACAGAAGTAATGTGTTTAGGGTTTACATTTTATAGTGTAATAAATAGGTTGCATTAACCAGAGCTAAATTGCGCTTAGGCAATGTTTTCAGGACTATTCAGGTGTTTTAAAAAAATCTGCAGAATTTTCAAGACTACAGGCTATATGTAGTCTGCACTACCAACTGTACTCTCATCTGCTTGTTACCGTTCTCTCCTAAATTTTTTTCTCATTAAACATCTTTTCTTAAAGGTACATTTTTTAAAATTTTGAATGTTTTTGGTGACAAATTTGTGACCTTTTTCATGCAGAATTGTAACTTTTTACCTAAGCCTCTTGCCTTGTGTTTTTTTTTCCACAATATTTTTTATTGAACCCTTTTTTTTTTTTTACAAACATGGCACAAACAATCAGACACTATAACACAAAAGTAATTTAAAAATTAAAAAGAACAATAACGGGACTTCCGGTTATGGCGGCCACGTAGGAAGACGTGTTTCACTCTGCTCTGCTCCTAATAATAAAAAATAGGCTAAAACTCTCAATTGGAGCAAAAACCTATCCTAGCGTTTAGGCGCGGATATGGTAAAAACCAAGGCTGTGAAATCAGGCGGAGGAAAAACTGATTCGTCGAGACAATCCAAATGAACAGACTTCCGCGCTCGTGACGAAGCAGGAAAATCTCCAGAGACCATGGCTGAGGACGGAGCTACCGGTGGAGCGGTGACTGCCGAAGGAACGAATGTGGTCCTTGCTGCTAACAGCGCTATGAGAGCAGACTTTTCATCTAAGTTTGATGGGATTATAGCAGCGATAGAAGCCATGAGAAAAGAAATAAGCGACTGTATGGAACGAGTTTTGCAGGCGGAGCTCCGAATCTCCAACGGTGAAGATGACGTCACCAGCCTACAACTAAAGGTACAAACATTGGAATTAAAAAATAAACGTCTGGAAGATAATGTCCTGGACTTAGAATCCCGGTCGAGACGGAATAATTTAAGGCTGGTGGGTCTCAAGGATTCAGTGTACCCCGCCCGGTATGGGGTTACCGGGGCCCCACCCTGGAGCCAGGCCTGGGGGAGGGGCTCGAAGGCTAACGTCTGGTGGCCGGGTTTCCACCCATGGGACCCGGCCAGGCTCAGCCCGAAGGAGTTACATGGGTCCGCCCTCCAGTGGGTTCACCACCTGCAGGAGGGATCATGGGGGTCCGGTGCTATGTGGATTAGGTGGCGGTCAAAGGCGGAGACCTTGGCGGACTGATCCCAAGCTTTCTAAACTGGCTTTTGGTACGTGGAATGTCACCTCTCTGGTGGGGAAAGGAGCCTGAGCTGGTGTACGAGGTTGAGCGATACTGGCTAGATATAGTCGGCCTCACCTCAACACACAGCTCCGGTTCCGGAACCAGTCTCCTGGAGAGGGGCTGGAGCTTGGCCTTTTCTGGAGTTGCCCCGGGCGAGAGGCGACGAGCAGGGGTGGGTATTCTTGTATCGCCCCACCTTGCTGCCTCTATATTGGAGTTTTCCCCGGTGGACGAAAGGGTTGCTTCCCTGCGCCTTCGGGTTGGGAAACGGGTCCTGACCATCATTTGTGCCTATGCACCAAATGATGTTTCAGAGTACCCACCCTTTTTGGAGTCTGTGACTGGGGTGCTGGAGGGTGCTCCTCCTGGAGACTCCATTGTCCTACTGGGGGACTTCAGTGCGCACGTGGGCAACGACAGTGAAACCTGGAGGGGGGTGATTGGGAGGAACGGCCTGCCCGATCTGAACCCGAGTGGTGTTCAGTTAATGGACTTCTGTGCTAACCACAGTCTGTCCATAACGAACACCATGTTCAAGCATAAGGGTGTCCATATGTGCACCTGGCACCAGGACACCCTAGGTCGCAGGTCAATGATCGATTTTGTTATCGTATCATCAGACCTGCGACCGTATGTCTTACACACCCGAGTAAAGAGAGGTGCAGAGCTGTCAAATGATCACCACCTGGTGGTGAGTTGGATCCGATGGCAGGGGAGGAAGCCATTCAGACCTGGTAGACCCAAACGTATAGTGAGGGTGTGCTGGGAGCGTCTGGCTGAGGCCCCTGTCCGGGAGGTCTTCAACTCCCACCTCCGGAAGAACTTCAACCACATTCCGAGGGAGTCTGGAGACATGGAGTCTGAATGGGCCATGTTCTCCACCTCTGTTGTTGAAGCGGCGGCCCAGAGCTGCGGCCGCAAGGTGGTCGGTGCATCTCGTGGTGGCAACCCCCGAACCAAGTGGTGGACACCAGTGGTGAGGGGGGCCATTAAGCTGAAGAAGGAGTCCTATCAAGCTTGGTTGGCTTGTGGGACTCCCGAAGCAGCTGAGGTGTACCGGCAGGCCAAGTGGAGTGCAGCTCGGGTGGTTGCTGAAGCAAAAACCCGGGTATGGGAGGAGTTTGGTGAGGCCATGGAACAAGACTTTCAGTCGGCTTCAAAGAGATTCTGGCAAACTGTTCGGCGGCTCAGGAGGGGAAAGCAGCTCCCCGTCCACACTGTGTATGGTGCGGATGGGACACTGTTGACTTCAACTGGGGATATCGTCGGGCGGTGGAAGGAATACTTCGAGGATCTCCTCAGTCCCACTGATACGCCTTCCACAGAGGAAGCAGGGTTTGGGGACGAGGGGGATGACTTGCCTATCACAGGGGCTGAGGTCGCCAAGGTGGTTAAAAATCTCCTTGGTGGCCGGGCCCCGAGGGTGGACGAGATTCGCCCCGAGTACCTCAAGGCCCTGGATGTTGTTGGGTTGTCATGGTTGACATGCCTCTGCAACATTGCGTGGAGGTTGGGGGCAGTGCCTTTGGCATGGCAAACCGGGGTGGTGGTTCCTCTCTTCAAAAAAGGGGACCGGAGGGTGTGCTCCAACTTTAGAGGGATCACACTCCTCAGCCTCCCTGGGAAGGTCTATGCCAAGGTACTGGAGAGGAGAGTCCGGCCGTTGGTCTAACGTTGGATTCAGGAGGAGCAATGTGGTTTTCGTCCTGGCCGTGGCACATCGGACCAGCTCTTTACCCGCTTGAGAATTCTTGAGGGTTCGTGGGAGTTTGCCCAACCAGTTTACATGTGTTTTGTGGACTTGGAGAAGGCATTTGACCGCGTCCCTCGTGGATTTTTGTGGGGGGTGCTTCGGGAGTATGGGGTATCGGGCTTGTTGTTACGAGCTATTCGGTCTCTGTACGACCGTTGTGAGAGTTTAGTTCGTATTGCCAACACTCGGTCGGAGTCATTCCCAGTGAGAGTTGGACTTCGCCAGGGCTGCCCTTTGTCACCGATCCTGTTCATAATTTTTATGGACAGGATTTCTAGGCGCAGCCAGGGAATGGAGGGTGTCATGCTTGGTGACCACAGGATCTCATCTCTGTTGTTTGCAGATGATGATGTCCTGTTGGCTTCATCCAGCAATGACCTACAGCTCTTGCTGGGACGGTTTGCCGCTGAGTGTGAAGCGGCTGGGATGAGAATCAGCACCTCCAAGTCCGAGTCCATGGTCCTCAGCCGGAAAAAGGTGGATTGTCCTCTCCGGGTTGGGGACAGGCTCCTGCCCCAAGTGGAGGAGTTTAAGTATCTTGGGGGTCTTATTCACGAGTGAGGGGAAAATGGAGCGAGAGATCGACAGACGGATTGGAGCAGCATCTGCAGTGATGCGGACGTTGTACCGGTCTGTTGTGGTGAAGAGGGAGCTTAGTTCTAAGGCAAAGCTGTCGATTTACCAGTCAATCTACGTTCCTACTCTCACCTATGGTCACGAGCTTTGGGTAATGACCGAAAGAACGAGATCACGGATACAAGCGGCTGAAATGAGCTTTCTCCGTAGGATTGCTGGACTCACCCTCAGAGATAGGGTGAGGAGCTCAGTCATCCGGGAGAGGCTGAGTAGAACCGCTGCTCCTCCACATTGAATCAGAATCAGAATCAGGTTTATTGCCATTGTTCATGTAGTACACAAACTAGGAATTTGTCTCGGTACAGTTGAGGAGTCAGGAGTCAGTTGAGGTGGTATGGGCATCTGATTAGGATGCCTCCTGGACGCCTCCCACTTGAGGTGTTTCAGGCACGTCCCACTGGGAGGAGACCCCGGGGCAGACCCAGGACTCGGTGGAGAGACTATGTCTCCCAGCTGGTCTGGGAACGCCTTGGTATCCCCTCTGAAGAGCTGGAGCAGGTAGCTGGGGAGAGGGAAGTCTGGGCTTCTCTGCTTGAACTGCTGCCTCCGCGACCCGGACCTCCGGAAAAGTGGTAGAAGATGGATGGATGGATGGATGGGTCTCCCGGAGAGTACGGAGGGACAGGATGCATGTTCCTTTTTGGAAAAGTGGATTCCAGAAGCGCTGAACAATGCAGATCCACAGTCATCGGTCGTCTTGGAGACCTACACACTGAATCGGCCCACCGAGAGATAATAAGACACCACCAAGGACGCTGATTATGAAGTTCCTCAGCTACAGAGACAAGATGACGGTCTCCAACGCAGCGCGTACTAAAGGAGAAATCAAATACCAGGATCATCAGGTGTGGTTCTACCCAGATTTGGCCACAGAAATCCAACAGTTAAGGAAACAGTTTGACCCCGCCCGTAAAGAGCTGCGCAGCCTCGGGATTCGTCACGGAGTGATTCATCCAGCAAGACTGCTGGTCACATATAAAGGGAGAACCCATATCTTCAAGACCCCTGAGGAGGCGCAGGAGCTCATTAAACAGATCAAAGGAGAGACTGGCGGGAGCTAAGCATGAAGCAAGACCAAGATATAAAGGTAGACTATTTAAGCATGTGTACAAGTATCTGACTGATCTGGAACATATAGCATGTCTACAAAATATAGATTGTATTATATAAAAAGCTATGATGTACAAAGTTGCTATAAAATTTTGGAGTTAAGTTGGAAAACTACAGAAGAGAGTTATTGTCATGTCATTAAAAGTAGCAGAGTCAGGGTGATTGAGAGGAGAAAGAGAGAGTGGTTTAGACTGAACCTCGCGGGTGAGGAGCAGTCATTGGCTATAACGGGAGACAGAATTTTTTTTTGGTTTTGGGGGGATTACCACGAATGTGGGGAGGGGGAATTGGTTTTTGTGTAGTTTGTGAGATGAATGTTCAACCATCCATGTTTTTGCTTCTCTGTATGAGCATGCTTATTTTGCAAGGTAATCTCAAACTCTTTATCAATCATAGACCAAAGCGTTAATCTTAATTTAACATCATGGAATTGCAGAGGTCTACAAAATCTAAAAAAACTTAAACAAGTTTTGAATAAAATAAAAGATATAGGTTCAAAAATTGTTTTTACAAGAAACTCATCTAATAGAGGAGGATGTAAAAAGAATAAAGAGAAGGTGGCAGGGAAGTGTGTTCACCTCATCATTTTCATCCCGAGCCAGGGGAGTTATGACTCTCATACATAAAACAGTTCCATTTCAAGTGAAAAATGTAATTGGAGATAATTGGGAAGATATCTAATCATCCGAGGATCTTTGTTATTAGAAAATATAAATTTGGTGAACTTATATGGTCCCAATATAGATGATCAAAACTTCTTCGTTAATTTATTTCTTACTTTAGCATCACTCACAGGGAACATATAATAGCAGGGGATTTTAATTGCACATTGAATCCCAGTATAGATAGATCAACAGGACAGGACTGTACGCACAATGGATGTAGGATGACCATTAATCATTTTATGAAAGAATTGAGATTGCTAGATATATGGAGAGAAATGAAACCACAAGTCAAAGCCTATTGCTATTCTAATACCTACAAGACATTTTCACATATTGACTAGTTTTTGATCTCCACAGAATTAAGGTCCAAGATTCTAAATTGTTTCTATGATAACATCGTGATATCTGATCATGCACCCTGCTGTCTAATATATGTAGATAAGAAATTGACAAAGGTTCCAGGTAGGTGGCAATTTCAGCATAAATGGCTTCAGGATGAGGAATTTGTTAAGTACATAGGAAAACAGATAGATGAGTTCTTTATCAATACCACACAAACATCAGCATGTATAAAGTGGGAGGCTTTCAAAGCTTTTATTAGGGGGCATATTATTAGTTATACAGGTTCAAAATCTAGGAAGACTCGAGAGGAGAGAGTCCAATTGGAAAGTAAAATAAAAATTCTTCAAGAAAAAGTGTATGCCGGAAGTAATCCAAAATTAGAGAACGAATTACTGATTCTGAGAGCTGAATATGACAAAAAATCAGCGAATAGAGCTGCCTCGAGTCTTCTAAGATTGAAGCAAACCTTTTATGAACAAGGTGAAAAATCAGGAAAATTATTGGCATGGCAGATTAAACAATTAGAATTTAAAACACCAATTTCCAGTATTATAAGTAACGGACAGGCAGTTGTAGATCCTTTAGAAATTAATAGTGCCTTTAGAGATTATTATGAAAAATTATATGATACAAAAAATGAAACTGACTTAACAAAACTAAATGGGTTTTTGGACGGATTATCTATACCATGTATTCCAAATGAAAATAGGGAGATACTGGAGTCAAAAATTAGTCAAGAAGAAGTTGGGCTAGCCATTGATAATATGAAATCAAGAAAAAGTGCAGGACCAGATGGTCTTCCAGTTGACCGCTATAAAAAATTTAAGAATAAATTAATAAAACCATTTTTGGAAATGGTTTTAGAAGCATTTCAAAATAGTAATTTACCACCATACATGAATATCGCCTTAATTATACTGTTGCCAAAACCAGGTAAACCCTCTAATAAATGTGAAAACATGAGACCAATAAGCCTATTAAATGCTGACCTTAAGATAATCTGTAAAATTTTAGCAAGACGACTACAAGAAATATTACCAAATATTATTAACTGAGATCAGAATGGCTTTATAATGGGAAGACAAGGCTTCCATAATGTAAGAAGACTGTTTAATATTATTTATTCTAATAAAGAAGCACCGGATACAGCTCTCCTATCATTGGACGCCGAAAAGGCCTTTGATAGGGTCGAATGGCCCTTTCTTTTTGAAGTCCTACAAAGGTTTGGACTTGGAAATAATTTCATAAAGTGGGTTCAGATAATATACAATAATGCTACAGCAGAAATCCTAACAAATAGCAGTATCTCAAAATCAATAAAAATCAATAGAGGATGTCGACAAGGTTGTCCACTTTCACCTTTACTGTTCACTATGGCAATTGAACCTTTAGCGATGGCAGTACGTTTACGTCCACAAATATATGGAATTAAAGTAGGACCAACAGAACATAAAATCTCCCTGTATGCCGATGACATAATTTTGTTTATGTCGAATCTTAAAAAATCTTTGGGGAAATATCAGGATATAAAATAAATAAAACTAAATCTTCAATATTAATGCTAAATGAGACCCAGAGAAATCACCCAGCTCTTGAGGTAAATCAATTCAATGTTGTAAATCAGTTTAAATATTTAGGAATTCAAATTGTGCCTAAGCTAGAATCAGTCGCCACTGCCAACTATGAAGCCTTAATGACAGATATTATTAATGAGTTGCTTCAGAGATGGATGTCACTACCAATGTCGTTGATCGGGAGAATTAATATACTTAAAAGTAATATTTTACCCAAAATACTATATTTATTTCAATACATTCCTTTACCACCACCTTCAGATCTATTCTCAAGAATTAAAAAAAAGTTAGTGGAATTTATATGGAACAATAGGAAGGCTAGATTACGTCTGTCTTTACTATATTTACCATTTGATCATGGAGGTCTGAAATGTCCAAACTTTATGTTGTATTACTGGTCAGCACAACTGAGGTCTATGACATATTATTTTTCATCAAATGATCTCCCTCACTGGATTGAAATGGAATCATACAATTTACCTTTACCTCTTCCCTTATTCATATACTCAGACTCGGCTAAAAAATTACAGAAACAAGTTAAAAATCCTATTGTAAAGCATATGATCAAAATATGGTGTGAAATCAAAAAATATTTAAAAGAACCACACTTATTGTCACAATTTAGCCCAATATGGGGTAATCAATATTTTACACCAGGGAGAGCGGATGCTGTATTTAAATTATGGAATTTAAAAGGGATTCAAAAGATTCAAGACTTAATTTGTCACGTTCAGATAACGTAATGTCTTTTGAAGAACTGAGGGTCAAATTTAATCTTAATAGAACACATTTTTTAAAATATCTTCAGCTGAGGAATTTTATTCGATCAAATCAAAATAATGTTCTCACCCAACCTACTTATTCATCCTTGGAAAAAATTTTGACGAAAGATAGTAAGAGAAAGGGTATTTCAGAGTTTTATAACTCATTGACACTATCCTCAAGTGAAAACTCACAGAAAAGAATGAATTATTGGAAAGAAGACCTGCAAATTGAAATTTCAGAGGAACAATGGGAATTGGCTTGCACAGAAGCTCAAACCAAATCAATAAATGAACGTCTTAAATTGATACATTTTAAATGGTTAATGCAGATGTATGTTACACCGGTGGAGTTAAATAGATATAACAAAAACATACCAGATACGTGCACAAAATGTATGGAAAGTAAAAGAACCCTATTTCATTGTTTATGGGAATGTAGAAAAATTAGAATGTTTTGGGAAGAGGTGAGGGTAACAATTGATAAAATAATTTCAAAACAATTCATATTGAACTCTATAAACTGTTTTTGTTGGGTCTGTATCCAGAAAAGCACAATTTTAATAAGAGTGAAAGAACATTCATAGACCTCAGTTTGCTTAATGCCAAAAAATGTATTGCACTATTGTGGAAAAAGACTCATAGACCAGATGTGACTCAGTGGTTAAGACAGATGTTAACAAACCTTCCACTAGAAAGAATAACATACATACTGAAATCAAAGGAAAATGTGTTTGAGAATATATGGAGACCTTTCATTGATTATGTAAAGAAATTAAACATAACTTCTGAAGAAGAAGGTGAATGATGTGTGTGAACCTTGTAAATTCCAAATTGGTGAATGTATAATATGTATACCTATGTAATGGATTACCTAGACTAAACAGAGGAGCATTGTTTGACTTGCTTTTGTTAATGGTTGTTGGTGTTTTTAGTATATATATATATATTTTTCCACAATATCTTTATTGAACCTTTTTTTTTAAACAAACATAACACAAACAATCAAACACTAACACTAAAGTACTACAAAAAAAATGCACTAAAAACACCAACAACCACCAACAAAATCAAGTCTTCAACAATGCTCCTCTGTTTAGTCTAGACAATCCATTACATAAGTATACATATTATGTTCACCTGTTTGGAATTTACAAGGTCCACACACATCATTCACCTTCTTCTTCAAGAGTTATGTTTAAATTTTTTACATAATCAATAAAAGGTCTCCATATATTCTCAAACACACTTTCCTTTGATTTCAGTATATATGTTATAATTTCTAATGGAAGGTTTGTTAACATCTGTCTTAACCACTGAGTCACATCTGGTCTATGAGTCTTTTTCCACAGTAATGCAATACATTTTTTGGCATTAAGCAAACTGAGGTCTATGAATGTTCTTTCACTTTTATTAAAGTTATGCTTTTTTGGGTACAGACCCAACAAAAACAGTTTAGGATTCAATATAATTTGTTTTGAAATTATTTTTTCAATTGTTACCCTCACCTCTTCCCAAAACATTCTAATTATTCTACATTCCCATAAACAATGAAATAGGGTTCCTTTACTTTCCATGCATTTTGTGCATGTATCTGGTATGTTTTTGTTATATCTATTTAACTCCACTGGTGTAACATACATCCGCATTAACCATTTAAAATGTATCAATTTAAGACGTACATTTATTGATTTGGTTTGAGCTTCTGTACAAGCCAATTCCCATTGTTCCTCTGAAATTTCAGTTTGCAGATCTTCTTTCCAGTAGTTTAATCTTTTCTGTGAGTTTTCACTTGAGGATAGTGTCAATGAGTTATAAAACTCTGAAATAATACCCTTTCTTTTACTATCTTTCATCAACATTTTTTCCAAGGATGAATAAATAGGTCGAGTGAGAGCATTATTTTGGTTTGATCGAATAAAGTTCCTAAGTTGAAGATATTTTAAAAAATGTGTTCTATTAAGATTAAATTTGATCCTCAGCTCTTCAAAAGACATTATGTTATCTGAACATGACAAATATAAATCTTGAATTTTTTGGTTCCCTTTTAAACTCCATACTTTAAACACAGCATCCGCTCTCCCTGGTTTAAAATATTGATTACCCCATATTGGACTAAATTGTGACAGTAAGTGTGGTTCTTTTAAGTATATATATTTTTTTAATTTTATTTTTAAATTACTTTAGTGTTAGTGTTTGATTGTTCATGTCATGTTTGTTAAAAAAGGTTCAATAAAAATATTGTGGAAAAAAAAACAATTAAAAAAAATAATAAAATAAAATAAAAATAAAATAAAATAAAATTTGTAATAAAAACAACAACCATTAACAAACACAAGTCAACAACAATGCTCCTCTTTTTAGTCTAGGTAATCTATTACATAAGAGTACCTAATATACATTCAACAGCTTGGAATTTGCAAGGTCCACACATATCATTCACCTTCTTCTTCAGACGTTATGTTTAAATTCTTTACATAATCAATGAAAGGTCTCCATATATTCTCAAAACACATTTTTCTTTGATTTCAGTATACAGTATATGTTATTCTTTCTAGTGGAAGGTTTGTTAACATTTGTCTTAACCACTGAGTCACATCTGGTCTATGAATCTTTTTCCACAGTAGTGCAATACATTTTTTTGCATTAAGCAAACTGAGGTCTATGAATGCTCTTTCACTCTTACTAAAGTTATGTTTTTCTGGATACAGACCCAACAAAAACAGTTTAGGGTTCAGTGTGATTTGTTTTAAAATTATTTTTTCAATTGTTACCCTCACCTCTTCCCAAAACATTCTGATTTTTCTGCATTCCCATAAACAGTGAAATAGGGTTCCTTTACTTTCCATACGTTTTGTGCATGTATCTGGTATGTTTTTGTTACATCTATTTAATTCCACTGGTGTAACATGCATCCGCATTAACCATTTAAAGTGTATCAGTTTAAGATGTACATTTATTGATTTGGTTTGAGCTCCTGCAACAAGCCATTTCCCATTGTTCCTCTGAAATTTCAATTTGCAGGTCCGTTTTCCACTAATTCAGTCTTTTCTGTGAGTTTTCACTTGAGAATAGTGTCAATGAGTTATAAAACTCTGAGATAATACCCTTTCTCTTACTATCTTTAATCAAAATTTTTTCCAAAAATGAATAAGTAGGTCGGGTGAGAGCATTATTTTGATTTGATCGAATAAAATTTCTAAGCTGAAGACACTGAAAAAAATGTGTTCTATTAAGATTGAATTTAATCCTCAGTTCTTCAAAAGACATTGTTATCTGAGCGTGAGAAATATGTCTTGAATCTTTTGAATCCCTTTTAAATTCCATATTTTAAATACAGTATCCGCTCTCCCTGGTGTAAAATATTGATTATCCCATATTGGGCTAAATTGTGACAGTGAGTGTGGTTCTTTTAAATATTTTTTGGTTTCACACCATATTTTGATCATGTGCTTTACAATTGGATTTTTAACTTGTTTCTGTAGTTTTTTAGCCGAGTCTGAGTATATGAATAAGGGAAGAGGTAAAAGTAAATTGCATGATTCCATTTCAGTCCAGTGAGGAAGATCATTTGATGAAAACTAATGTCATAGACCTCAGTTGTACTGACCAGTAATATAACATAAAGTTTGGACATTTCAGACCTCAATGATCAAATGGTAAATATAGTAAGGACAAACGTAATCTAGCCTTCCTATTGTTCCATGTAAATTCCACTAACTTTTTTTTAATTCTTGAGAATAGATCTGAAGGTGGTGGTAAAGGAATGTTTTGAAATAAATAAAGTATTTTTGGTAGGATAATTCTTTTTAGTATATTAATTCTCCTGATCATCGACATTGGTAGTGACATCCATCTCTGAAGTAACTCATTAATATCTGTCATTAAGGCTTCATAGTTGGCACTGACAACTGATTCTAGCTTAGGCAAAATTTAAATATTTAAACTGATTTACAACATTGAATTGGTTTACCTCAGGAGCTGGATGATTTCTCTGGGTCTCATTTAACATTAATATTGAAGATTTAGTTTTGTTTATTTTATATCCTGATATATCCCCAAAGTTCTTTATTAAATTTAACAAGGTCGGAATTGATTTTTTAAAATTCGACATAAACAAAATTATATCATCGGCATACAGGGAGATTTTATGTTCTGTTGGTCCTTCTTTTAATTCCATATATTTGTGGATGTAAACGTACTGCCATGGCTAAAGGTTCAATTGCCATAGTAAAAAATAAGGGTGAAAGTGGATAGCCTTGTCGACATCCTCTATTGATTTTTATTGATTTTGAGATATTGCTGTTTGTTAGGATTTCTGTTGTAGTATTTTTGTATATTATCTGGACCCATTTTATGAAATTATTTCCAAGTCCAAACCTTTGTAGGACTTCAAAAAGATAGGGCCCTATCAAAGGCCTTTTCGGCGTCCAATGATAGGAGAGCTGTATCCGGTGCTTCTTTATTAGAATAAATAATATTAAAATAGTCTTCTTACATTATGGAAGCCTTGTCTTCCCATTATAAAGCCATTCTGATCTCGGTTAATAATATTTGGTAATATTTCTTGTTGTCGTTTTGCTAAAATTTTACAGATTATTTTAAGATCAGCATTTAATTGGCTTACTGGTCTTATGTTTTCACATTTATTAGGGGTTTTCCTGCTTTTGGCAACAGTATAATTAAGGCATTATTCATGTATGGTGGTAAATTACCATTTTGAAATGCTTCTAAAACCATTTCCAACAGTGGTTTTATTAATTCAGTCTTAAATTTTTTATAGAGGTCAACTGGAAGACCATCTGGTCCTGCTCTTTTCCCTGATTTCATATTATCAATGGCTAGCCCAACTTCTTCTTGACTAATTTTAGACTCCAGTATCTCCCTGTTTTCATTTGGAATACACAGTATAGATAAACCACCCAAAAACCCATTTAGTTTTGTTAAGTCAGTTTCATTTTTTGTATCATATAGTTTTCCATAATAATCTCTAAAGACACTATTAATTTCTAAAGGATCTATAACTACCTGTCCCTTACTTATAATACTGGTAATTGGTGTTTTAGATTCTAATTGTTTAATCTGCCATGCCAGTAATTTTCCTGATTTTTCACCTTGTTCATAAAAAGTTTGCTTCAATCTTAGAAGACTCGAGGCAGCTCTATTCGCTGATTTTTTGTCATATTCAGCTCTCAGAATCAGTAATTCGTTCTCTAACTGTGGGTTACTTGCTGCATATATACCTTTTCTTGAAGAATTTTTATTTTACGTTCCAATTGGACTCTCTCCACTCGGGTCTTCTTAGATTTTGAACCTGCATGACTAATAATATGCCCCCTAATAAAAGCTTTGAAAGCCTCCCACTTTATACATGCCGTTGTTTGTGTAGTATTGATATCAAAGAACTCATCTGTTTTTCTATGTACTTAACAAATTCCTCATCCTGAAGCCATTTATGCTGAAAATGCCACCTAACTGGGTCCTTTGTCAATTTCTTATCTACATATATTAGACAGCAGGGTGCATGATCAGAGATCACAATATTATCATAGAAACAGTTTTGAATCTTGGACCTTAATTCTGTAGAGATCAAAAAATAGTCAATACGTGAGAATGTCTTACAGGTATTAGAATAACAAGAATAGGCTTTGACTTGTGGTTTCATTTCTCTCCATATATCTAGCAATCTCAATTCTTTAATAAAATGATTAATAGTCATCCTACATCCATTGTGCGTACAGTCCTGTCCTGTTGATCTATCTATACTGGGATTCAGTGTACAATTAAAATCCCCTGCTATTATATGTTGCCCTGTAAGTGATGATAAAGTGAGGAATAAATTAACAAAGAAGTTTTGATCATCAATATTGGGGCCGTATAAGTTCACCAGATTTATATTTTCTAATAACAAAGATCCTTGGATGATTAGATATCTTCCAAATTTGTCTCTAATTACATTTTTCATTTGAAGTGGGACTGTTTTATGTATGAGAATCATATCTCCCCAAGCTCGGGATGAAAATGATGAGATGAACACGTTACCTTGCCATCTTCTCCTAACTCTTTTTACATCCTCCTCTAATAGATGAGTTTCTTGTAAAAATACAATTTTTGAATCTGTCTTTTATTTTATTCATAACTTGTTTTTTTTAAAGATTTTGTAGACCTCTGCAATTCCATGAAGTTAAATTAAGATTAACGCTTTGATCTATGATCAATAAGGAGTTTGAGATCACCTTGCAATATGAACATACTCTTACAGAGAAGCAAAAACATGGTTGATGGAATATTCATCCTACAAACTAGACAAAAACAAATTCCCTTTCCCCACATCCGTGGTAATCCCCCCCAACTCAAAAAATTCCGTCTCCCATTATAGCTAGTGACTGTTCCACACCTGCGAGGATCAGTCAAACCACTCTTTCTCCTCTCAATCAACCTGACACTACTACTATTTTTATGACATTAACTCACTTCTGTAGTTTTTTCAACATAACTTCAAAGTTTTATAGCAACTTTGTACATCATAGCTTTTTTTTTTTTTAAAACAGTCTGTATTTTGTAGACATGTTATATGTTTCAGATCAATCAGATGTCTGTACAAATGCTTAAATGTTCTACCTTTGTCATGTTCATGCTTAGCTCTCGCCAGTCTCCTTTTGGATTTGCTTGATGAGCTCCTGTGCCTCTTGAGGGGTCTTGAAGGTGTGGGTTCTCCCCTTATATGTGACCAGCAGTCTTACCGGATGAATCACTCCATGACGAATCCCGAGGTTGCGCAGCTCTTTGCGGGCAGGGTCGAACTGCCTCTTTAATTGTTGAATTCCTGTGGCGAAGTCTGGGTAGAACCGCACCTGTTGATCCTGGTATTTAATTTCCTTTAGCTTGCGCAGCATTGGTGACTGTCATCTTGTCTCTGTAGTTGAGGAACTTCATAATCAGCGTCCTCGGTGGTGTCTTATTATCTCTCGGTGGGCCAATTCGGTGAGCGCTCTCCAAAACAACCGATGACTGCAGATCCGCGTTATTCAGCGCTTCTGGAATCCACTTTTCCAAAAAGGAACATGGGTCCCGTCCCGACGCTCCCTCCGGGAGGCCCACCAGCCTCAAATTATTCCGTCGCGAGCGGGATTCCAAGTCTAGAACGTTATCTTCCAGACGCTTACATTGTAATTCCAGTGTTTGCAGATTAGTTTGTTGGCTGGTGACGTCATCTTCAGCGCTTGAAATTCGGAGCTCCGCCTGCGATACTCGCTCCATACAGTCGCTTATTTCCTTTCTCATTCCTTCTATCGCTGCTATAATCCCATCAAATTAAGACAAAAACTCTGTTCTCATGGAGCTGATGGCAGTGAGCACTGCGTTTGTCCCTTCTTCAGCAGTTCCCACTCCGCCGCTGGCTCCATCCTCCGCCATTGTCTCTGGAGTTTTCCCTGCCTCGCCTTGAGCATGGAAGTCCGTTAGTTTGGGTTGTTTTGTCAAGTTGCCTTTTCCTCTACCTAATTCATACCTGCCAACTACTCCGGTTTTGCCGTAATGGTTACGGTTTTCAAGACCCCATTCCGGGTTACGGCTTTATTCATCAAAATTACGGTTTTTCACTAAAAATTCAGTCACAAATTTTAAATTGTAAAAAAAACATGAAAGCAATTCCAAACATGAGATACCTGAAGCGTTTGCTAATCTAACGCTATTGCTATAGCTAACGCCGTAGCTAGTTGTAGCACCTAACACCGATACAAAGAAGCGACTCCGTCCCCGGTGATTGGGGTTCGCTGGAGGAACCAACCGAGGTAACAGTTGGAAGGGAGCCGGATTGGAGTTCAAGTACAGAGTGGTAGGAGACGGGGACCAGTTGAGGAGCAGCCGGGGCCCCAGCTGGATAAGTCGACTGTAGCTGGAGCCCAGCTACAGCGGCGGGGTTCGGCAGAGGAACTACTGAGGAAGACGGTGGTAGGTGGCAGGGCTCAGCGGAGGATCTACCGGGACCCCAGCTGGACAGGAGCAGGATCTGAGCTCAACTACAGCGGCGGTGGGCGGTGGGACTCAGTGGAGGAGCTGCCGGTACCCCGGCTGGACAGGAGCTCAATTGCAGCGGCGGTAAGCAGCGGGACTAGCAGCGGAGGGGGCGAGCTGAGGCCCAGCTGGATTCGAGGTCGGTCAGATCGGATATCAGCGTCACCAGCAGAGATTGTTTTACTATCTACAGGTCAGTAAAAATGCCACCAAAGAAGGAGGAAATGGAAGAGATCAAAAATTCTCTGAACTTCTTGGAACATAAGTCAATATTATACAGTAATAAGTGGCATTCAGCTGTTTGCTTTATGTCATTTAAGCACAGTTCTGGTACTTAAAAATCATGAAAACCCAGGAGTTTCAGGGGGCAAAGCCCCCCTTGCACCCCCATCGGGGCTCTGCCCTGGACTGCGCTGGGTGACTGCGTACCCCAGACCCCCTGCTAAATTTTCAGATAATTTCCCCAACCCCAAATCACATCCCTGGGTAAAGAATGACACACTGAGGCAGGCCAGAAAGCTACGGGGAACACAAGTTTACCTAAATGAACATTAACAAAAACTAATGCTGAACTAGCACGGCAAGCACGGATGCTGAAAAGACAAAATAAGATACAGGCAACATGGACAAGAAATTGTAGAGTTTGGATCAAACTAAATGGAACACCTGAGGAAGAAAAAGAGTATAATAATCAGAGATCTTACTGACTTAAATAAATATAGATGAACACTGATTTAGAAAATTAAGAGACTATGATAATCCATATCCACACACATGGCAAGTCTTTTTGTGAGGAATACTCCAAAGCATTTCCAGGTATTATTACTGCGGACTGTGAGCGCATATTCAGCCATGTGAACAAGAGCAAAACTGAGTTCAGGTCCAGTCTGTCAACTAAAGTTCTGGGCAACCTCATGACCAGGAAAATGATGACAGCTTCGGGTAACAAGTGCCACAGTGTGTTCCATTCAAAAGACCAACTGAAGAAAGCTAAGAGGTGCACCATGGAAAACAACAATGCTTGAGAGTTACCATAGAGTTTGTCCTTGATCTTTTCCATCAGCAAATCTGCATTGACAATTTAAGGAAAATAGAAATGATTGTTGAAGAAATATGAGGTTGTTAGCCACATTTTAACTTGATTTAATGCTAATATTTGTTTGCCGTCGGGGGGCTTTGCCCCCCTGAACCCCCCACCAGGACTTTGTCCTGGACCTACCGGGGCCTATGGCCCCTGAACCCCGGCTAGCTACTAGGCTTTTCAGGTTTTAAAAGTTGGCAGGTATGCTAATTTCCCAACCTTGGTCTTTACCATATCCACGCCAAGATGCTGGGATGGGTTTTTGTTCCAATTAAGAGAGTTTTAGTAGACTTTTTATTTTTAGGAGCAGAGCAGTGTGAAACACGTCTTCCTACGTGGCCGCCATAACCGGAAGTCTGCCTTGTGTTTTTACTCTGAAAAAGGTGAAGAAGTCAGAAGCAGCACCAGATTTGAATTAAGATTAGTCAGTCAGTTGTTTTAATAATCAATAGATCAGTTGACTATTATAATCCAAATTTATAATTTTTGTCCCACCCAAAGGGGGTGTAATTACATTTATAACTAGTTTGATACCTGCTAATTTTAAAATGTTAGCCTACTAAAACTGGTGGTTTCTGGTTTCCAACAACAGGGTGGCCTAAGATGAAGTCAAATTCCTGGCCTGAATTTTTGTCCCAGTCCACCCCTCATTGCACTTAAGATGTGGGTGTAGTTCATAATATTTTCTGGTAATATTTGGTACAGAATTAAAAAAAACAGTTTTAAACGCATTCTAAACTGCTCTTTATAAACTGGAGAAATAAGAGTTGTTTTGTTTTTACTGAATATGTCAAACATAATTAATGCTGGCCTTTGAAACTGTATTCCTTGATATTGTGAAGAATATCGTTATCGTGGAAATTTACACAAATATCGTGATATCATTTTTAGGCCATATCACTTACCCCTAGTTGTAACAGTCAAAATATAATCACCCATCATTTTATTTATATGATGATTCTCTAGACAGTTTTTTATTCCATCCACATTCACATTTTAATTGCGGACTTGTGTGGGAGTTTATAGCATTATTGTATTATTTTTTTAGATGAATGAATGAATGAACAGGGGAAAAGGGTATGCAGAAGTAACTACATAGGAATATAAAATGAAAATAAATACTGAAATGTATGCCCAAAGGAGATGTGTTCACTCCAAAAGCAGAACGGCAGGAAGCCTCCAAAAAAAGCTGATCTTTATATGAGCGTCACCTGACACTGATGTCAGCTGACCTGCGCTGATTATTTCTCTGATTTTTCAAAACGTCTGTACAAGTTGTCCAAATGCTATAGCGTGAACCCAGCTTTAACTTAGGCTGACTTAGGCAAACTTTGCATAACTTACCCCAGCGCTCAGGAACTTTTACATACTGAGCACAGCTTTCACCAACGTTTATTTCCAAAGGTCAGTAAATTTTCAGCAGGCTGAAAATTTTCAAAGAACACAACTTTCGCCAGCGTTCGCCAACAAACACCAGCAATCATTAACTTTTGCCAGCAGACCCAGACGTTTGCCAGAGCGCCAGCAAAAGTTGGTCCAAACGTTGTAGTGTGAATCCACCTTAAAGGAATTGAAGAACAGATGAGAAACAAAAGCACAGAACAGCATCGAAAGAACGACAGGCCTCATTTGCCTCAGTTTGGAGTTTGGACATTGGTCCATGATTCAACAATAAGAAAGACTGGGCAAAAATGGCATGCATGGGAGAGTTCCAAGGCCGAAACCACTGCTGACCAAAAAGAACACAAAGGCTTGTCTCACATTTGCCCAAAAACTCTTGATGATTCCCAAGACTTTTGGGAACATATTCTGTGGCCTGACGAGACAAAAGTTGAATTTTTTGCAAGCTGTGCATCCCGTTACATCTGGCATAAAACTAACACTGCATTTCTTAAAAAGAACATCATACCAACAGTCAAACATGGTGGTGGTAGTGTGATAGTCTGGGGCTGCGTTGCTACTTCAGGACCTGGACGATTTGCTGTAACTGATGGAACCGTGAATTCTGCTCTCTTAACAGGAAATCCAGAAGGAGAATGTCTGGCCATCTGTTCGTGACCTCAAGCCCTCGAGTGTGGCAGAATTAAAACAATTCTTCAAAGAAGAGTGGGCCAAAATTCCTTAACAGCGATGTAAAAGACTCATTGCCAGTTACTGCAAGCACTTGTTGCCACCAAAAGTGGTACAGCCAGTTATTAGGTTTAGGGGGCAACTGCTTTTTCACATGGGGCCAGGTATGTTAGCATAGATTTTTTTTCCCCTTATAAATGAAATTATCATTTAAAAAAGCATTTTGTATTTCCTCCAGTTATACAGTGGGGCAAAAAAGTATTTAGTCAGCCACCAATTGTGCAAGTTCTCCCACTTAAAAGATGAGAGAGGTCTCCAATTTTCATCATAGGTATACCTCAACTATGAGAGACAAAATGAGAAAAAAAAAATCCAGAAAATCACATTGAAGGATTTTTAATGAATTAATTGGTAAATTCTTTGGTAAAATAAGTATTTGGTCACCTAAAAACAAGCAAGATTTGTGGCTCACAGACCTGTAACTTCTTCTTTAAGAGGCTCCTCTGTCCTCCACTCGTTACCTGTATTAATGGCACCTGTTTGAACTTATCAGTATAAAAGACACCTGTCCACAACCTCAAACAGTCAGACTCCAAACTCCACTATGGCCAAGACCAAAGAGTTGTCAAAGGACACCAGAAACAAAATTGTAGACCTGCACCAGGCTGGGAAGACTGAATCTGCAATAGGTAAGCAGCTTGGTGTGAAGAAATCAACTGTGGGAGCAATTATTAGAAAATGGAAGACATACAAGACCACTGATAATCTCCCTCGATCTGGGGCTCCACGCAAGAGCTGGCCCTGTGGGGTCAAAATGATCACGAGAACGGTGAGCAAAAATCCCAGAACCACACGGGGGGACCTAGTGAATGACCTGCAGAGAGCTGGGGCCAAAGTAACAAAAGACTACCATCAGTAACACACTACGCCGCCAGGGACTCAAATCATGCAGTGCCAGACGTGTCCCCCTGCTTAAGCCAGTACATGTCCTGGCCCGTCTGAAGTTTGCTAGAGAGCATTTGGATGATCCAGAAGAGGATTGGGAGAATGTCATATGGTCAGATGAAACCAAAATAGAACTTTATTGTAAAAACTCAACTTGTTGTGTTTGGACACCATACCTACTGTGAAGGATGGGGGTGGAAACATCATGCTTTGGGGCTATTTTTCTGCAAAGGGACCAGGACGACTGATCCGTGTAAAGGAAAGAATGAATGGGGCCATGTATCGTGAGATTTTGAGTGAAAACCTCCTTCCATCAGCAAGGGCATTGAAGATGAAACGTGGCCGGGTCTTTCAGCATGACAATGATCCCAAACACACCGCCCGGGCAACGAAGGAGTGGCTTCGTAAGAAGCATTTCAAGGTCCTGGAGTGGCCTAGCCAGTCTCCAGATCTCAACCCCATAGAAAATCTTTGGCGGGAGCTTGAAAGTCCATGTTGCCCAGCGACTGCCCCAAAACATGACTGCTCTAGAGGAGATCTGCATGGAGGAATGGGCCAAAATACCAGCAACAGTGTGTGAAAACCTTGTGAAGACTTACAGAAAACGTTTGACCTCTGTCATTGCCAACTAAGGGTATATAACAAAGTATTGATGAACTTTTGTTATTGACCAAATACTTACTTTACCGAGGAATTTACCAATTAATTCATTAAAAATCCTTCAATGTGATTTTCTGGATTTTTTTTTCCTCATTTTGTCTCTCATAGTTGAGGTATACCTATGATGAAAATTGGAGACCTCTCATCTTTTAAGTGGGAGAACTTGCACAATTGGTGGCTGACTAAATACTTTTTTACCCCACTGTAGCTGTGTCTAATATTAAAATGTTTGATTATCTGAAATATTTAAGTGTGATAAATATGCAGAAATATCAGAAATCAGGATGCGGGCAAATACTTTTTCACAGCACTGTATTCAGTTCAGCATTTAGCAATTATGACCATAATATTGTGTGTGTGTGTGTGTGTGTGTGTGTGTGTGTGTGTGTGTGTGTGTGTGTGTGTGTGTGTGTGTGCGCACTGGTGTGGGTGTATGTGAGAGAAGGTGTGAGACAGTCTGATCTGTGCGGTGCCATCTGGCCATCAGCTGACATGTTCATCATCAGAACATTTAATGGCAGAGTCACCAGAACCGTTATCTAACTTCCAAACTGAAGCCTGTTAGTTCATCTAACCAGACTGTCCAGTTGTTCCCACTGGATTTTTTTTAATATCCCCTGCACCGAAGTTACTGTGGCTATAATGTTTTCAGTCAACTTTCCCATCTGTTTGTTTGACATTTTATGTTCTCACCACAATAGTTTGTACATTTCTGATTGGATTGACTTCAAATTTATATAGAAACGTTTACACATCAATACCTTAGCCAAGTGTGATTTTCACATACATCTAATGAGGGGTTCCATTTTTGGAGGAGGGGACTTGTACTTTTTCAGTCCCATTTCATATTGAGCACAGTTATCATTAGGAGTCCCTGAAATGGGGATGTATGGGGTATGTACTGTATATCTACATATTATTCCATCTAGCTACATTGTTCCGCACTGTGTGTGTTTATATACTTGCATATTTATTCCACCTAGCTGCAATGCTCCGTACTGTGGGTGTTCATATATTTACATATTTATTCCATCTAGCTACAATGCTCTGCACTGTGTGTTCATATATTCATATATTTATTCCATCCAGCTACAATGCTCTGCACTGTGTGTCTGTGTGTGTGTGTGTGTGTATATATATATTTTATAGTAATATGTACATATGTATATTAGCTGCTCTTGCTTGCTTGTTTTTTTTTCTTGCCTTCTGATTGTTGCTCTGAGTGTTGCTATCCCTGTGCTGTTGCAATCCTGGAATTTCCCCGTTGTGGGACTAATAAAGGCTTATCTTATCTTATCTTATCTTATGTGAGCTTGCTCACTGAGGTTCTTTAATTTGAAATGATGGTAGCTGGAGACCCTCCAAGGCCTGGAAGCGCCCTGTACAAAAATCTTCCATATTTTAAAACTACAATACAATTAATGAGTAGACATAAAGAACAAGGTTATGTGGTTAGAGCTATTCAGAACTTTGTGCTTTTAGCATTTTTGTGATTCAATGAGTACTGGTTGTATGACTAAATGATGCACCAAGAGGGTCCTTCTAAGTGGCAAATGATTCAAATGATCATAAAAGACAAAGCAACTCTGGCATACATCAAACTTTTTCTCCCCTGTTTGAAGAAAATCCCCACATGTGCAGAGGGCCTGGAGTGGCTAGAGGATTTTTAACTGATCTGTATTGGCCCATAAGAAACAGTTAAAAATTCAAGCAGCTGACTGACATCACTACACTCCCAGTTAACAGAACATGAGCAAAATGTGAAAATAAAATTTGCATTAAAAAAAAACAAAACATAATGGCTGAAATGACACTATGAACCAGCCCTGCTAACTGTTTGATATCTGTATCAAACAAGATTAGGAGCATCTTGTCTCAGAGTGATGCTGAGAAACTGATCCACGCTTTTGTTAGCTCGAGATTAGATTATTGTAATTCTTTATTATCAGGTTGTCCTAAAACATCTTTAAAAAGTCTTCACCTGGACTTCCGGTCTGGACGCCATGGCGACTGCAGCTTAACACTGAAGCTCTCAGACCCAATCCAGGATAACACCTTGAAAATCAAACTTAACGGATTTTTGGAGGAGTGAAAATCAAAAGACAAAATCATCATGTCTAAAGGAAAACAGAAGAAACTGAAATTCTCCAGGCCAGGACACGTATCGGCCGGAGAATCTGAACTGGAAGATCTCCGTTCAGAAGACGAGGAACTGGTGATAGCTAACAAAAGGGTTAGCCTGAAATCACTATTTGAGGAGCTACGACGATTTCGCCGAGATGTTACGGCCGAATTTCGGGAATTCAGAGAAGAATTGAAAAGGACAAACAGCAGAGTGGACCAGGCCGAGAACCGAATCTTGGAAACAGAGGATCGAATAAAAGTGCTCGAAGATTCTGTGCTAGACCTACGCAAAAGACAAGCAGCTATAGAGGCTAAGCTAACCGACCAAGAAGGAAAACAAAGAAGAGACAACATAAGAATTCATGGTCTGATAGAAGGAACCGAAAATGGTTTTAACTCAATGGCAGAATGCGTGGAATCCTTACTAAGAGAGAAATTGGATATTCCACAAACCACCGACTTGAAGATAGAAAAGGCACATCGTTCATTAGCCGCTAGGCCGGCGGCGGAAGCGCCCCCACGTTCGGTGTTGGTAAGATTTTCCAATTTCAAAATAAAACAAGAGGTTGTAAGACTGGCCTGGCAGAAAAAAGGATTTATGCACCAGGAGAGAAAAGTCTACGTGGAACACGATTACGCCCCGGAGGTCCTTAAAAAGCGCAGGGAATACAATGACGCGAAAAAGGTGTTAAGAGAGAAGAAATTGCGCTTTCAGACACCATTTCCTGCGAAGTTAAGGGTCTTCTACGGCGATGAAACGTGTCTCTATAATTCGGCGGAAGAAGCAACAGCTGACATGGCGAAAAGAGGGCTCCTGGTAACGGTATTTAAACCCGCAGCAGACCCGAGTGAGAAGATCAAAGCGCAAACATGGACAACACAAAGACCCTCAAAATCCACGGACCAGCAGCGGGAAACCCAGCACCAGAGCGTCGCGGATAAACTATCCGTTTTCAGGTTGGAATAGCGACCTTTTTTTTTTTTTTTTTTCTTTTCTCTTGAATCAATCCGCACATCCAACCCCCCTCATACAAGGTAACAAACATTAAAGGAGATGCATATTCAGCATGTGGTAAAACATTTCATGGAACAATCATATTATTTGAAACAAATAAGTCTTTGTAATAAAAAAAAAAAAAAAAAACTTGTTAAAATAGAAATGTGACAATAATCCACATGTTCTCCTCATACTAACAAATACTGTTTTTGCGTGAATGTTTGATGTGATGGGGGTGGGAGGGTGCACACAATTTCACAGGGTTTAGGCATAAAAGGAAAAAAAAAAAAATCATTACAAGTTTGGATTGGGTTCTGAAACTCACGTTAAAAGCATGGGACTACTTTCAGTGGTAAGAGAGGGCCCTCAACACGTAACAGAGTTTGAGGAATTTCCCTCAGAGCCTTCACTCCATCAAGGCTCTTACAGGGTCTTTAAAAAGACCTCAGCTCAGGAAGTTCTTAGGACAGCTTTTTGTTTTAAAGTTTTTTACACTATGTTCTTAATGTTTTTCTTGTTTTTAATGTTCTTTCAGTTTCTGAGTAGCACAAAAGAGGGCCACCACACAGTTATACTAAACAAAACAACACAATGGAGAAACAGGGTGTAACCAAAATAATTTCATATAATGTAAAAGGAATCCTGAATTCAGTTAAAAGATCCAAGATTCTAGGCAAAATGAAAAAAGACAAAGCAGGAATAATACTTTTACAAGAAACCCACCTAACAGACGTGGAACACAATAAACTCAGTAGACAAGGGTTTAAAATGATCTCTTCATCTTCATATAAATCAGGGAGGAGGAGGGGAGTAGCGACATTGATATCAACCAAAATTACATTTGAAAAAAAATCAGAACACAAAGATAAAGAAGGGAGATACAGTTTGGTAACTGGGCGGCTAGAGGGAGAAGATATCACCCTGCTGAATGTGTATGCTCCCCCAGGGGCTAACTGGAAATTTTATAAAAATGTATTCGACCTAATGATAACTAAAGCTCAAGGTTTAGTGATATGTGGTGGGGACTTCAATCTTAGACTGAATCCATACTGGGATGCTTCTGGTAATTCCCCACATCAAAATAACACCCAAAACAGGAAGACTCGGATGCTACTAAAAGAATTGGGAATCTGTGACGTGTGGAGGGAACTCAACCCCAGTGTAAAAGACTATACATTTTACTCAACTCCACATTCATCTTACTCAAGGATTGACTATTTTTTTATGTTTAATAGAGACATTGGAAGAGTAAAAACATGTAAAATAGGACTGATGGATCTCTCCGACCACAGTCCGATCTACATGGACTTAAATATCCAAAAATACACAAATAATACATTTTCTTGGAGGTTAAATTCAAATGTCCTGAAAGGACCATTGAAAGATGAATTGGAATCAGATATTCTCAGATATTTGGAAGATAACGATAATGGAGAAGTATCCCCTTTAATACTGTGGGATGCATGTAAAGCTGTAATAAGAGGAAAGATTATTGCAAAACTGGCAACCCAAAAGAAACTAAGACAAGAAAAACTATCCACATTAGAGTCAGAACTTAGGAACCTAGAAAAAGAACACAAAGGCAACACTCATTCTACTGACTCGCTCAAGATTAAGGAAATTAAAAACCAAATAAATGAGATCTACACAATAGAAATCCAGAAGAAACTTACATTTCTGAAACAAAAATACTATGAAGCAGGCAGTAAATCGGCAAAATTGCTAGCCTATAAATTGAGGAAACATCAAACAGAAAGAGCAATCTACAAAATCAGAGACCCAGTATCAAAGGAAATAAAATTCAGAATTCAGGATATTCTTAAAAACTTCGAGAATTACTATAAGAACTTATACTCCCACAAAAAACATAAAAACGCATCCGAGGCATTCCTAAAGTAAACCTTCCCCAACTTACGGAGTCACAAAATAAAACACTACTGTCAGAAATACATCCTAAAGAATTGGAAAAAGCAATTATGAAACTTAAAGCTAACAAATCCCCAGGAGCTGATGGCTATACAGCAGAGTGGTACAAAACCTTTAAACAGCAACTATCTCCTCTCCTCCTGAAAACATTTAATTATGTCCTCCACACAGGGGAAATCCCCCCCTCCTGGAGAGAAGGGGTCATTGCAGTTATACCTAAACCTGAAAAGGATAAACTAGAGTGCTCCAACTACAGACCAATCAGTGTACTAAATCAGGACTATAAGCTTTTTACCATTATCCTTGCCAAAAGGTTAGAAAATATACTGACAGACCTAATTCATTTAGACCAAACAGGTTTTATAAGACAAAGACAGACACAAGACAACATTCAACGCACTTTACACATAATTCATCATATAAAAAAATATAACTTAAATGCAGTCATATTGGGATTAGATGCTGAAAAAGCATTCGATTCGGTTGACTGGTCTTTTCTATATAGAATCTTATCCAGTTTCAATTGTCATAACAACTTCATTAGAACTATACAGGCATTATATAAAAAACCAACAGCTAAAATAAGGATTAACGGTAATTTATCATCATCTTTTGAACTGGAAAGAGGATGTCGTCAGGGCTGCCCCCTGTCTCCACTGCTCTTTGCAATCTTCATAGAACCTCTGAGCCAATGGATAAGACAAAACCAAAAAATTCAAGGTATTACACTTGGTCAGAAGGAACATAAAATAGCACTCTTTGCTGATGACATTTTAATATACCTAGGGCAGCCGGACACTTCTTTACCAGAACTAACCTCAGTTTTTTCAGAGTATGGAGATTTATCGGGGTACAAATTAAATATGCATAAAACCCAAGTTTTAACATTCAACTATGACCCAAATCATTATTCACTAAGCAAACTCAAAACTAACTGGGAGTCGGAATCTATGAAATATCTGGGGGTCAATATCCCGAAACAACTCAACAAAATTATATCACTAAACTATGATCCACTGGTGACAAAAATAAAATCTGACCTAGCAAGATGGAATATGATACCATTCTTGGGTACTGCACAAAGAATTGAAGCAGTCAAAATGAGTATACTTCCACGTCTTCTATACCTTTTCCAAACAATACCGGTAGAACCTCCCAAAAAAACATGGCAGGAGCTGGACAGAAGGATCTCAAGATTCATATGGCAGGGCAAGAGACCTAGAATCAGATATAGAACCCTACAGCTAAACAAAGACAAAGGTGGGCTCGCGCTGCCAAATATCAGGGACTACTTTAAAGCCGCACAAATTAAAACTTTAGTAGAGATATGTAACCCAGTCTACACTGCACAATGGAAGGAGATCGAATGCCAAATAACAAGTGACATCCCCCTACAGGCGATAATAGGGAACAATGTCTTACCTAAGGTTTTGAATAACACTAACCCGTGGATAGAGACCCCGCTAAAAATTTGGTTTAAGATAGTCAGAGAGAATCAAACTAAAGAGCCCTATCGACTTCTGCAATGGATCGCCTATGATCAGGACTTTACTCCTAATAAAACAGACACCAGATTTAAAAAGTGGAAGGAGAAAGGGCTGATAAAATATTACGATTTTTTTAAAGGGCAAATCTTAAGAAGTTTTGAAGATTTGAAAAAACAAGGCCTAATAAATCAAGACCTTTACAGGTTCTTCCAGCTTAGACACCACATAAACAATATACTTAAAAAGGAGGTTTTGGAAAGGGCCCAGTCAGGTGTTCTGAAGGTCTTCTTAATGGCATATAAAGGGATCCCAAGGATCAGATACATTTCTAAAATATACCAAGGTCTTCAAGACTTAAAAGGAGACAACACATCTTATATAAAAGAGAGATGGGAAAAAGAGGGGAATTTCACTTTACAACTGGAAATATGGGAAAAGCTAAATAAACAGCAATGGAAAAGTACCTCATCCCTGCAGTGGAGAGAATTTGGATGGAAAAACTTGGCAAGATTTTTCAGAACACCTGCACAAAACAAATTTACCCATAAGGGATTGAACTGTTGGCGCTTGTGTGGTGAAAAGACTGCAAATCATTTTCATGTGTTTTGGTCATGCCCAGTTATCCACCAATATTGGACCAAGGTACAGACAATATTGGGGAAAATATTCAAAATTACAGTTCCCTTTTCTTTTGTAACTTTGTATTTGGGTTTACTACCGGACTCACTGGAAAGACGAGGAGAAAAATACTTATTCAATGTTTTAATATTGGCAAGCAAAAAAGCTCTAACTAAAAAATGGATGTTGAAGGACTGTCCTACACCTGAAGATTGGACTAACGTGATCCAAGACATTTACTCGATGGAAAAGTTGACATTCGCACTGAGACAGGACGTGGATGTGTTCATGAACTTTTGGCAACCCTGGACCGCATATGTGTCTTCCATTAGATCTAATCTTTGACAAATACCATTTCAATAATGGTTCCGCTCTTTGTTCCAACACTACTCAGATGCTCTTTTATCTTTATTTACTTACTTTTTCTTTTTGTTTGTTTTTTACTGGTTTGTTTGTTTTTTTTGTTATTTGTTTTTTGTTTTTTTTTTCTCTTTAATTTCACTTTTTCTTTCACTTTAAAAAAAAAAAAAAGGGGTGTTGTAAGAATTAATCTTCCAATGTTGTCAGATATCAGAAAATAAGGGAACATGTGATGAAAATGTAAACACTGCATTGCTGTAACGACCTGTATACCCTTTACAAAAACTTAAATTAAAAAAAAAAAAAAAAAAAGTCTTCACCTGATCCAAAATGCTGCAGCAAGAGTTTTAACAGGTACTAGAAAGAGAGATCGTGTCTCTCCGGTTCTGGCCTCCCTTCATTGGCTTCCCATAGAGTTTAGAATTAAGTTTAAAATCCTTCTTCTTACTTACAAAGCTCTAAACAATCAGGCTCCTTTTTATTTAAAAGATCTGATACTACCGTATTATCCTAACAGAGCACTACGCTCCCAAAATGCAGGACTACTTGTAATACCTAGAATCTCCAAAAGTACAATGGGAGGCAGAGCCTTCAGTTATCAAGCTCCTCTCCTGTGGAATCAGCTGCCAATCTGGATTCGGGAGTCAGACTCGATCTCTGTTTTTAAGATTAGGGTTAAAACCTACCTTTTTGATATAGCCTACAATTAGGGAGGGATCATGTGTTTCTGAACCCTCCCTTAGTTATGCTGCTAATAGGTTTAGTCAGCCGGGGGACCTCCAGTAATGCACTGGGCCTCACTCCTTTCCTCACTCTCTATGAAATATTTTTTTTTGCTGGTCATTAACATTTGTTTGTTCTCTCCCATAGATTGAGTCCCCATCGTGCTGTTTGCTCTCTACATGTCTGTTCTTTTCATCTTCTCTGTCCCCTCACCCCCCAGCCAGTCGCAGCAGATGACTGCCCCTCCCTGAGCCTGGTTCTGCTGGAGGTTTCTTCCTGTTAAAAGGGAGTTTTTCCTCTCCACCGTCGCCAAGTGCTTGCTCAAAGGGGATCACCTGATTGCTGGGGTCTTTCTGCAACTGTGGGGGTTCCCCCCTACAGTTGATAGTGCTATGAGATGACTGTTGTTGTGAAATGGCGCTATATAATGCTACAATGCTCTGCACTGTGTGTTCATATATTCATATATTTATTCCATCCAGCTACAATGCTCTGCACTGTGTGTCTGTGTGTGTGTGTGTGTGTGTATATATATATATTTTATAGTAATATGTACATATGTATATTAGCTGCTCTTGCTTGCTTGTTTTTTCTTGCCTTCTGATTGTTGCTCTGAGTGTTGCTATCCCTGTGCTGTTGCAATCCTGGAATTTCCCCGTTGTGGGACTAATAAAGGCTTATCTTATCTTATAAATAAAGTTGAATTGAATTGAATTGAATTGAATCTGTATCTAATCAAATACATTTTACCTGCCCATGGATCAGGGGGGTAGAGTAGTCATACTTTCAATATTATTTACTCAAGTATAAGTAAGAGTAGTAAATGATTAATAAAGTATCTCCTAAAAAAGTTACTTGAATAGTGAGTAATGATTTTACTCACCATATTGTGAAGAATTTCTCTTGAATTTGCATTTTTTCCCTCGTAATTTTGCAGTTTTTGACTTGATTCTCTTAATTTTTTTTTATCTTGAAATTTTAGGCATTTTTCTTGTCAGTGTGTCTTTTTTCACAAATTGGCAATTTTTCTCATTTTACTTTAGCTCTCATCTAATAAATTCACATTTGTTGTTGTAGATTTATGACATGTTGTTAGAATTTTTTTTCCCCGCCAGTCAAAAGACCCAAGGGGGATTATGTTATGGGGTGGGCCATCTGTCTGCCTGCCTGCTCGCCCACTGTTGTCCCAACTTTTGTGAAATCAACTCCTACAGTTTTGTTCCGATTGTTTTGAAACTTGGTACCAGGGTTTGTTATACACTCATGATGCACATATTGCCATTTGACTCTGATCAGATGACCTTGAGGTCAAGGTCAGAGGCCAGATTTTTCCCAAATCTTGTAAACACAAAAACTACTGAAAGAAATTATGTAGGCTTTCCAAATCGATACAATGGTTATATCTAAGACGTATCTTGGACGAATTACATCCTGACCTGACGATGGGTTTGGGGTCAAAAGGTTAAAGTTACCATTCCATTTGCACTATCGGAGCCAAACTGCAATATGCACATCATCAGTGTATATCAAACCCTGGTACCAAATTTCAAAACAGTTGGAACACAACTGTAGGAGGAGTTGATTTCACAAAAGTGGGATGGACGGACAGACGGGTTCCTGACTTTATAACTATGGGTTTGGGGTCAAAAGATCAAAGTTAACATTTCCTATGCCTAACATTCCCTATGCCGTACGAGTAATGCTAGGGTCACCAAACTCGGTACACAGGTTTACCCTGTGACCCTAAAGTGTGACTATGGTTTTGGGATCGCAAGGTCAAAGGTCAATATCAAAATGGTTTAAAAACTATATCTTAGCAACAAAGAAAGCTAGGGTCACCAAACCTGGTACACAGGACACCTTGGGATCCTGACCAACAGCTATGGGTTGTGTCCTAATAATTATATGGAAAAGTTGAAAACTGCTTTCCTTCAGCAACATATTGGGATCTTCAAAGAAAATGGAGACGGGATATTGCACTCACCTCAGAGTGGTCTTGTTTGTTTGACTTTGTAATAAGGCTGTGCGATATGACAATATATCGGTGAAGCGATAAAAAACGTCTACCATTTCATATAAAACTGTATCGTTTATATCGGGATTTAAGAGACGTACCCGTTTCTATTTGTCACCGCCCTGCCTCTCCCCCGCAGTGCGCCAGATGCACCACAGCAGCTAACTGCAAGCTAATGTTTTGCCGCTGCTTCTGTGGAGCTGCTACTTCTGTGACAGCCAGAGATGTTGGCGTTTTCCCACCGTGCTGTGTCAGGGAGGATAGTCCTCCAACCTCGTTTTAATTGGAGGTAAGTCACATTAACACCACCTCTCTCTTAAGACGGCAAATGCTAAATGACGATGCTAACTTGTCGCTAACAGGAAACATAAGTGTATCAGATCATCGTTCTGGTTTAAATCACTGCCGAGTTTTTTAATTTTGTCTGAGAAAACATTACTAAAGCTGCAAAAGTGCATGACAACGGCCACATACACACTAAATAAATAAATTGAAACGTGTTGGAGAACAAACTGGCTCTTAATGTAACTTGATTTCTAATCATTTTTAATTAGTCCAGCAGCAATAATGAATAAAGTTGAACTCATCTCAAATGCACATTAAAAACAATTTTGTAACAGCACTGCAAAATTAAGAGGAAAAATGTGCATAAAATTAATGACGGATGAATTTGTACAGTTGATTTTTTTCAGTATGTAATTTTAAATGTAGAAAAAGAGATGGTCCTTTTTTATTGGTTATCATAAACTATAGAATTTACAGAAAATGCATATCGTGATATATATTGTTATCGTCAAATAAGATTACTTATATCATGATATGAAATTTTGGTCATATTGCACAGCCGTACTTTGTAAAAATAGATTTAAAAAATGAATGCTCACTGTGTATGTAGTTCTCATGTTAAATAGCAGTGACCTATAGCTTACTCATTTCAACATCCTTGGGAAAGCGATAAAATGAAATTCTCTTGGTGCTCTAATGATTAGCGCAAACGACAACACAACAAGACATGATAATAACATAAAAATGTTGCAAAAATCATGAATCGGTGTAGTTTAGTGTTGTTTTCCACATACACAGCTTATAGGGTAATCCCCAAAATGGTGGAGATTATAGCTTGACCTTTGACCGGGCATTGCTGCCCATAGTCCATAATAAGTGATAGTAAAATCAGCTAAAATAAAATCTAGGAAGCTGTAGAGAGATATAGAGTGTGAGATAGATGGTCAGGTGTTGGTAGATAATCCAGCTGAGATTGTGGATGTCCCATGGGGTGAATAGATTGTAGAGAAAATTTAAAAAAAAATCATCCATCATTATCCAACTAAGCTAAGGCTAGTGATTTGATCTGCTAGGCTATGCTGACCATTGTGGCGCCTCGTCAGGTAGAAAGCTGCCGCGGTCACACCAACTCAGGCTGCTGAGCTAACACTGTTAACAACACAATTGTTTTAGGCCATCCAAATCCCCCCCCCCAAAAAAAAATAAATAAAAAAAAATCACATAATAGGCCAGAATAACCAAAATATGTTTTCAGCAGTGAACTGGCGAGCAGTTCCAGCTGCAGTGTTTGAACCAATTCCCCTTTGAGAGTCTTCGCATAATCCTGCCCCCGAAACCAGAGCAATGTGAGAAACTAGTGATGTCCTGTGGTCGCAGATGTGCTTTAACCATGTTTCTTTAAAGAAGACACTTAAAAACTTTTATCAGTATGTCTGCTGCCCAACCAGGCGAAAAAAGACATTGGACCTGTGCTACGGATCCATAGAGGGGGCCTATAAATCTATTCCCCTTCCTCCTTTAGGATCCTTAGATCACAACTGTGTACATTTGCTGCCCACATATAAAACTGCTCTCAGAAGAGGCAAGGCGAAGACCAGAGACATAGATGTGTGGACAGAGGATTCAGTACATTGCCTCCAGGAATGCTTTAACTGTACGGACTAGGAGGTTTTCACACTGTCCTGCGGGGATGATTTGGACTCTTCGGTGGACGTCACATGCTCATACATGGCTTTCTGTAGAGACATGATTGTTCCACGTAAACATGCCAAAATATATCCCAACAACAAGCCATGGGTTACAAAATCAGTTAAATCCTGCTTACAGAGGAAAGCACTTGCCTTTAAACGGGGTTGTTTCTGAGCTGCAGGTTGCCACAAAAGAGCTGAAGTCCGAAATTTTAAGAGCAAAACAGAATTATAAATCAGAGTTGGAAAGCAAGATGGCAACAAAGAAACTTGGTTCAGCCTGGGCCAGTATGAAAACTATTGCAGGCCTTCAGAGCACAGAGCGCAGTAATCGTGTGTTTTTAGATGGTTTTAATTCAGACACAGAGCTGGCTAATGCTCTTGTTTCTATGGTCGTTTTGACTCCTTTGATTTTAGCACAGAAAGCCAAGATTTGAAACAGAAACTCAAAAGACAATCAGCACTTTTAATATTGAGATGCAGGATATTAAAAGGGTGCTCTGTGCTGTAGAAGTGAACAAAAGTCAATGTATGTGGGCGATTGGTAAAGTCCTGTGCACATGAATTGAGTCCTGTGTTTCACTACATTTTCAATAAGTCCTTACAGACACAACATGTACACAACATGTGCCTAAGATCTGGAAAGATGCCGTGGTTGTCCCCGTTCCAAAATCCAGTTGTCCTAAAACGGTAAACAACTTTAGACCAGTTGCTTTGACTTGAATTTTTTTTTTTTTTTGTAACTTAGATTTTTATTCATTTTTCATCATATATAATGCATTCAGATCACATTCTACATTTAAAACACAAAGGGGTTAGGGTAGGGAAAAAGAAAAAAAATAAAAATTAAAAATTAAAAAAAAAAAAAAATAAAAGGGGGGGGGACAAATGTTGGAGCATCAAGTTTTTAGTTTACATCTCTTAATTCTTCTGGTTTTTTCAGTGTCTTTGGTTATTCTTTCAATTTCTGCCTCGTTGTTGCACTTTGTAGTGTGTCCATTTCCGCCATTTTTTCTCCCATATTCCTTCTTGCATTCTTCGTCGATATGTTAGTTTTTCCATCATACGTATGTCCTCAACAATGTCAGTCCATTGTTCTTGGTCAGGAAGAACTTCTGATCGCCATTTTTTTGTGATAGTTTTTTTACATGCAATCAACAAGATTTTAACTAGATATCTGTCCTCAGCCTGTATAACATTGTCTTTTTTAAGATCACATAAGTACATCAGGTTACAGTTCATTGGTATATTATATCCTAATATCCTCTGTATTGTCACATGCATAGATTTCCAAAATGATGATATTTTGTAGCATTTCCAAAACATATGTGAGTGGTCTGCATTTTGAGCCCCACATCCCCTCCAGCATAAAGATTGGGTATTTGTATATTTTCCTTGAATCTGTGGTGTAATGAAAAAGCGAATCAGGTTTTTCCATCCAAATTCCCTCCATGCCCTTGAATTTGTTGATGTGTGTTGTGTTTTCCATATTTCCTGCCAGCTTTCTTCTGTTATGTTTAAATTGAGCTCTTTCTCCCATTTCTCCTTTATATAGTTACTTGTATGATTGTTTGTCATAAGTTTCTGATATAGTTTTGAAATAATTCTTATTTTATTTCCTGCATATGAGCTTAAAATAAGTTGTATAATCTCGTTCACATCTGTTTGGAGGTTATGCCTAATCTTCTTCATATAGTAATCTCTCATCTGCAGATATCTGAAAAATTCCGATCTTTCTAATTTAAATTTTCTCCTGATATTTACAAAGCTCCCGAGATCTTTTTTTCCGATATTGCCCCATGCTGTGATTCCCTTGTTCACCAGATTTTTGTATCCCCTATCTTGTTTTGCCGGTTCAAACTGACTGTCAAATGCTACCCATTTCAATAGTTTTATGTCTTCCCTTATATTATATTTTTGTACTATTTTATACCACAGTTCTAAAGTAAATTTAGTGATTGGGTCTATTTGTTTGATTTGCTTATATGCATCTTTATCCCCCTATTATGCTTTGTACTGGGAGTCCCTCAATTTCCTTTTCCATTTCTTTCCATTTTGCCTCATATCCCTCGTCGCACCAACATATGATATATCTTATTTGTGCTGAGTAGTAATATTCCTTTAGACTCGGTAGGCCCATGCCTCCTTTCTCTTTTGGTAATTGGAGGGTTTTATATTTCACTCTTGGTTTTTTACCTCCCCAAACAAATCTCGATATCATCCTGTCCCACTTTGAGAATTGGGCATCTGGAATCTCTGTTGGTATAGCCTGGAAGAGGTAAAGTAATCTAGGTTGTATGCTGATTTTGACTGTCTCAATTTTTGAATTCAGATCCATATTTAAGATTGACCATCTATCAATATCTTTTTTTATTTCTTGTTCCAACCTATCATAGTTTGCTTTATATATTTTGCTTAGGTCTTTAGGTATGTTCACTCCAAGGTATTTTATTTCTTTTTGGTTCCAGTTTAGTTTGATCTTATCAGTTATCTGGTTTAGAGGGTTATAGTGGAATGTCAGTATTTGTGTTTTTGTTATGTTTATCTTGTATCCTGATAATTTTCCAAAATTTTCTATCAAGTTCATCATTTCCATTATTGATTTATCTGGTTGTTCAAGGTAAACTATAATATCGTCTGCAAATAGCCCAATCTTGTGTTCCGCCCCCTTTATTGTTACACCTTTTAATTTCTTATTTTGTCGTATCGCTTGAGCCAATGGTTCTATGAACAGAGCAAACAAGGTGGGCGATAAGCAGCATCCCTGCCTAGTTGATCTTTGTATATTTACTTTGTCTGTTAAGCTACCGTTTATCTTGATTCTTGCCACAGGTTCTTGATATAGCGTCCTTATGCATTGTACTGATTTTTCGTTAAAACCAAAGCGCTCCAGTACACTATATAGGAATTTCCAGTTAACCCTGTCAAATGCTTTTTCTGCGTCTAAACTCATTATTACTGCGCTTTTCTTTTCTTTATGTATTTGGTTAATTATATGTATTGTTCTCCTGATATTGTCATGTGTTTGGCGTCCCTCTATGAATCCAGTTTGATCATCTTCTATCAATTCCGTCAAGAATGTCTTTATTCGTTTACATATAATTGTTGTGTATATTTTATAATCTACATTTAATAAAGAGATTGGTCTATAGTTTCCGCATTGTTCTTTATCTTTCCCTGGTTTTAAAATAACTGAAATGATTGCTTCGTTCCATGATGGAGGTATTTTGTTGTTGTTCAGTGTCCAATTAAATGACTTTAGGAGTTGTGGCGTGAGTTCTTCTATAAACAGTTTATAAAACTCAGATGAGTATCCATCACTACCTGGTGATTTACCTTTTTTAAGTGACTTAATCACATCTCTGATCTCTTGTGTTGTTATTTCTGCTGTTAGTTTTTCATTTTGTTGATTTCCTATTGATGGCAAGTCCAATGTGTCTAGAAATTTTTTGATATCTTTAGTATTTGTTTCTTCAGGTTGCGAGTATCGTTCTTGGTAGAAATTACGGAAAATTTCTTCGATGTTTTCTGGGTTAACTGTGGTTTTATTTGTGGTGGGGTCTTTAATCTTGTATACATTATTCATTGTTTGTTGTTTTCTTAACCGTTTTGCCAGCAGTTTTGTGGCTTTTGGCCCTGTTTCATAATATTTTTGCTTTAGATATCTATTTTTCCTTTCAATTTCATCCATTTGTGTTTCTTTTATCTTTGTTTTTTCTTCTTTAATTTCTTGATATATTTTTGGATCATTTGTGCTTTGATGTTTACGTTCTAATTCCCTCAGTCTCTCACATCTTTGTTCATACGCTTCCAGTTTAGTCTTATTTGCTTTTCCTGTTTCAACAATTAATTTACCCCTTAACACGGCTTTTAGTGCGTCCCATAGTATTGTTGGGTCCACTTCTTCATTGTCATTCTCTTGGATATATTCGTTTATGTTTATTTTTATTCTTTCTTTCATTTTCTCATCATTTAACAGTCCTACGTTAAGTTTCCATGTTGTTTGTCGTTTTCTATTGTTTAAATATATTTCCATGTATATAGGATTATGATCTGATATTTCTGCCCCTCCAATCCAACAATTTCTCACCCTGTGTCTGTCACCTTCATTCATAAGGAAGTAATCTATTCTAGAGTGTACTTTATGGGCTGCTGAATAATGTGTATAGTCTTTTTCGAGTGGGTGTAGGTCCCTCCATATGTCTACCATACCCATTTCTGCCAGTGAGGTTCTTATGAACTTTGTTACATGTTTTTTTGTCTTCTTAACACTTGTTGTGTCAACTTCATGATCCATGACAGCATTTAAGTCTCCTCCACAAATTAGGACTCCTTCACTGTGTGTTGCTATGAGATCAAACAGATGTTGAAAAAAACCCTTGTCACTTTCTGGTGGGGCATAGATGTTCACTAATGTAATCTGCATACCATCTATTCTTCCCTTTATTATTACATACCTGCCTTCTTTATCCTGGATTTCCTGTTCACTTTCAAATTGTATTTTATTTGAGATTAGTATCATAACCCCCCTTTTTGCTCCTCCCTTAAATGAACTGTAGTAGGAGTTCTTATAGCCAAATCTCTTTAGTTTCACATGTTCTGCCTTGCTCAAATGTGTCTCTTGCATAAATATAATTTCAGCTTTTTCCTTCTTGAATTTTCTTATTATTCTTTCCCTTTTAACAGGTGAGTTCAGACCATTCACGTTTAGTGTCATTATCTTAAGATTTTTACCCATATTCATGTTTTTCCATTTTTTTAACTTGTGCTCTTAGCCCCTTTAACAACAAAAATAACACATATTTATATAAAAACACATTAAAAAATCTCGACCTCCGTACTTTGGGCCTTTCTTCTGCCCACTGGTCCCTGTTGGTGGGTGGGGGGTTTGTCTTCACAGAGTGAAGGGCCCTCCCTAGACTTCTAATTACTATCAAAGTAATAGTCATAAGTCTAGAAATGTCCAACAAATATCACTTAAACCTCTCCTAGCCGTCTGTTTCTCTTTTACCTTGTCTTCTTGGCCTTCATTTCTTCTGTGCCTTTCTTAATCTTTGTTATGATCTAGGCTTTCAGTTGAAAGCCTTGTAGCTTGTCCTGGGCCCGCTGCTCTACGTCTCTCCCCCTTCTTCCGCCGTTCACTCGTCTCCACTCCGTCTGTCGTGGTGCGTTCAGGGCCGCCGCTGCTCCAGCCGTCTCCTTCGGCACGCTCACCTCAAGGCCCCGCTCCATCATATCCCGCGCTGCCTCTTCGGCCGTGTTGTAGGTTCTTGTGCCTTCCTCCCAATGAATCCTCATTTTCGTTAGCGGCGTTTGAAATCTAATTTTTTTCTCTTTCAGCGTTTTTTTAATATTGGCATATTTCTTCCGCTGCTGCACGATTTCTGTCGGGTAGTCATGGTCAAAAAATACCTGTTTGTCGCCGATTCGTATCTTTTTTTTTCCATGCTTGCGTCAGGATTCTTTCCTTTATGTCATATTTCACAAAGTTTACCACAACTGACCTGGGTGGAGAGTTTGTTTTCGGGTTCTGTGCCGGTGTTCTGTGCGCCCGTTGAATCTGCAGATCCGTTTCTCCGGGTATTTCCAGTTCTTTTTTTAAGAACTGATCCATGAATTTTGTCATCGAGTTGCCTTCAATGCCCTCCGGAATTCCAAAGATGCGCATATTGCTTCGTCGGGATCTGCTCTCCAAGTCGTTTATTTTCTCCTGCATCCTCTGCGTTTGCGTCGTCAGGGTCTGTAGTTGTTTGTTTGCCTCGCTTTTCCAATCTTCTAGTTCCGAAATTCGGGTCTGCGCTTCTGTCATACACGCCCGCTGGGAGCGCAGCGGGCGTGTATGACACGTGTATGATTTTCCGTTAATTTACGCTCCATTTCTCTTCGGAGGTCCATGATTTCCTCCTTAATTTCTTTTTTCAGTTCCTCCTTAAGAGCCGCTAAATCCTGTTGTAGCTGTCGCTTGAATTCTCTTAACTCTTCACCCAAACTGGCGATGCCAGCGTTCATGTTGTCGAGTCTGGTGTCCTCCATTTTCTCTGCTGTAGATATCTTGCTTTTTTGGGCTTTGCGTACAGCGGTTTTTCCTGCGTTGTTGGAGAAGAATTCTTCAATTTTACCCTGTTTTTGTCCTTGTGCCCGGTTCCTTCGTGTTTTCATCCCTTAGTTTATTGATTCGTTTATGTCGAGTTGGCCATTTACCGATGATTTTTAATCCGGCTAGGGAGAGCTCTTTGTTTAAGTGTTATGTCTCTCCGCCATCTTCCCGGAAGTCGCTTTGACTTGAATTTTAATGAAAATTTTTGAAAAACTGGTCAGATTTGAGGTCCTAAAGCAGACGTTGAGCATGCATTGGATCCTCTGCAGTTTGCCTATAGGCCTCACAGAGGAGTGGAGGATGCCACTGTCACTCTGTTTAAAAAGCACATCTGGATTTTAATGGGACACACGCCAAGCTTTTATTTGTGGACTTTTCTTCCGCCTTTAATACAATCCAACCTCATGTTTTAGTTGAAAGGCTCCTGCAACAATTTGACTTGAGCAATAATCTGGTGGGTTGGATTCTGGATTTTTTAACCAACAGGACACTAGAGAGTAAGGGTCAGTGGTACATTGTCTGACTAAAAGTGCTCTTCTACTGGCTCTCCTCGGGGGTGTGTGTTGTCACCACTACTCTTCGTCCTGTACACAATCATGTGTCGGAGCAGACATGACAACAGATACATTATAAAGTATGCTGATGATTCAGTTATTGTCAGTCTCCTCCAGGATGGTGAGAGTGGCCACGGCCCAGTAGTTGATGATTTTGTTCACTGGTGTGTGGATTCCTACCTGCAGCTGAATACGACAAAAACTAAAGATATGATTATTGACTTTAGGAGGAAAACTCCCAGGCACGAAGTCACTGTACTAAAAGGCCAGACCTCTGAATGTGTACAATCCTACAAATATCTTGGGACGATTATTGATAGTAATTTAAACTTTGAAGAGAACTGTGAGAGGGTGTGCAAAAAGGGTCAGCAACATTTGCATTGTTTAAGGAAACTTGCACGCTTCCAAATTGACCGAACCATAATGACAATGTTTTATCGGGCTTTTATTGAATCTGTTTTATCCTTTTCTTTAGTGTCATGGTTTGGTCAGATAAAAGTGAAACAGAGGAAATCCTTGGATCAGGTAGTTAGATGGTCCAGTCGTTTGCTTGGTGAGTCACACCTTTTCCTGACATCCCTGTACACCAGACAGGTACAGAGGATTGCTACCGCCATTTTAAATGACTCCCACCCTTTGCACTGCCCACTTTCAGCTTCTTCCCTCCAGACGGAGGTTTGCTGTCCCAAAAAGTAAAACCCAGCGCTACAAAAGCAGCTTTGTTCCTGCTGTTGTCAAAGAGTTGAACAAGTTGTAACAATATTTTTTTTTATTTGATTTGCACATAATTTAGTTACCTATTTATTAATTTCATTTTATATTTATTTTTGTAGGTTTTTTATTTGTGTTCTAAATCTTTTATTGGGTTTTAGACTTTTGAGTTTTTAACCTCTTTGACTAGTCTTTTAACTTTTTAATATGACCCTTCTCTCTTATCTGTTTTTTCTCTCTTCTCTTTGTCTTATATCCTGATTGATGGAGCCTTGAGTATTTTTGTCATGTTTATAGTCAGCTTCATGTGTGCCTGTATTTGTGTTTATGTTGAATGTAATTGTGGTTTGTAAATATGGATGTCGCCTGACTGCAAAACAAATCTAGCTACAGGTACAAATAAAGTAACCTGAACCTGAAGTCATTCAATGCAAGGGCCTCTACACTTCCTAATAATTTTTGAATCCTGTAGCCCTAAAAAACATTGTTTAAATCTTCTCTTCTGACACAGTGGTTGCTGTTCTCTAATTGTGCTCAGTCTTTTTTTTTTTTTTTTTTTGCAAAATAAATGTTTGTGTTGAAGTGTCTTGGTTATTTAAAAGAAAACATGCTAGTACAACAGTGGTACAGCCACAGCTGATATTCTATCAGATTCTGAACAATGAAGAATAACAAAATTTCAGAATAAATCAAGTACGAATACATTGTTCTTGATCTCCACTGTATATCGCCATGGTATCAGCCGATAAAGCATTCAAAATGATTTTTGGCCATCAACAACAATTAATACTTACAGCCGATAGAATATTAGAGTAGACAGTCTCGAGTGATGCTCTGCTTCCATTGCACTGGCCTCAGAGTCCGCTTGTTTGGTTTTAAAAAATAGACCAAAGGACTACAGTGTTTTTCCTCGGTTTACAGCCTTGGGGGTGGGGGGGGGGGCGTGAAGGTCGACAATGACAAAGGAATCACGGTGTTCATAAGGTTGTTTTAATCATGAAAGCACCAAGGTGCTGATGCCTCGGTGCCTATGGCATGGTAGCATGGGGGGGGGGCTGTAAAAAAGTCACACTAGCCTTGTTTATATGTGCAAAATTTATTCAATCTGATTACAGTTCAGATCAGAACTTTACTGTTTACATGCACTCTGAAAAAGCTGATCTGATTATGTTTTGCTTTTTCAAATGTGTCACACATTTTAACAGACTAAATCATTTTGACATGGGCGTAGCCAATGGAAATAGTAGAAGAAGAAGAAGCAACTTCCGATGTAAGCAAACCCTGCTTTGTGTCTTTCTCTTTTTGAAATGGACCTCTATTGTGTTATTCAGACTGTACTTTTGCTTCTGCTGGTCTGCGTAATGAAGCTACAAGCCCAGCAGTACATCTGCATATGACGAACAGAGGAAGACAGCAGGATGATACAGACCAGTTCTGTTTTATTCCTGCCATGTCTTCCACTAGCTGCTGTAAAGGCGGAAATACTGTATGTCACATCGGTGTGTGGCTGATGTACAGACATGCGCAGTAAACATATTTTCTACCCAAACTTCGGAATAAGTGTTTATATGTACACCAAACAGATTAAAACCCACCCATCTCAATCGGAAGGAAATTTTAATCCGAAGGAGTGTGATGGGGTCAGAATATTCAGATTGGTATGTTTACATGAAGCATTTTTATTCTGATCAGGCTTTTAATCCTTGTGTCCATGTAAACATGGCTACTGCCACATCTAGTAGGTGGCCATAGTTATTACAGTACCTTTTTTTTTTGCAGCTGCATTGATGGTAAAGGTGAGTTAAATTTGTGTTTATTTTGAAAAGCCTTATCTGGAAATTGTGGCAAATTAAAAGTTGGAAAAATACGGTGATACAATGATACAAGCCTTTAGTTCCAGTTGATTTTGAACGGGTGAGCTGAAAAGCTGGTAAACAGATACACAGACACATAGTGATTACTGTATGCGTATGTTGCCTTTGCACTGAGGCATAAAAATACAGAAACACAAGAATAAAATTAGGATCACAAAGAAAAAAAACTGGAGTAACAGGTTTTATTAATTAAATGCATATATAGTTACACAATGCCATGCAATAGAAGATAAAAATCAAAATTTACAAAAGTAAAAGCATAATTATGAATATTAAATCAGAATGGTTTGGTACCGGATCGGTCAAGGCCCGGGTTTGGTGCTGAAGGAAATTGAGCTACTATTGGTCGAAGATCGAGGAGGAGGAGAGGGGGAAGGCGTGTTGTTCTTTTTCTAACTTTGCTCGGTGTTTCACTATGGGAATCGCCTTGGGCGTGACCAACTACAGAAGCTCCAATGACACCACATGTCTGTCAGTAACAGACAGATCGTGCCGTGTTCAGGGTCCCACCCCCTGATAATACCACAACTAACCCAGCCCGTCCAAATCATTCTCGCTTTCTTCCCATGTGGAACTACAAGCTCCCTCAGCGTATCCAGGCTGATTTGGTTAGCTGTTTAACTGTTCACAGGCATACCCTAGCGGAGCATGTTGTCAAATGCAGTTTTCCGTTGTCGGTCTGGTTGTGCTGAGAACTTCACACAAAGGGCAGTGTCCACGTCAAGGTGAGCTGCTCTCACAGCTAGCTGATTTTTGCTAACTAGTTGACTTGTGCACTTGTGTGACTCAAGCTACTACGTTGTGGCGAGCTTGTTTGCGGTTTGGCTAGCATTTGCTTGTTGGCTGACCACGTAGCTTAATTGGTGTTCAGTTAGCATTAACTTGCTCACTGAAACTGATAAAGAGTACAGCTTACATGTTACAACGAGCTGACTCCCAGAGCTTTCACGGCTTGGCTTGACTTTAAAACTCACAGCTACTGCTAGTGACGGCCAGGCTAACGTGTCACGACAAGCCTTTTTTTTTATAAGAAAAATCCCCTTTTCCCTTGGCTATGACTGCTAACCCCGCCCAACGTGTTAGACCCGAAGGCCAAAGAGGCTGTATCCCGCCCGTGCCCCGCATCATGCGGCACCTCCCATTTCAGATAGAGACCCTCATCCTATGTGTATAGTCTGCATGGGCACTAAACACACTCAGACGTCGCTCTCAGGGGTGACCCCATTGCGGTTCTATGCCAGAAAAAGTTTTGGAAAGGGGGCTTAGAGTAGCAGTAGCTAACGGTCAAGACTCCTGCCTAGCTAGCGCTATGAGTGACATCCATTAGCCACGAGCCTCTGCGAGCTGGGTGGACACGATGGAGGCTAAGTCCCCAATCGACCCTCCGCTCCCGGAGGACATTCTGGAGAGCGGCCTGGGTGAACCGGGCGACGAGGACGAGGACGCACAGTCTGACCTCGTCGACGTAACTGGTAGGGAGGAAGAGGAAGAGGACTCCCTTTTTTTCCTCCTTAGCAGTCTAGACCCCCCAGTGGGGCCGGTGCTGTTTCCCCAGTGGACAGCAACCTGTATGAGATCTGCAGGTGAGTCGAAGTGAAACTCAACATTCCGTGGCCGGCAGCTCAGGATGCGGAGGGGACAGAATGCGACCTGCATGATGGAAAAAGGCTGCCACTTGCTTCACCACAGGCAATGCAACTCTTACCAGCAGTCCCCACTTGCATGAAAGAAATGAGTTGCTACTGGTCAAGCCCATTCAAGAGCAAGCTTCCCACCAAGGGCTGCTCTAAGCTGGAGATCCATGGTATGGGTGAGCTGGGACTAAACAAACTCCCAGCAGTGGAGTCTTCAGTGGCTTATCACCTTCATCTTAACCGCAGATCTGTCTCAGCTTCCACAACCACCTCTCTGCCTAGTAAGTCAGATTGCCTCACAGCATCGATTTACCAACAAATGTACAAATATGCAGCACAGTCAGTCTGCTCCCTTAATGCAGCCACTCTGCTGTCAGCATATCTAGCAGAACTATTGGAGGAAATGGACAGTCAGTTGGACTCTGGGCCCCCAAACCCTGTCTTATGGGATGAAATCTGTGTGGTCAATGATCTGGTCCTGCGCTCTTCCATAGGGGGCAGTCCAGGGGTCCAGGCATGTCATGGGTCTCGCCGTTGCTGGTGAGAGAGCCTTGTGGTTGAATCTGTCAGGACTGAGTGACACACAGAAGGATAAGGTCATGGATGCACCATATGATCCCACCAAGGGTCTCTTTGGTCCTGCCTTGGAGAAAATGAGAGAGCCTAGCACACAGAGGAAGCAGGAGGATGAAGCCTTTAACCTCTGTCTTCCCCGCAAGGTGAACACCCAATCTCCCTAGGTGCCTCGGGCTGGCTTTGCAGCAGCCGCTGTGGCAGCAAGAGGGAAACATGGTGGTGCTAGATCTCACAGGCAGGGAACAACTCTGCAGGCTCCCCAGACCAGAGCTGATAATCCGAGACCATGGGGTAAGCATTCCTTTGCAGCTGTGGCTGCCAAGAATCGCTCGTTCCACCCTGGGGATGGGAAGAAGAAACGTGTGACCTAGCACTCCCCCCCCCCCCCCCGAAGAAAAGAAGAGTGACAGGTGTGGAGACAAACCACTTCACTGTTCAGAGTTCAGTAGCTCCTGTAGTTCCTAGTTCAACAGGAGTCCTCTCCGTTTCCCTCTTTTCCTGTTCAGAAGAGAGAGACTCAAAATCAGCTGGCAAAGTGTCACCAAACACTTCCTCAGTGTCAGCGAGTGAATTTAAAAATCTTGTCAGTGTCCCCAAGCACTGTTCAAGTTCACAAACAAGTTACTTGTTCCCCTGTGAAAAAAGAATTAAAATGTGCATCTCTGCAGCCAGGTAGTTTGCCAAGGGCAGAATGCAAAAACAAACAAAAAAAAAAAAAATGGCAGTCATGGACCTCTGCTTGCTGCAGGGGGAGCTCACGCTCTTCCAAAGTGGGGCCGCTCCCTGGAGGGAGTGACGTCACTCAGGCACACAGCCTTCAGCCCACTCTTTCCCCCGGTAGTTCACTGGCATGCATGTGCAGTTCACCCATGGGTCCTGTCTACCATTTGTCATGGTTAGACTGCAATTTGCCACGAAGCCCCTGAAATTCAAAGGTATGATGATTTCAGAGGCCAGCGGAGACGCTGCTTAAGTTTTAGAGGAAAAGATTCTGTCTCTTTTAACAAAGGAGCGATGAAGGAAGTGTCAAGCAGCGAGGCGCAGCAGAGCTTTTACTTACGTTATTTTCTTATTCCAAAGAAGGGCAGTTCAACCCTCCGCCCTATTTGGGATTTGCGGGCACTGACCAAACACTTAAGAAAGTACAGGCTCAGAATGCCCACTCACAAAGCACTATGTTGCTCAATCCAGCCGGGTGATTGGTTTGTGACAATCAATCTGTGTGATGCATATTTTCATATTGCCATTTATCCTCCTCACAGGAAATTTCTCAGCTTCACTTATCAGCCCATAGCGTACGAGTTTCAAACTATCCCTTTTGGACTATCACTAGCTCCGAGAGTGTTCAGCAATTGTGTGGAGGCAGCGCTGTCTCTGTTAAGGAACAGCGGGATCAGAGTATTCTCATACATAGACAATTATTTAATCTGCTCCCAATCCCAGGAGCAAGCGATCCAGGGTTCACATGCGGTGGTAAATCACCTCACGAAGCGCGGATTCAAAATCAACTGGGTAAAGAGCTGCTTAATACCTGCACAGTGCACAGAGTATTTGGGGCTAAGAATAAACTCCCTCACTTATTGTGTAACACTGTCAGAGCAGAGAATCATCTCATTCACACAGTGTCTTGCCCAGTTTCAGCGAGGGAAAGTCGTGTCACTCCGTCTTTGCCTCCACCTTCTAGGCCCCATGGCTTCGGCCATATCGGTGGTTCAGCTGGGACTCCTCATGATGAGGGATTTTCAGTGATGGGTAGCGAACCTGTGTTTATGCCCCCGCCGTCATCTCTGCCGCAGGGTGAAGATAACACAGCGGTGTATTGTAGCACTCCATCCTTGGAGAAAGAAATCCAGCAACCCTCACTGTAGGGATGCCACTGGGAACAATGTTATCCAGAGTCACACTGACCACAGATGCGTCCCTGGTAGGATGGGGTGCAGCTATGATGGGCAGAGCAGTGAATGGCCTGTGGCCTCAAAGCCAAGCCCAGGTTTACATAAATGTGTTGGAATTGCAGGCAGTGTTTTTAGCCATAAAGCACTTCCTCCCCTACCTTCAGGGACAACATGTTTTGGTCAAAACAGACAATTCAACAGTGGTAGCCTATATCAACCGTCAGGGTGGTACTCGGTCGCTTCAGCTTCACAGCTTGGCCAGGAGGATAATTGTGTGGAGCAGCACAAGGTTCCTCTTTCTTCAGGCTACTCATGTGCCAGGGATCCTGAACGGGGGCAGATCTGTTATCCAGAGGGAACCCACTGTTCTAGGAGTGGAGATTCCACCCTCAGGTGGTGAAGCAGATCTAGCAGAGGTTCGGCTAAGCTGCTGTAGAGCTGTTCGCCTCATGGGAAAATGCACATTGCCTGCTGTTTTACTCCCTGTCAGATGCAGAGGCGCCTCTGGGCATGGACGCTCTGGCACACCCATGGCCAGATGCCCTACTGTGCATTCCCACCTCTCAGCCTGATCTCTCCAGCATTATCCAGAGTGAGAGAACAGGGACTGTCATTGATTCTGATAGCCCCTTGGTGGCCAATTCAAGCCTTGGATGGCAGAAATAATTCCCCATGGCCTCTCCCCATATGCAGGGACCTCCTGTCTCAAGCTCACGGGGGAGATTTATTATCCTCATCCAGATCATGTGGCCCTTTGGACCTGGCTCCTGAAAGGTGGACTTTAACCACAACTGGACTGCCTCCAGGGGTTATTGACACTATTCAGAGTGCTCAAGCCACCTTCACCTGCTCCCTTTACGGTGGTAAATGGAGGGTTTTTGAGAGGTGGTGTGGTGAGAGGCAGGCTATCCCTTACCAGTGTTCTGTAGTGGGTGTGCTCTGTTTTTTACAGCATCTGCTTGAATGTGGAAAGGCTTTTTCAACAATGAGAGTCTACCTAGTGGCAATTTCAGCGTGCCATGTGGGGTTTTGAGACAAACCAGTGGGTCAGCACCCTCTGGTTTGTCAGTTCATGAAGGGAGCTCACCGCAAGCATCTGGTTTCCCGGCCCCTGGTTCCATTATGGGATTTATCGTTAGTCCTAGATGGCCTCTCTCGCCACCCTTTTGAGCCAATTGAGGTGGCGGGATTGAAGGTTCTCTCTTATTAAAATGGCTCTGCTGTTGTCTCTAACCACAGCCAAGTGGGTGAGTGATTTGCAGCCTTTGTCTATCCACCCATCATGTTTGCAGTTGGCCACTGGGCACACTTAAGGTGTGCTTGCAGCCTAGTCCTGCCTGTGTGCCTAAAGTTATGGAGTTGGCATATAGATGTCCCACTGTAGAGCTCCTGGCTTTTCACTCTTGTTTCTCCTCAGAAGAGGAACAAAGGCTTAACACATTATGTCCTGTGCGGGCCCTGGGGGTATACTTGGAGAGAACAGCAGATTTCAGAAAATCTGAGGAGCTGTTTGTCTCCTGGGCCACCCCTCACAGGGGCAGGCCCCTGTCTCATCAGAGACTATCCCACTGGATTGTGGAGGCTATATCTCTGGCTTATAGATGTAAGGGCTCTCAGGCCCCACTAGGCATGCAAGTCCACTCCACCAGGGGCATGGCTACGTCCTGGGCCTCGTTTAGGGGAGTGTCTGTTAAGGACATTGGTGCGGCAGCCAGCTGGTCCACACCACACACATTTGTGATGTTCTATAGGCTGGATGTTGCACGGCAGTCATTGGCCCAGGCTGTGTTGGAAGCAGTTTCTGTTTCTACAGCATGAGGTTGTTACCTGTGGCTGTGTGGGACACGGCTTTGGGATCATTGCTGCAACAAGGGAGTGGGCTATATCTCCCATAGTGAAACACCGAGCGAAGTTAGAAAAAGAATGTTGGATTACTTAACGTAATTCCTGGTTCTTTGATAACAGTGAGGTGTTTCATCAACACTTCCCTCCTTGCAGGGTCACGGAAAGAAATCTGCCTAGGATGATTTGGATGGGTTGAGTCGGTCGTGGTATTATTGGGGGCAGGGCCCTGAATCACAGCACAACCTGTCTGTCATTGACAGACATGGTGTCATTGGCGCTTCCATAGTTGGTCACGCCCGAGGTGATTCCCATAGTGAAACACCACACTCTGTTATCAAAGAACCAGGAATTACATTAAGTAATCCAACGTTAGGAGGGAGCGAGAGAAAAGAAAAGGTAGAAGTGTGGAGGTGAGAGTAGGGACGTTAAATGTAGGGACTATGATTGGTTAAGGCAGAGAGGTGGCTGATATGATGGAGAGAAGAGAGGTAGATATACTGTATGTTCAAGAAACCAGATGGTAAGGTAGCAAGGCTAGGGGCACTGGAGGCGGATTTAAACTGTTCAACCATGGTGGAGATAGGAAGAGAAATGAAGTAGGAGTAATCTTGAAGGAAGAGTATGTGAAGAGTGTTAGGAGATAAAGAGGGAGTCAGACAGAATCATGAGTTTGAAGGTAGAAGTCAAAGGTATGATGTTGGATGTTGTCAGTGCATATGCCCCACAAGTTAGATGTCAGGTAGAAGAAAGAGGACTTCTGGACTAAGTTGGATGAAGTTGTAGAGAGTGTTCTCAGTGGGGAGAGAGTGGTGATTGGAGCGGACTTTAATGGACATGTAGGTGAACGGAACAGAGGTGATGAGGAGGTCCTTTGTAGGTATGGTCTTAAGGAGAGAAATGTGAAAGGACAGATAGTTGTGTATTTTGCTAAAAGGATGGAAATGGCTTTGATAACACATACTTGATGTAGAGAGAGGAACGTAGGGTGACTTACAAGAGTGGAGGAAGGTGCACACAGGTGGACTACATCCTATTCAGAAGGAGAAATCTGAAAGAGATGGGAGACTGCAAGGTGGTGGCAGGCGAGAATGTAGCTAGACAGCATCGGATGGTAGTCTATAGGATGACTTTGCAAAGCAAGAAGAGGAAAACAGTGAAGGCAGGCCAAAGATTAAGTGGGGGAAGTTACAGAAGGAAGAAGGTCGCACAGAGTTGAGGTAGGAGTTGATACAGGCTCTGGGTGGTAGGGAAGAATTACCAGATGGCTGGTAAAGTATGCAAAAGTATTGAGGGAAACGGGTAGAAAGGCATGTAGTGTATCCAGTGGACAGAGGAAGGAAGACAAGGAGACTTTGGTGGTGGAATGAGGAGGTACAGGAAAGTATTCAAAGGAAGAGTTTAGCAAAGAAAAAGTGGGATAGTCAGGGAGATGAAGAAAGTAGACAAGAGTATTTGGAATCTAGGTGCATGGCAAAGAAAGAGGTGGCAAAGGAAAAGGCAAGTAGTGAGTTGTATGAGAGGCTAAACACTAAGGAAGGAGAAAAGGACTTGTATTGATTTACTAGACAGAGAGATCGAGCTGGAAAGGATGTACAGCAGGTTAGGTTGATTAAGGACAGAAATGGTAATGTACTAACAAATGGCGAGTGTGTGTTGAGAAGGTGGAAGGAGTACTTTGAAGAGCTGATGAGTAAAGAAAATGAGAGCTAGAGGATGATGGATGAAGGAAAGATGGTGAACAAGGAAGTCCTGAGGATTAGCAAGCAGAAGTGGGAGCAGCTTTGAAGAGGATTAAGAATGGAAAGGCCAGATGACATACCTGTGGAGGTATGGAGATGTTTAGGAGAGATGGCGGTGGACTTTTTAACCAGATTGTTTAACAGTCTTGGAGAGTGAGAGGATGCCTGAGTAGTGGAGAAGTGTTTTGGTACCATTTTTCAAGAACAAAGGTAATGCTCAGAGCTGTAGTAACTACAGAGGCATAAAGTTGATCAGCCACACTATGAAGATATGGGAAAGAGTTGTTGAAGCCAGGTTAAGAGGAGAGGTGACATTTGGTGTGCAGCAGTACGGCTTCATGCCAAGAAAGAGTACTACAGATGCAATATTTTCTTTTAAGAGTGTTGATGGAGAAGTACAGAGAAGGCCAGAAGGAGTTGCACTGTGTCTTTGTGGATCTAGAGAAAGCATATGATAGGGTGCCAAGAGAGGAAGTGTGGTACTGTATGAGGAAGTCAGGAGTGGCCGAGAAGCATGTGAGGGTGGTGCAGGACATGTATGAGGACAACGAGATGGTGGTGAAGTGCACTGTAGGAGTGACGGATGGATTCAAGGTGGGGGTGGGATTACATCAGGGATCGGCTCTGAGCCCCTTGTTGTTTGCCATGGTGATGGACAGGCTGGCAGATGAGGTCAGGCAGGAGTCTCCATGGACCATGATGTTTGCAGACAACATTGTAATCTGTAGTGAGAATAGAGAGCAGGTGGAAAAGAACCTGGAGAGGTGGAGGTATGTTCTGGAGGGAAGAGGAATGAAAGTTAGTAGAAGCAAGACAGAATACACGAGTGTGAATGAAAGTGAGGCAGGTGCAATGGTGAAGTTGGAAGCAGTAGAGGTAGTGAACGTAGATGAGTTTAAATACCTGGGGTAAACCATCCAAAGCAATGGAAAATGCGCAAGACAGATGAAGAAGAGAGTGCAGGCAGGGTAGATTGGGTAGATTGGGGAGGGGCCCAGAGAATACTACAGTGGCAGACATCGTTTTTGCAAAGTCACACACCGATTCTATATTAAGTTTCGTGACTTCCGACTGCCGGAGACGGATGTCATTAATGCCGGCGTGAATAACAATTGTGGAATATTTACAGTTACTTTTAGCCAGCATTTTCAAATTTGACTCGATGTCGCCTGCTCTGGCCCCAGGAATGCATTGGACTAGGGCCGCTGGAGTCTCTAGATTCACGTTTCTGACTACAGAGTCGCCAATGATCAGAGTTTTTTCCTCAGCGGGTGTGTCGCTGAGCGGGGTAAAACAATTAGAAACGTGAACAGGTTGGTGGTGTACCGGGGCTTTGCGACTAGGCTTCCTTCTCACCGTCACCCACCCAGTCTCCTCGCTGCTGAGGAGAGCCGGGGAACCGCTGACAGGGGGGCCTAAGCTAGCTAGCTCCGCTGCAGCTAAGGGGCGTCCGTCGAGATTAACTGGCGCAGACGGTGTTTCAATGCAGCGGAGCCGGGATTCGAAATTAGACAACCTCGCCTCGAGCGCCTCAAAAAGACAACATTTATTACATTTACCGTTATCACTAAAAGAGGCAGAGGTGTAGCTAAACATCTGACAGAGAGAGCACACCAGAGGAGGAGAGGAAAGAGAGCTAGTAGCCATAGCTAGTGGCTAGCTAGTGGCTGGAGAGCAAACCACACAGGCAGACAGCAAAACAGGAAGTGACGATACGTTACCACAAGGAAGTGACGAGGAAGTGACGAGCCTGTTAAAAGGGAGTCTTCCTGTTAAAAGGGAGTTTTTCCTCTCCACCGTCGCCAAGTGCTTGCTCACAGGGGATCGCCTGATTGCTGGGGTCTTTCTGCAACTGTGGGGGTTCCCCCTACAGTTGATTGTGCTATGAGATGACTGTTGTTGTGAAATGGCGCTATATAAATAAAGTTGAATTGAATTGAATTTGTGACAGAAGGGTAACAACAAGAGTGAAAAGGAAGATTTGTAAGATGGTAGTGAGACCTGCTATGATGTATGGTTTGGAGACAGTGGCGCTGACAAAAAGACAGGAGGTGGTGCTGGAGGTGGCAGAGTTGAAGATGCTAAAATTTTCATTGGGAGTGACTAGGAAGGATAGGATTAGAAATTATATCAGAGGGCCTCTCTTACTTTGTTTGGAGACAAAAGTAAGAGGCAAGACTGAGATAGTTTCGACATGTGCAGAGAAGGGATGGTGGATATATTGGACAAAGGATGCTGAAGATGGAGCTGCCAGGCAGTGGGAAAAGAGGAAGACCACAGAGAAGATTCATGGATGTAGTGAAAGAGGACATGGAGAGGGTTGGTGTTAGAGGAAGATGCAAGGGATAGAGTGAGATGGAGACAGATGATCTGCTGTGGTGACCCCTCAAGGGAGGAGAGGAGGAGGAGGAGAAGAAAGAAGAAGAAGAAATGTCACACCGTGGTGTTTTTATATTACTGACATTAGTATTAAGACTTAAAAAAATAGCTGAACTTTAGAGAAAACTATTTTAACAGGTTAAATTACTGTAATCAAGCAGTCCCCATACAGAAAGAAATGGGACATTGAGGGGGGGGGGATGCAACATAAACTTTTAAGAATCAAATATTGCAGTTGTATGAGTTGTTAAGTGTTTCAGTATTGAAATCGCTGCACAACTTAAGCACAGATGTTACTTTTAATTTTTTTTTACTTAGTTCAGCTCTCCACTGTGGTCTGCCATGTTTTTGAGGTGAGGAATGTTGGGAGTTGCAGTTTTTACAGATGAACTAAAAACTCCAGGAAGAAAATACCTTGTCCTTCCTCTGCAAAACTAAATGTAAAAACCAGTGTGAAAACAATCGATGTGATGAATAAATGGTGTAGTTGCTGAATACGTGGTTTTTCAGTAACAACTGCTATTTTATAACAGTTCAGAGAGAGAGGATTGTGACAGGAAGGCATAGTAATTACAATACCTTTTTCCCTGGCTCCATTACACAGCAATTGTGAGTTAAATTTGTGGTTATTTTGAAAACAGCCTTTTCTCGAAATTCTGGCAAATTAAAAGTCGAGAAATATGGCTATACAATGATTTACAAGCCTTTAGTTGCACTTAATTTTGACTGGGCGAGCTTAATCTGTTGTGATTCTATGGCACATTGTCACACACGTCAGCCACCCCCACTGGTGGTCGAGATTTTTTCAAGAAAATACTCAGTTTAGATATCTGAAATTTCAAAGGCTGTAACTTGAAAGTGGTAAGAGATAATGGCTTACTGTCAATTAGAAAGATGTAGAATATGATCCAAAATTTGAGATAGGAGTAAATTTATGAATCTAATTTGCATAATGCAATGGCAGCTGTATCGAATTACATAACTTTCGGTCAAAAGTGGACTTTGGACATATTTACACAAATGATGGTTTTGTTTTTTCCATTTTTGTTTGTTTGTTATCTTCAAATAATATGAACCAGAAAATCAATAGAATGTACACAAACCAATTAAAAAAAAAATCAGACCTACCGCCCACTGTCTTTTCGTCCATTTTTGTCATCCCTGGTCCTTATTTCGTCTTCTGTCAGTCATTTTCGCTTACTCTCCCACATCCAGAAACTGTCATATGTATATTATGATTTATTCCACCTCAATTTTGGTTACATAATGGTGGGTAGTGGGCAGTGTGGTGGAGCAGTGGTTAGCACTGCGGCAGCACAGCAATTCACCCTTGGCCATGGGATCCCTGGTTCAATCCCAGCCCCTGACCAACAGTGATCTGTGTGGAGTTTGCATGTTCTCCTTGTGTCTGCGTGGGTTTACTCTGGGAGTTCTCCGGTTTCCTCCCACAGGCCAAAAACATGCAAGTTAGGTTAACTGGAGACTCTAAAGTGGCCCAGGGTGTGAATGTGTGTGTGAATGGTAAAGGGATAGCACCGTACCATGGCTGCTTCCTCCATCCAGGTGGATGCTCTCAATTTCCCCTCTGGGGATCAAAGTATACAAAATCAAAAAAACAAACAAACAAACAAAAAAAAAAACGCCTCCGCTAAACCGGCGTTATTGTTCTCTGTTGTCACGTGCAGCTCCGTCGATGGCAGACGAAACTGTACATGCTCCGGACCATCTTCTGCTGTCATAAAAGGTAAATATTTCCCTTCAGAAGCTAAATAACCTCTTTTTAGAATCATAGTTGGCAAAATTTGGAGCAAATGCTTCCTCCGTGTGGAAATATACACACGTGGACAAAATTGTTGGTACCCCTCTGTTATTGAAAGAAAAACCCACAATGGTCACAGAAATAACTTGAATCTGACAAAAGTGGTAATAAATAAAAATTCTATGAAAATTAGCCAATGAAAATCAGACAATGCTTTTGAATTGTGGTTCAACAGAATTATTTTAAAAAACAAGCAGGCCTGGACAAAAATGATGGTACCTTTAACTTAATATTTTGTTGCACAACCTTTTGAGGCAATCACTGCAATCAAACGATTTCTGTAACTGTCAATGAGACTTCTGCACCTCTCAGCAAGTATTTTGGCCCACTCCTCATGAGCAAACTGCTCCAGTTGTCTCAGGTTTGAAGGGTGTCTTTTCCAGACGGCATGTTTCAGCTCCTTCCACAGATGTTCAATAGGATTTAGATCAGGGCTCCTAGAAGGCCACTTTAGAATAGTCCAATGTTTCGCTCTTAGCCATTCTTGGGTGTTTTTAGCTGTGTGTTTTGGGTCATTATCCTGTTGCAAGACCCATGACCTGCGACTGAGACCAAGCTGTCTTGACACTGGGCAACACATTTCTCTCTAGAATACCTTGATAGTCTTGAGATTTCATTGTACCCTGCACAGATTCAAGACACCCTGTGCCAGATGCAGCAAAGCAGCCCCAGAACATAACAGAACCTCCTCCATGTTTCACAGTAGGGACAGTGTTCTTTTCTTGGTATGCTTCATTTTTGCGTCTGTAAACAGAGAGCTGATGTGCCTTGCCAAAAAAGTTCCAGTTTTGTCTCGTCTGTCCATAGGACATTCTCCCAGAAGCTTTGTGGCTTGTTAACATGCAGTTTGGCAAATTCCAGTGTGGCTTTTTTATGATTTGTTTTCAACGGTGGTGTCCTCCTTGGTCGTTTCCCATGAAGTCCACTTTGGCTCAAACAAGGACGGATGGTGCGATCTGACACTGTACCTTGACCTTGGAGTTCACCATGAATGTGTTCAGAGGTTGTTCTGGGCTCTTTTGTTACCATTCATATTATCCGTCTCCTCCTGCGGCCACGTCCAGGGAGGTTGGCTACAGTCCTGTGGATCTTAAATTTCTGGATAATATGTGCAACTGTAGTCACAGGAACATCAAGCTGCTTGGAGATGGTCTTTATAGCCTTTAACCTTTAACATGCTTGTCTATAATTTTCTTTCTAATCTCCTGAGACAACTCTCTCCTTTGCTTCCTCTGGTCTATGTTTAGTGTGGTACACACCATGTCACCAAACAGCACAGTGACTACTTGTCACCCTTTAAATAGGCCGACTGACTGATTACAAGTTTGTAGACACCTGTGATGTTAATTAGAGGACACATGTTGGTTGAACATGTCCTTATGGTCAAACATGTCCCTATGGTCACATTATTTTCAATCTTTTCTAGGGGTACCATCATTTTTGTCCAGGCCTGTTTCATGAGTTTGTTTTTTAAAGTAATTCTGTTGAACCACAATTCAAAAGCATTGTCTGATTTCCATTGGTTAATTTTCATAGAATTTTTATTTATTACCACTTTTGTCAGATTCAAGTTATTTCTGTGACCATTGTGGGTTTTTCTTTCATTAACAGAGGGGTACCAACAATTTTGTCCACGGCTGTATGTCAGGATGGAGCCTTTTGTTTACATTCTCCTCTTTGTGTTCCTGGAAATGATCTTTGAGGCGGTTAGTTTGGGTGAAGTCCTCCAGTGAAGAGCAGTAAGCTATACGTGCCGGACATCTTGTGATGTGAAATGCTTGGTACAGCTGGGTTTTCTGTGCTTTTTTGGACACATCACGTCACAGGCACGTCAGCAGGTGATGCACATGTTTTATGACAGCCGGACACTTAAAGGGTTAAACAGACAGACGGAAAGATACCCCCCCCCCCAACACACACACACACATTGACTGATTACTGTATGCCTCCATTTTCCAATGCATAACAACCATTTCTTTCAATAACAGCAGTCAGTATAAATAAAACTGTAAAAAACAAACAACCAAACAAAACATCAGAATATCTGAACGACATTGAACGAAATATCTGAACATTTGTTTATATGACAGTTATCCACAAAGTGTGCAGCTTTTGTCATAGCAGTGTATTTTTCTGGGCTTCTGCAAGAGCCTCTTGATATGGAAAGTCTGACACATCTGGCTCATTTATTGAGATTCGCATGCAGGCTGCAAGATGTTCTGGTTCAAAACCTATCATCCGGTGATGGCCGGACTTTTGCTGCTTGTCTGGGGCAGGGCATGCAGCACTTGGGTTTTTTTCTACACTTGGACCCAGAGCAGGAGAGCTACTTCAGCTGCTACTAGCAGGAAAGCTAGTGCTGCAACCTTTGTCATCCTGGGGGCGTTTAAGAAAATGCAGATATTTTTTCTGCTTCTCAGCTGGCTGACACAACATGTTTTCCTGTACACTTTCTCTCACTTGGTGCAAGTGTGATCATCTGTGGTTATGTCTCAGTTCAGGTGTTTCAGCCTCATAGACTGTGACCCTGTGATTCTCTCTTACTGGAGAATCTTCACCAGACAGAGAGGACCATGGCCAGATAAAATAAGACTTTAACTCAAGTTAAAGTCAGCAGGTAAAATTTAGGTAAATTAAAGCCACAAAATAGGTGAATTAATTTTTTATTATTTTAAATATGTATATCAGTTAGACGGAACTCTAAAATGTATCTTAATTACATGACCAGTGGAAAATATGAAAGTTTATGGTTATCATTTATGAGCACTTAACATTATGTAGCTAAATAATTGTTTGTTCTGCCTTGTATCAGCTCTGACATTTAGTTTTTAATGTTCTAAAGCAGACCACAGTCCTAGACTGTAGGATGATGACCCTCAATGATGTTCAGCAGCAGTAGAACAGATTCCATCTTCAGCTTCATCTCAGCTGTACCAGTGCATCTCGATTTGTCATTTAATTTTAAAAACTATGGTCATTATCATCAGTCTCTTAGAACTATTTTGCAAAAAAAATCATCTTTTTCAAAAAACTACTTCATTGAAATGCAGTTTTTTCTATTAACAGTAAACGTGCAATATTTTTATTTAGCTTGCTTCAGTTTGCAAAGTACTGCTAAAAAATTCGTAATCAATAAAACAATTCATCAAATCTCTTGATCTATTGTGGTTATTTCAGTCAAATATCAGTTTTATAAATCTTGAGTCCAGCCCGTTCACTCCGCAGTTGACCATCGGTTCCTTCAGGTTCTCCACCGTGGACCTCAGGAATAAACCAGAAAATAGAAAATATATAAGAAAAATCTGATTATCACTTCAGATGTGATGGGACATTTTAAAGATAAGCACAATAAAATTATTAGATATCCCGTCCCTCCTCAGCTTCATAAATCTGTTTTCTCTAAAAATAACCTTAGGTGTTTTTACAGCACCACATAAGAAAATAAATAAGCCTTTATTAGTCCCACAATGGGGAAATTCCAGATAATGTCCAAATAACGTCAACTTTCTGAGTCTCTATGGGACTTTAAAATTATCTTAAAGCAAGTTATTTCAGCCACGTCATACCGTAATTTTATATTACTTACAAATGTAACAGTTCAACATGCTTAATTAATACATTATTTATTAAGTGAAGCATACAGCACACCAGAAAAAAAATAATGTCACGTAACATAATCTTAAATAATCAGATATTGCTGTTTTCTGGATTATTGGTGTTTTCACGTTCAAACCGCTGCTTAATTCGAGCAAAAAACTTTATTTTGAACTGTTTCTGACTTCATTCCGCTTCTGCCTGAGCCCAAAACAAAACAAAACAAAAAACAGGCTGAGCCACGCGCTCAATGCTGGGATATGTTTGGGCCACAAGGATACTGTCATGTGTCCTTCGTTTTCGGGGGTTTGAAGGCTGCATTTGTCGGTCGTATGTGAAGGAGCCCAGGGAATGGGGCGTTGCGCGTGCACGTGTGTGTGTGTGTGTGTGTGTGTGTGAGAGAGAGAGAGAGAGAGAGAGAGAGAGAGAGAGAGAGAGAGTGTCACTTAACCCGCAGTGGAGTTCCGCCCCACTGCATGATACAGAGAAGAGACAGAAATGAGCTGCTGTCATGTAAATAAGATAACTGACATAAGGATATTTAGTTTGTTTAATAAAAGGACAACCTAAAGACTTATTCTATAGTGAATGCATCTTAAAATGACTTCTGTTGTGATCTGGCGCTATATGGAAAAATAAAATTACATAAAATGAACTTGACACTCAAGGGGTGGGGCGGTATATCCCCCCCTCCCCAAATATAACAGTAGGGGAAATACTGGACTATAAATTGGAAAGTTTGTGGAGCCTCTTGTTGCTGCTGATGGAAATACTAGCAACTTGATGCACCAACTGTTAAATTTTTTATGAGGATTGTGTTATGGTGATGTCTGTTTGTCCGTTTGTCTTTCCCACAAAAGGTACCTGTTTCTCCTACACTTTTGTTCCAAATGTTTTGAAACTTTGTGGCCAGGATTTGATATACAGTGATGATGTGCATGGAAAAGTTAAACTGCTGTCCTTCAGTAAGATATTGGGATCTTAAAAGAGGTGGAGGATATTGCACTTGTCTCAGAGTGCGCTTGTTTATTAAATTGCTGTTTGCAAAATTAAAAGTTCAACTGTCTGACTCATACAGATTCCTTCATATACTGAATACTGTAGAATAGATGGTAAAGTGTTGGTATATCATAGTCCGACCCCCCCCCCCCAAAAATACAATGATATTTTTGGTCATACTGACCACCCCTTGGCACTTTTAAGATGATAATTCATTGTAGCATTATAGACAAGTCAGAAAATATGGAAAAACACGACATGGGTCCTTTAACTGTATAAAAGAAGTTAGAAAAGTTATCCCTTTTTGATGTCTTTCATCATAGCTTTAATTTCAACTTTTTAATGAGTTTAAAAGTTTATAACTTAACTTGACTGTTGACATCCTGTTATGTTCTGTCAGTTCTGTTTTCCTTAGTCAGGTAAACAGCAAAGCAGACCAGTTTTGCTCCACTTTGGTGCAGCGTTCAAGCAACACCTACATATCTTAGGCTGTTACACCATGAAGCCGTTTCCTGTCTGCTCGGCTGGTTGAATCAGTTTTGTCACCTGTTCTGACCACATATTCCTGGTTTGACAGTGCTATGAGATGACTATAGTGCTATGAGATGACTGTTGTTGTGAAATGGCGCTATATAAATAAAGTTGAATTGAATTGAATTGAATTTAATAACTGATGTTCAGGTTATCCTGACATGTGGCTCCAGTTCTTATAAGTTTCATTTTAGTGTGACAGTTTGTTGTAAATAACTGCTGATGCTTTTTTTTTAATGTTTTGTGAGTGTGTGTGACCTCCTTTTATTGTGTGTTAAGTTATCTGATACACCATCATCACGGCTCAGCAGTCTGAGGTTAAACAGTAAACCAAGAAAACGGGATAGTTTAGGTCGTGCTTTTAGGCAAAAAAAAATTGTCACAGTTGAGAATGAATGAATGTCAGTCTAAATCTCAAATTTGTGATTTTTTCTTGTAAATTTGCAACATTTTTCTCACAAATGTGACTTTTTTTCTTGTTTGCAACTTTTCTCTCTGAAATTTGATTTTTTTTTTCTTGTCAATTAACTTGTTCTTGTAAATTTACAATTTGTCTTTTTTGTGGTGGGGGGTAAATTTGCAACTTTTTCTCAGGAGTGTGGATTTTTTCACCTCATTTGCAACATTTTTTCTTAAATTTTAATTTGTTAAATTTGTGAATTTTTTCTTGTAGAAAGTTTTCAACTTTTTTCTTGTAAATTTGTGACTTATAACTATGAAACCACTTTTTTCTTGTTTGCACAATTTTTTATGTAAATTAATGTCATTTTTTACTTGTGATTTTACAGCTTTTGACTCATTAATTTGCAGCCTTTTTCCCACAAATTTGCTTTCTTGTAAATTTGGATAACCTTTACTTGTGAATTTCCTTGTTTTTCTTACAACTGCAATTTTTCCTCATAAATGAGTGACTTTTCTCATAAGGCTGTGACTGAGGTTAAACAGTAAGCCAAGGAAACAAAGTTTTGGTTTTTTTTTTTAACGTTGTGTTTCTTAGGTAAAAGATAAATTAACACAGTTGGAAATGAGTGAATACCAGTTCAAATCTCAGACAGGCCCCCATTTCTCACCACTTTGGCTCATATTTAGCAACATTTAAGAGTGTGCTTACAAATTTCCTTTTGTATATTAAACTTACTTAAATCTGCGAAACTGTGGGTGGAGGTTTGGGCTCTCTTGAGTGCATTCTGGTTGTTTTTTGACCCTTAAGAAAATGTTATTTAATTTTATGACATAAAAATTTGCAAATTTATGACAATAAAAATGCTTATTTACTAGAAACATTTTTCTAATTTACATGAAAAAATACAAATTTATGAGAAAGCTGCAGATTTAGGAGAAAGTGAAAAGAAAGTTGCAGATTTCTAATTTAAAAATCACAAATTAATAAATGTTGCAAATTTATAACAAAAGATTGCTGTCTGTTACACTCATTCTACTTCGTTAAAATCTTAATGGTAACAACAAAATTTACAAAAGTGATGAGTGTGTCACTAATCCTGACCTATTTTCCCTTCCTCAGGGAAGTCCAAAGAGAGCTCCTCATCGTTGTTGTTATCAGACCAGCACACCTACATGTGGTACCAGAACGCCTCTGAGAGCGACAGGAAGCCCCTGGCCCAGACCACCACCCTGAAGACTGGCTCCAAGGCAGAGCCCTCCTACGACTCCTGGGATGTCGTCATGGGTCTGCGCCCGCCCTCCCCAACCACCCAGGAGCCTCTCAACTCTGCCCCTATGGTCACTTGGGCTTCAGTAGGCATGGCAGTCCAAAGTCGGCATGAAGAAAAGCCCCCCTCCCCGCCACGGAGGATCCCCCGGGAAAGCAACACCGACCTTCTACTGATGGAGACATCAGACTACTCCCAGACCTCCACATCTGTGGAGAGGAACTCCAACTGTCGGACGTACACGAGGCCCGACAGGCAGGGCCCCACTAAAGTTTTGGACTCATTTTCCGCTGCCATGTTTGGCTTAGATCCTCCTATTTCAATCCCTGACGGCAGTAATAGGATGGACGGTGGTGGAGAGAGCCGGGGCAGGACCAGGGACTACACACTGCTGCACCCATCCTCCATGTCCCTCTGTAACGTCACCTTCCAGGACCGAGGGATGGAGGAGTTCAGCACAGACACAGCACCCTCAGGCGTTAGCAGCAGCAGCAGCCGCAGTGTTGGTTCAAGCAGTATGACGCAGCTGGGAGAGGAAGGATGGCAGAGGAAGAAAACAGAGCAGCAAAATACGAGGTATTAATGTAGATGAAAGTTGCAAATTCATGTAAAAATGCTGTATATTTGTTTTATAAGAGAAAGTTGTTGAATATTCACAGGAAAAAGGTTGAGAATCTACAGGAAGAAATGTAAAACTGTATGAGATAACTTGACAATCAACATTTAAAGGGAACCAGTACTGGTCATTATAACAACATTAATTGTGCTTTAGATATTACTTATAAAACCAAAAATGGGCTTATTCAGTAAAAATAACCACCTAGAGTCAGTATACTGAATAACTGTATCCCACGAAACCCGCTCGGACAAAACCAATGGGGAGCAGCCATTGCCAGCCGGAAGTGACGTAGACTTGCTGATTCCGGCTTAAGCTGGGTTCACACTATAGCAGTTGGACCAACTTTTACAGATGTTTTGAAAAATCAGAGAAATACTCAGCGCAGGTCAGCTGACATCAGCGTCAGGTGACGCTCATATGAAGATCAGCGTTTGTGGAGGCAACATTTATTTTCATTTTATATTCCTATGTAGTTACTTCTGCATACACTTTTCCCCTGTTCATTCATTCATTCATTCATTCCTCTAAAAAAATAATACAATAATGCTATAGACTCCAACACTTAAGTCCGCAATTAAAATGTGAATGTGGAGGGAATAAAAAAAAACTATTTAGCACATCATCATATAAATAAAATGACGGCTGATTATATTTTGACTGTTACAACTCTCTCCATTAAAACAACATAAAATCCTGTTACATGTCATTTACTTTTTGACACCACATCAGCGCTGTTTGATTCCCCACAATGGAAGTGAACCAATAAATCCTGGAGAATGATTACGCATGGAGCAGAAAATTAAGAACCGTAAATTTCTCAATGAGATTCTTTTTTTCTTTTGGGCTGGCACATTTTTGGGAAATACACTGCTCAAAAAAATTAAAGGAACACTTTGAAAACACATCAGATTTTAATGGGAAAAAATAAGCTGGATATCTACACTGATATGGACTGGATAATGTGTTAAGAATGAAAAGATGCCATGTCTTTTGATGGAAATGAAAACACTCCAAGACTTAAGTGAAAAAATATGTGGCAGGCTAGTCCAGCTTACTCAGATTAAAAAGTGTTCCTTTAATTTTTTTTAGCAGTATATATACAGTATATATATATATATACAGTATATATATGTATATACAGTATATACACTACCGTTCAAAAGTTTGGGGTCACCCAGACAATTATTTTGTTTTCCATGAAAAGTCACACTTATTTACCACCATGAGTTGTAAAATGAATAGAAAATATAGTCAAGACATTGACAAGGTTAGAAATAATGATTTGTATTTGAAATAATAATTTTTTTCCTTCAAACTTTGCTTTCGTCAAAGAATCCTCCATTCGCAGCAGTTACAGCATTGCAGACCTAACATGATTGCACAAGGGTTTTCTAATCATCCATTAGCCTTCTGACGCAATGAGCAAACACATTGTACCATTAGAACACTGGAGTGATAGTTACTGGAAGTGGGCCTCTATACACCTATGTAGATACTGCACCAAAAACCAGACATTTGCAGCTAGAATAGTCATTTACCACATTAGCAATTAGAATTCTACTTCCGGTTCCTGTAGGGTGAGGATGCACAGGTAAAGGCTCCCAGTTCGTTTCTGTTTAAAAGGCAGTTAAACGCAGTTAGAATGCAGTTTGGAGCTGGCGTTTTGAGCTTTTTTTTGTTGCTGCCGCTGGAGAGTGAACCTGCTCGTGAAAAAAAGGAGAATTTGCCAGTAGTGGCTGGTGAGGCAATCGGGCCCCTCGCCCCTCGCGCTCAGGGAAAACAAAGGGATTTCTCCCACGTGTTTTTTTTTTTTCCTACAATCCAAATTAGCGATCATCGGCTGGGATAATGGGTCCCAAGAGAGCTCTGCAGAATGATGAGATGGATGAAATAAAAAAAGCGCTGGATTTCTTGGCGGAAGAGATTTTCGCTGTGAAGACGCAGCAAAGAAGCATCCTGGACCTAGTAGAGGAAATAAAAGCGCTGCGGAGCCAGAACGCTGAGAAAGGCTGGCGTATCTGGAAGGAAGAATGGCGGAAATGGAGCAGAACACTCGGGTGAACGATGTAATCATCACGGGGCTCCACATTAAACCCCGATCATATGCGAGAGCAGTTGCCGCAGACAGCAGTGGAAGTGAGCTGGAAGAGGAATCCGCTGAGCAACAAGTGTCAGCCTTCATGCAGTCGAAAGGAATTCAGCTGGACTGCAACAACATTGAGTCCTGCCACCCTCTGCCCAGGAAAAACGGAGAAAAACCGGCTGTGATCATGAGGTTTGTGAACAAAAAACACAAGACTGCGCTACTGAAACAAGGTAGGAAGCTGAAAGGAACAAACATGTACATAAACGAGCACCTCACGAAAGAAAACGCAGAAATAGCCAGGAAAGCAAGATACATGAAAAAGCAGAAAAAGATTCAAAACACCTGGACATCAAACTGTAAAATATACATCAAATTAAACGGATCACCTGAAGAAGCCAAGGTCATTAACATCCGTAATATTATGGAACTGGACAAATATCAATGAACATTATGAACTGGAGTCACAGCAACAATTCAGACAACTGTAGGACACTGAAGGATTTTACTCATCTGCAACAAAACATTCAACAACATGAATCAAAAAATAACAAACAGGAGCAACAGGAACTGAAAGTTTTTGAATACACAGATCACAACCCACAGGACGTAGAATATAACATAGACCCTGATAATAATTTATTTAGCTCCATCAATAATGACTGTAATTACTACACAGATGAACAGTTTAACACAATGGTTACATCTGATTTCAATATTTCTATGATCCACTTCAACAGCAGAAGTCTCTATGCCAACTTTAATAACATTAAAGATTATTTACATCAGGTTAAAGAGCCCTTCAATATTGTGGCAATATCAGAGACGTGGCTCAGTGAAGAGAAAGGAGTGGATTTTACCATGGATGGCTATGAATTAAATTATATAAATAGAAAAGTGAAAAAAGGAGGAGGAGTTGCAATTTACGTTGACAAGAGCTTTGAAATACAAGGTTGTTGAAAATCTGACAGTAACTGTGGATGATTTATTTGAATGTATTACAATAGAAATCTGTCTGGACAATGTGAAGAATGTAGTAGTGAGCTGTGTATATAGAACACCTGGATCAAACATTGACTTATTTAAGGACTGGATGGAAAAAATGTATGCAAAACTAACTCATAAAGTTATGTTCATCTGTGGGGATTTCAATATAGATCTGATGAACTCAAAACAACATAGTTTGACAGAAGAATTTATCAACACAATGTATAGTATGGGCTTACATCCAACAATTACCGGACCTAGCAGAATAATGTCACACAGTGCCACACTAATAGATAACATATTCACAAACATTATGGAAAATAATATCAGGAGTGGGCTTTTATTGAATGATATCAGTGACCACCTGCCGATTTTTGTTGTCTATCAATGTGATTAAGATAAGATAAGATAAGATAAGCCTTTATTAGTCCCACAAGGGGGAAATTCCAGGATTGCAACAGCACAGGGATAGCAACACTCAGAGCAACAATCAGAAGGCAAGAAAAAAACAAGCAAGCAAGAGCAGCTAATATACATATGTACGTATTACTATAAAATATATATATATACACACACACACAGACACACAGTGCAGAGCATTGTAGCTGGATGGAATAAATATATGAATATATGAACACACAGTGCAGAGCATTGTAGCTAGATGGAATAAATATGTAAATATATAAACACCCACAGTACGGAGCATTGCAGCTAGGTGGAATAGATATGCAAGTATATAAACACACACAGTGCGGAGCAATGTAGCTAGATGGAATAATATGTAGGAAGAAAAAGTATACCAAAAATATTAAATATAAAAGAATAAGAACCGAAGAATCAATGTATTTACTGACAAAGGAATTATTAATACAAGATTGGAAGATAGTTTATGATGAAAATGACATAAATAGAGCATATGATAAATTTTTACAAATATTTCAATCATTGTACAATAAATACTGTCCTATAAAACAATACAGTGACAGACAACAACAAAAAAATATTCCTTGGGTCACCAAGGGGTTAATAAATGCATGTAAAAAGAAGAATATATTATATAAACAATTCATTAAATGCAGAAAGGTGGAAGCTGAGATCAAATATAAAAGATATAAAAATAAGCTTACTACTATAATGAGGACCTGTAAGAAAGAATATTACAACAGAATACTAGAGGATAACAAAAATAACATGAGGAATATGGCAAGTACTCAATGGGATTATTAGTAATCGTCCTAAGAATGCAAATTATCCAGAATATTTTATCGAAAATGGCAGTTTGATAAATAATATGGAAGATGTGGTCAGTGGTTTCAGTAAATTTTTTATAAACGTTGGTCCTGAATTAGCAAAATTAATAGTGACACCAGAAACAAACTACAGTGGTTCTGTGAATGAAATAGAAGATAGAAATCCAAACACAATCTTTTTGGGTGCAGTCACTGAAAAGGAAATTATCGAGACTGTGAGTAAATTTAAGAACAAAAAATCAACGGACTGGAATGAAATTGACATGACAATAGTGAAAAAAGTAATTGAGGGAATTGTTAAGCCACTCACCCACATCTGTAACCTGTCATTTCAAACTGGTACATTTCCAGACAAAATGAAAATAGCAAAAGCAATACCTCTATACAAAACAGGAGACAGTCATTGCTTCACAAATTACAGGCCAGTCTCTTTACTCTCACAATTCTCCAAAATACTTGAAAAAATCTTCACTAAGAGACTGGATGATTTCACTGAAAAACACAACCTCCTTACAGATAGCCAGTATGGTTTTAGAGCAGATAAATCTGCATCTTTGGCACTGATCGAACTTATAGAAGAAATTACTAGTTGTAGAGATAAAAAAAAAGGTTGCTGTAGGAGTATTTATAGATTTAAAGAAAGCTTTTGACACTATTGACCACAGAATACTACTAAGGAAACTGGAAAGGTATGGGATAAGAGGGGTAGGACTGAGTTGGGTGGAAAGTTATTTAAGTAACAGACAACAATTTGTACAAATTGGAGAGCACAGATCACCCTTCATGGACATCACTTGTGGTGTGCCCCAGGGGTCAGTTTTGGGGCCCAAACTCTTTATTTTGTATATAAATGACATATGCCAAGTATCAAAAATTCTGAAATTTATTTTGTTTGCGGATGACACAAATATCCTTTGCACTGGTGAGAATTTGCAGCAGGTTTTAGAGGTGGTCACAACTGAAATGGAAAAATTAACGCAGTGGTTCAACAAAAATAAATTATCTCTAAATCTAAAAAAAAACAAAGATTATGTTGTTTGGAAATTATAAAATAAATCATGAAATAATGGTAACAATAGATGATACCAGAATAGAAACAGTACAGGAAAATAAGTTTCTGGGGGTGACGCTAGACAATAAAATCTGCTGGAAACCTCACATCAGTCACATCCGGGCCAAGTTAGCAAAATGTATAGGCATACTGGGGAAGACAAGACACATCTTGGACTATAAATCATTGGTCTTATGTACAATTCACTGTTTTTACCTTATCTTAACTACTGTGTAGAAGTCTGGGGAAACACCTACAAGACCAACCTACAGTCAATATGCACATTACAAAAAAGAGCTATAAGGATAATAAACAATGCAGGATATAGAGGCCATACCAATTCGTTGTTCTTAAAGTCACATGTCATAAAGTTCATCGATTTAGTTAAATTTAAGACAGCACAAGTAATGTACAGGGCAATTAATAATCAACTCCCAACTAATATACAAAAAATATTTTAAAAAAGAGACAATGATCATAATTTGAGAGGAGACTTAAACTTCACAAAACCCAAGATATGTACAACCAAGAAAAGTATGTGCATATCTGTCTGTGGGGTGGATTTGTGGAACAGTCTGGAGCCGGAACTGAAACTATGTACAAACAGAAATCAATTCAAAAAGAGGTATAAGCACCATTTGCTGAAAGGATATATGTTAGAAGGGTAGTATTTATATGTACGATTCATTATGTTCACTCTGGAACATTATGGGACACTATGGAATGGTGGGTGGGACAGCACTGTGTATATCTGTGTTGTTTGAGGCTGGTTTTGATGTATGGACATCATTGTATGTTAGAATGGATGGATGTTAATGTTGATTTGTAAAAAATACAGTAAATTGTTTACTTGGGGTCTTAAAGGTGGTAATTTATATAAAATTCACATGGGTGTATCTATGGAAAAGAGGAAATAGAATTAATAAGTGTTCACTTCTTCCTTCTCCCTTTCGAACAGTGTATACTCTTACTTTATTGCATTTGCCATTTGCTTGTTTTTGTTATATTTTTGTGTTTGAAATAAACTATCTATCTAGCAATGTATAGAGTGTATTTCTGATTAGTTTAAAGTTATCTTCATTGAAAAGTGCTTTTCTTTCAAAAAAAAGGAAATTTCTAAGTGACCCCAAACTTTTGAATGGTAGTGTAATATATATACAGTATATATATACAGTATATATATGTGTGTGTGTGTGTGTGTGTGTGTGTGTGTGTGTGTGTGTGTATAACACATACATATACTGTATATACACTACTGTTCAAAAGTTTGGGGTCACTTAGAAATTTCCTTATTTTTGAAAGAAAAACACTTTTTTTCAATGAAGATAACTTTAAACTAATCAGAAATACACTCTATACATTGCTAATGTGGTAAATGACTATTCTAGCTGCAAATGTCTGGTTTTTGGTGCAATATCTACATAGGTGTATAGAGGCCCATTTCCAGCAACTATCACTCCAGTGTTCTAATGGTACAGTGTGTTTGTTCATTGTGTCAGAAGGCTAATGGATGATTAGAAAACCCTTGTGCAATCATGTTAGGTCTGCAATGCTGTAATTGCTGCAAATGGAGGATTCTTTGACGAAAGCAAAGTTTGAAGGAAAAAATTATTATTTCAAATACAAATCATTATTTCTAACCTTGTCAATGTCTTGACTATATTTTCTATTCATTTTACAACTCATGGTGGTAAATAAGTGTGACTTTTCATGGAAAACACAAAATAATTGTCTGGGTGACCCCAAACTTTTGAACGGTAGTGTATTTCCCAAAAACGTATATATATAAGATAAGATAAGATAAGCCTTTATTAGTCCCACAACGGGGAAATTCCAGGATTGCAACAGCACAGGGATAGCAACACTCAGAGCAACAATCAGAAGGCAAGAAAAAAAAACAAGCAAGCAAGAGCAGCTAATATACATATGTACATATTACTATAAAATATATATATACACACACACAGACACACAGTGCAGAGCATTGTAACTGGATGGAATAAATATATGAATATGTAAACACACAGTGCAGAGCAATGTAGCTAGATGGAATAATATGTAGATATATAAACACACAGTGCGGAGCATTGTAGCTAGATGGAATAAATATATAGATATATAAACATAAACGCACCCAGTGCGGAGCATTGTAGCTAGATGGAATAAGTATGTAAATATATAAACACACACAGTGCAGAGCATTGTTGCTAGATGGGATGAAACAGCACAACCGTCTACTTAGTTATCCTACATGGTATGATTATGTGCCCATACATATTCTCACTCTCCATAGCGACCGGTATTTTCCTAGTTGTATGCCGGAGGGGACCATTGTGTAAGTCTATTGCATCTTTTGCATTCAAAAAACTATAAGTTTGTTACGTCTTTTTGCTATCTCTGCGAGCAGCCCTGCTTAGGTTGTACAGTCTGACAGCCGTTGGTAGGAAGGACCTGCGAAACCTCTCGGTTGTGCACCTGGGATGATGTAGTCTGCTGCTAAATGAGCTCCTCATTTATTTATGAGCTCCTCATATATATATATAATTTTCAAGGAATGCAACTTTCGCCAGCTTTTGTCAGCAAACACCAATTACCATTAACTTTTATGAGCTTTTGCCAGCAGAGCCAGACGTTTGCCAAAAGGTCAGTAACAGTTGGTCCGAACGTTGTAGTGCGAATCCACCCATAGCACAGACGAGTAAACAACGGCTTTAAAGATATCCCATTATGAATTGTCCTATCCGTTCAGATAAGTGTTCAATGGGTTTATTCCCATTATTTAATTTCTATTTTTCATGAGAGGGAAAAATAACTAAAACCTAATATTTTTAATGAATGATGTATATTGAGGATTTGAGGTGTTTCTTCTGATTTTACTCCTTATAAATTTTAACCAGGAAAATAATACAAATGCCAGCCACACTGGTCAGTGACCAGTCCACTGCAGCCCAGCCAATCACACAAAGCAACGATTGTGTGTCACTACGGGTGCTGCAACAGCCCATGTAGGAGGCAAGATGTCGCTGACCATGACTGACTGACAGAGCAGTGACTTGAAACTCGCACGTATTTGACAAGGAATCATGTCCAATGTTACCGGACGGAACCACTAGTATCATACTTGATCCTTTGAAATATGTAGCTACTTATTAAAATTCACTGCAGATACCCTTTAATTCTGCCTTTACTGAAGTGTGATAAATGTATAGCTGTGTTTTGTTTTTTGCTTTTGTTTTTTGATTAAAATCATCTTATTTAGTTTTGTGAATTTGTAGAAACTGTTTTTGGATGTTAACGTAACAAAAGTGAAATTAGCAGAACACAGCAAACAAACTGGGACCATGGCTGTCTAGTGGAGTGATTAGAATTTACAGAGAAGAGCTGAACTAACTTGCTAGATAGGTTAGCAGCACAGTAGCCATGTGCGCTTTGGGGCTTAATGGCAAACTTTCCCTTCTTGAGGGGGAGAAAAAACAAAACTGACATTCTGGACATATAACCTGTGTAATCTGGCTCAAGTTAGTTTTTCCAGTTTTTTCCCTTCCTTTCTCCCTTCTTTCTGTAAATTAGCAGACAAAATGTTTCTGTAGACTTATGAGTTCATTTTGCTGCTGCCATCATGTGTCACATCATCCACTGATGATTAATGAGCCCATCCCAGAAGAAGCCATGCAAGCCCAAGACATGACATTATGCCCACTAGGGCTGGGAATCATCACTAATTTCCAGAATCGATTCGATTCAGATTCTTGAAGTTCTGAATCGATTCATTTTCGATTCGATCCGATCCCGATTCAATCAGGGAAATTACCATTTTACTTGCCAGGGAAAAAAAAATCTTAAGAGACTTAATGCTGCAAATTGTACCAGAAATACTGTTAATACATAAATTATCACATAAAGAACTGACCCAGAATCAGTTACAATAATGCACTTTTTATTATCCCCCACCGGTCGAAGCCCAAAGGGGGATTATGTTATGGGTCTGTCCATCCGTCCCATCTGTCCCACTTTTGTGAAATAACTCCTACAGTTTTGGTCTGATTGTTTAGAAACTTGGTACGGTGTTTCCTCGGGCTTAAAGACCTTGGCACGGTGGCAACATATTTTTCCGGGGGGGGGGGGGGCAGAAAACACATGACAGTATTGTAACCAGAATATGTTACTTTTACACTTTTTTAAAAAAAATTTCCACATAACATTGCATAATGGAACTTACCATTTGAAGTATTGTACAACCAAAGCTTAAATCTTGGAATATTGGGCCAGTTGGGGTCCCACCCAGATGTCCTGTTTTTGGACTTTTTACTGGTGTCATCCTTTTCTCCTTCCTCAGCTCTCACCTCTCCTGGACCCTCTGCCTGAGCACTTTCCTCTTCTTGGCTCATCTTGTCTGTCTCATCTAGCCCTCTCTTGAGTCCTGTCTAATTCAGGTTCTCTCTCTGACTATGGTGGTATACAAACAGGTTAGAAAATGCCAAGTGTCACGTTTTGTCCTACATGATTTTTTTGTTATGGTTTACATAAATGACAAAAATGTTTTTTTTTTTCGTATTTTTATTCTAGTGGGTTTTTTTTTCCATTGAGAAAGAGTAGGAAAGAGAAGGGGGAAAACATTCATAATGGTAATTTACTCATGCATACTTGAATTATATGATCAGAGGTGGGTATAGTAGCCAGAAATTCTACTCATGTAAAAGCAGTGTTATGAAATTTACAATTAAAAGTAGACAACCAACAATTTCTAGTTAAGGGTACAAACAGCACCTTCTTAAAAACCTGAGTAATGACTTCAGTCTTGAAGGTTTGAGGTTTTTCTCCAAAATTTATAACAATTTTCTTAGATAAACTAAAAAAATAAATTTACCTATCACACCTGTCTATTTACCTAAAAAATAGTAACTACAGTTACTAGTTACTTTTCAAAAGTAACTGAGTTACTTTACCAATTACTGCATGATTAAACTAACTAGTTACTTACTTTTAAATGCACACTTAAATCATCTTGCACACATAGCTAGATAATTTAATTAATGGATTACATTAAATGAATTAATCAGTCCCTCCTGGATTTCACAGGATGTTTATATGATTGTTGCGGCCCAAAAAGCCTGAATTCGTGGGAGCTCTTTTTTTTTTTTTTTTTTTTTTTTTTAAAAAAAAGGTTACAATAAAAGTTGGGATATTTTGAGAGTTTTTTGCATTAAAAGTAGTGGGAAGAATTACAAATTTTAAAGCAGATGATTTTCCAGTTTACTGCAGTAATATTCTATATAACAATACAAGAAAAGCACAGAATTGTCAAAAGTTTCCTATTAAACAATGATTTGTAAATTAGGTAGGAACTTCTGCTATACAGAAAAACTTTTGTGCAACAGCAAATACGGACTTTTAACACAACATCCATTACAACAGCTAAAGTGCATTGAATGCATGTTAAAGAGTGTAGATTTGGACATTACTGACAGCACCTTCATTTGAAAACTCCCTACGGTCCCCAACCACTCGGTACCGAACGGAGAGTAAAAAATAATTTATTCTGTTGCTCTGTATTGTCTATTGGAGTCTGTGTTTTTCTGAAAAAAAAAAAAAAATTACAGACAGTATTCTCTCTTTCCATGCCTAATGCCTACTTGTCTATCTGCTGTGCGTCTTGACACACACTTGTCTCATCAGACACTCATCTTTCATTTACGGGGGGGGTCCCTTGTCCAGACCGGAGATTCACAGCTTTAAAGCTCATTGACAAGATGTAGTAATGATTTTACCTCTAAAGATGTATAAAATGTTCAAACACTGGCTGTAGTATTAGATTTGCTCGTTTTGGTTGTGGTTTTACGGCGTCTTTCCTCCCGCGAGCTCCTGCGATGGGGTGCTTTTGGGACAGGTGGATGTTTTTCAACACAAACCCAGCACTTCGTACACGCGGTCAGGACGGAGACGTGGCGAGACGTCCGCTGGCAGGCTGGGGGAGACGGACGAATGGACGGTGTTGGAAACCTCGCGGTTGAGTGCTTTTTTTTAAATCACACACTCTGTTTTTGCTGATGTGTTCTGTTAAGACTCACTGTAAAACACGGAAGTGAACGCGGTGCAGTGATGCATTTGATTGGTTAGATTGAGCGTTTGAGCGCCACTCGGGGACAAATTTGATTGGTGAAATTGGCGGAAGTTGACGAGGATTGGCCAAAATTACGGGAAAGTTGTGGTAATTGGACAAAGTTGCAAGGTTGCGCGATAGTCTCGCTGATTGGCCAATTTCACGTGAATTGACCCGATCGCAACATCTTGAAATCCTGGAGGGACTGATTAATGGATTGCTGGCCTACTGCTGAGCAGCACGGTGGCGGAGTGATTAGCACTGCGGCAGCACAGCATCTCACCCTTGGCTGGGGGATCCTGGGTTCGATCCCAGCCCCCAACCAACAGTGATCTGTGTGGCGTTTGCATGTTCACCCCATGTTTGCGTGGGTTTACCCTGGGATTTCTCCGTTTTCCTCCCACATGCCAAAAATATGCAAGTTCGGTTAATTGGCATCAAACTGGGGATTCTAAATTGTCCCCAGGTATGACTGTGAGAGTGAATGGTTGTCTGTCTCTGTGTTGGCCCTGCGATGGACTGGCGATCTGTCCAGGGTGTATCCTGCCTCTCGCCCAAAAAGATAGTGGGATAGGCTCCAGCCCCCTCGTGACCCGAAAAGGATTAAGCGAAGAAGATGGATGGATGGCCTACTGCTATTTTTGTTATTGTTGTGTCATTTGCTATATCATTGTTGTATTGTTGTATTGTTTATTGTTGTTGTATTGTGTTATCTGTTCTATGTGGCTGGCATTGGCTGGCCAGGGGACAAAAGATGGAAATTATAATGTTGTATGCTGCATATTTACAGGTGTTATGTTCATTAATACACACTGTTCCTTTTATAAATAAACAAACTTATAAACTTACATTACAGGCTTTATTAATGTCAGGCTGAAAACAGAGCTTTTAGAACATGTTCAGTCTGCTTTATCCTGCCTTGAGAGCTCTTATTGTGGGGAAAACCTGGAGAAAATCAATATGATATTGCCAGTAATTTCCTCATTTTGGAGTGAGAGTTGGCAACACTGCATAAAGCTGTCCATGTTTATCTTACCTTTATGATATGTATTTAATCCGATGTGCAGTGATCCAAAGAAAATGTCCATTATCCACAGTCCTGTCTGCTGTGACAGAGACATGATCCAGTTCCTCAAATTCCTTTTGGAAATCAACATCCATTTTTGAATAGTCTTTATCCAGGTAGCAAGTAAATGTGTTTTAGCGTCAGTGGATCACAGTCTCAGCTGTCTGATGGAAAGTGACTGTTATCACGTCTTCAGTCTATAACGACGTATCTGGCAATAGGATTTAATTCTTGCTGGGTCAAAAAACTGTCCAGATGCATACCTGTGCTTGAAATCCAGCCGTGGCTGTTGAGACCAAGAGTATTTTCACTTTACATCCAGCCGTGGCTGTTCAGGTAGTGTAGATCCACTAACACAGTGTTGTTAGCATAGCTAGCTGTTACTTGGCACTAGCTTTGTCGGAGCTTTGTTGCTGTTTTCAAGCACTTCTGAAGATTGCAGTAGGTCTCGACTGGCACTTAGCTTGCAACCCACCAATATTCTTTTGTCCTTAATCGCAACAAAGAAAAAACATAACACAACATAACAAAAATAATTTTTTTGTAAGTTGTCTGTGTTTTTTCAGCTGATTTAAGACAATTTTGCACTGCTGAATCTGAAAATGTCATCCGTTTCTCTCACAGTCAGGTCATGTTTTTATGCTAAGTTGTAAGCAGTTGTACAGTTATACTGCAAATTGAATAGTAGACATTGATAAAGGTAAGTACATGTAAATTGAATGTTACATCATCATTTTTCAAAATTCAGAGAATTTCAAGACATAAAAAAGAATTTTGCATCATATGAAGTGAAAATACCCATACATGTAAACGAAAATGTAAAAAACGTGGCCATAGTTCAAAAAGTTGACCTAATTGAGCAAAATCAATGTGATTTTTGAATTCAGCACATCAAAATTGTCCTAAATCAGCTACAAAAAACTTAGACAATAAATTTGGTGTTGACCAGTGTAATCTGTCTATTTCCACAAAAACAAAGTAGATTCATCTTTTCCTCTGCGTAGTAGTGAAGACTCAGCTCTCTGCAACAGGTCACGTCAACTGACGGCTACGTCTCAGCTACGGTAGGGTCAGTTTGTATATTCATTTATTTGAGCTAAAAATATCTGTCTATATTAATATAACAAGTAATGCATCTGATCAAATTTCAGTAACTGTAACGCATTACTGAATTTTTAAACAGTAATTTCGTTACACAGCACGTTAGTGCAAAAGTAGTGGCACTACAGTAACGCGTTACTTTGTAACTTACTTTTTTTTTTCCGTTACGTTGTAACGTGTTACTCCCAACACTGCTAATAACACAGATCATCATCTTCATCATTATCCGTATTTATTTTGACAGGACACAATTAATCCCTCAGTTGGGGTGGGTCCTCTTACAGCTGAAGCTGAGTTTTTAACGGCAGATGCCCTTCCTGACGCAACCCTGCCCATTTTTTATCCGGGTTTGGGACCGGCGCAGGGAATACAGTTGACTTGTGTACCCACTGTGGCTGGGTAACTCAACATTTCCCTCCTCCGTTCCATTATTGCTGAGCACCAAGCTGGATGGCGGGAAGTTCCACTTTTACATGGTCTTTGGCGTGACCCAGCCGGGATTTGATCCTCAGCCTCCACCACTCCAGTTGCAGATAATATTAAATAATAAACAAACATATTTACATATTTTTATAGTGAAACAAGAGGTGCCAGATCCCACTAAAGAGGTTCTGATCCTGACTTGGGATGTGCCAAGTGTTGTTCTGGCACTATTCGATAGAATTTAAGCTCTGGGAAGGTCTGCATCAGGTCTGTTATATAATTTTGTGATAACCTCACAGAAGAGATCAGCCAATCCAAGTGAGGTGTTTCAGACAGCTCTGTAGTCCTAGACTCTGTGGGAGAGGAGAAGTTTTTTGCAGACCATATAATGTCAAAGAAATCCTTCAGAACACAGTGGAATAAAGGGGGAACCCCCCCCCCCCAAAAAAAAGGAGAATAGGGGAACTTAAATCGGAGCTTCAATGACTATTCAAAATACTCTACAATTTTATTTCCAGTAAATGTAGTCACATACTCATTGCTGTTTTGTGAAAGCAAGATCTTAAATTTGATAAAGTGGCTTTAAAAAGGACTTAAAATGTGTTGAATTTTAACTTCCCTATAAATGCAGATACTCTGTGCTCCTGTGTGCAGGTTGAGGCCAACCCAGACCAAGTGGAAAAAGGATGATAAGCTGGACCTGTTTGGCTTCAATGACACAGAAACCCACCACAATGAAAACAGCAGCAATGCTACAGACGGCTGTTCCAGTTACAAAATCAAATACTTTGGCTTTGATGACATGAGTGACAGTGATGGTGCCGAAGACGGTGACAGCGAAGGCTCCAGAGGGGGAAGGAGGAGGAGGAGGGCCAAGATGGACACCAACTCTGAGGCAACCCCAGCGGTGGCTGTAGATGAGAAGACAGCCAACGAGCTGCTGGATCCTTTCGAGAGTTTGGAGAGTCTAGAAAGATTGTCGGCCAAAGAGAGCAAGAAGAACTCGGAGAGGCAGGAGACCAGAATACAGACAGGTTAAAAAAAAAAAGTGATTTCAAATCAAATCAACCTTTATTGTCATATTGCTGTACATACAACTGTAGTGCAGGTAAGATGAAATTGCGTTTCTCTCAGCATCCATATAAGTAAAAGAACATGATTTAAGACACATTCACACATATCTTCACCCCCCCCCCACCCCACCACACCACATCCATTCACACATCCCTGAGACATACTTGAAAAACTAACTATAATATACAAATAATGTACATAATGTCCATAGGTGCGGTAGTGTATATGAGAGATAAATAAATCACTCAATTTGTGATTTATTTAAATATGCTACAGCATATATCATAGTCATTGTAATTAAAACCACACAAGTCTAAACATTTCACCTACAGGGAGTCCGTGGTTACATAAAAGGACTTAAATTCATTTATCCAAAGTTAAGGCCTTAATTATTAAAAAAATCACAATGTGTCCTTTAATCTCACTTTAAAACCTTAATATACCACAGATAGTAAAACCCCATTTTCTTGCTCTGTGGTAGTGAAATCCTCACATTGAATTTAGTTCCTGTTTTAACTGACAGTGAAATTAGCTGAAGCAATCATTTAATGTAAATTTGCCATTTTTTAATTCTCATAAATTTGCTACAGGTTTCTTGTATTAAATTTGGGGGCTTTTTTCCTCATGAATCAGGCTCTTGTAAATTTGTAACCTTTTTCTTCTAAATTTGCGTTTTTTTTCTCCTAAATTTTAACCTTTTTTCCCTTTCACATTTTTAATTTTTTCCCCCTGCGTGAATGTGCCTCTTCCCTCCACAGATGCTCTGGACTTCTCCGAGGATGGTCTCAGGATTTTGGCTAGTGGTCCCAGAAGACCACCTCAGGGCAAACCGGCTGAGAAGAACCCAGACACCTTCAGGAGGATCTTCAGCGCACAGAAGAAGGTGAGGAAAACAAATGCACTCAAGTCGCTTTTGAAGTGGTAGAAAAAAGAAAATAGAGGAAACTTTGTTGAGTGCAGGTGCATGTGGGTCAGATTATTTGCAGCAGTGAAGTAGTGAGACATAGAAGTACCTGTTTTTGACATTAAAGAAGCAGTGTGGATGTAGAAGTGAGAACATGACCGTCCATTCATCAGCATTGTTAATGGCTAAGAGACAGGGGACTGTGCTGATCCAATCTGAGCCTTGTTATTTAAAAGAAGGTATGTTCATGAGACAACGTAAAACTAAACATAAAACTAAGAAAAAACGACAAAGCTACCATAGTAATGTGGTTAAAATTATTAAGAAATAAGATTCAAAGCTGGCGGACCTCCATGGGGTGTGCTGTTATGTGGTCGGGTTTCTCAGTTTTGGGCTTCACTTCTCAGTGAGGTTTTGGGGTCAGCGGGGTGGCATGGCATGTCTGGGCTCCGGCGTGTTGCGGGACCTTGTATTTCCACAGTGATATGGGTTTCTGCGTGTGGGGCAGTTTTGGGGTGGTGGTGGTGGTGGGGTGAACTGTGGCTCACTCAGGGTTTGGCCGTAGCTTTGTTGTGCGGTGAGCGTCCGCAGTTGGTTGATTTTTACCAGGCGCTATTTTGTCTGGACTGTTGCAGATGTCGGTACTGTTCGGGCTTGAGTGTTTTTAACTTGGCTGTTGTCTGCTGCTGTCTGGATGGTGCAGGTACGGTGCTTCTTGTGGGTTGAGTGTGTCATGTCAAGGTCTTTTGTTCCATCTTTGTTATAACCCCCCTCCCCAAAAGGCCCAACATTTGAGTTAACTTTCATCACATTTCTCAGTTCTTCCTTCAGTGGTGTTCACCAACTGCTTCCTAATTTGTATACCTGGCTGCAAATCTCGTGAAACAAGCTATTACTTTACCTGATAATGTATGCTTACTCTGCTCTGTGTAGCCGACTGAAAACTCGATGGGTTAATTAATACCCAGGAGTTTGCAACATTTACATATATATGTATATATAATTAATAAAAGTTGAAAAGCAGCCGTGTCATGCAGGAAAAAACTAGAAGAGCACTCATAGAGCGCATCCCTCCACCAAGGCTCCTTCCGTTTGTCATGGACCACCTCCAAAATGTAATGGGTTTGTGTGTAGGCCTATAGCCACTTGTGGTGAAAATTGCATCAAAGTCTGTCCATCAGTTTTGGAGTATTGTGGCGAACACACTGTGAGAAGATAAGAGCCTTGGCTGAGGTATGCATTCACAGATCATCACCAAAATATAATGGGTTTCTCTGTAGCCCAAGAACCACCTCTGGTGAAAATTTCATCCAAATCCATGCAGTAGTTTTTGTGTAATCCTGCTGCACAAATACAAACAAAGCCCTTGGTGGAGGTATGCACTCTCAGATCATCACCAAAATCTAATCAACTGTTTCCTGTGCCATTACACACCTTTCCTGAAAATTTTGTCAAAATCTGTTCAGAACTTTTTGAGTTATGTTGGTAACAGACAAACCCCAGTAAAAACATTACCTCCTTGGTGGAGGTAAAATAAAAAAAATAACAAAATAAGATAAGATAAGATAAGCCTTTATTAGTCCCACAATGGGGAAATTCCAGGATTGCAACAGCACAGGGATAGCAACACTCAGAGCAATAATCAGAAGGCAAGAAAAAAAACAAGAACAGCTGGTATACATATGTACATATTAACTATAAATATACTGTATATATATATAGGCACACAGTGCAGAGCATTATGGTTGGTGAATGTGCAGCAGAAAGTCTAAGCTCTCTCTCCCTCCGCGGGTGCGGCGGGCCAGCTGGATGTCTTTGGGCATGATGGTGGTGACCCTCTTGGCGTGGATGGCACACAGGTTGGTGTCCACGAAGAGACCCACCAGGTAGGCCTCGCTGGCCTCCTGCAGAGCCATGACGGCGGAGCTCTGGAAGCGCAGGTCGGTCTTGAAGTCCTGAGCGATCTCCCTCACCAGGCGCTGGAAGGGCAGCTTACGGATGAGCAGCTCAAATAAGCTATGGATTAATGATTGAGCTGGGAACATGAATGTCTAGTGGGGTGACTAGAATTAACAGAGAAGGACTCTGAAAACCATCGTCAGTCTGCTAGCTAACTCACTAGCTAAGTTGCTGCTTCTTGTACTTTTAGTGTTTAACAGCTGTTGGCGCACTAGCTAAGCTAGGTGCACTGTAGCTATGTGAGCTTTGAAGCTCAGTGGGAAATTTCTTCTTCTCCAAGGAGAGAGTGTACCAGACTATCCAAGAGGCAGGTCTGTTAAGCAATGAAGTGATAACCTCACAGAAAAGAACAACCAATGGAAATGAGGAGTTTCAGACAGCTCTATAGTCCTCAATTCTGTGGGAGAGGAGAACTCCTGTGCAGGAGCACTTTGGCCTGTTTGACTTTGCAGACCACATAATGTCACAGAAATCCTACAGAACACACTAGAATAAAGGGGAAACCCCAAAAAGCAGAATAGAGGCTCTTGAAATTCAACTTCCTCATAGCTGCAGCCTGCAGATACTCTGAAAATGCTCTGCAGTCTGCAGTGAGCTCTCTGTTATCAAAGACTGGACAAAAATTCAAAAAATGTTTTATTTGGTTATGAGTTCTTGTGTGATTCTGCTACATTTGCTGCGGTGAAGTGAATCGATAATTTGTTGGTGTTCTGGTTAGTCTGTGGGAGTCTCGTTAATTTACTTTGCAGAGTTTTTCTTAATGAGTTCTGTGAAGCATTACTTCATTACAGCTGCCTGTTTGTCGTCTTCCTGTTTTGCAGCCGTTTTTAACTGTGAAGAAGTGACGTGTGATTATTGTTTTAATTAGCAAGACTAATTTCTAGTCTCATTAAGTTTGTGTAAAAGCAGCCTGGTAATAAAAATCGGACAGAAGTTTGAGTGTGTGGAGGTGATTCAGCTGCGTTTTAGATGGTGGTTATAATGAATGTTTTATATTGGTTTACACACATCTTCAAATTTAATGTTTCCCTGCTGTTTTTTAAATAAAAGTCCATTAAAACAAGTTTATTTTGCCACATTAAACATTTCTGAGCCTTGAAATTAAGTTAAAATGGCTGTAAAAAAAAAATAAACTGGCCTGTCATTTTTTTTCTTGGAGATTTACACATTTTTTCTTTTTAATTTTTTTTTTTTTTTATCCTCCGCCAGTTGAATCCCAAAGGGGTCGAAGAGCCCTTTGGGCGAAGACCAAAGGGGGATTATGTTATGGGTCCGTCCATCTGTCTGTCTGTCCCAAATTTGTGAAATCAACTTCTGTAGTTTTGGTCCGATTGTTTTGAAACTTGGTACCATGGTTTGATACATACTGAGGTTGCGCATATTGCAATTTGATCTGATCAGATGATTTTTGCAGGAGTTGTAGCCCCTGACCTATGACCTCCTGTTTCACCTCATTTCATAGAAAGTAAGTGTCTTGTGAAATCAACTCCTCCTACAGTTTTGTTCCGATTGTTTTGAAGCTTGGTACCATGGCTTAATACACTGATGATGTGCATATTGAGATTTCGCTCTGATTGGATGACCTTGAGGTCAAAGGTCAGATTTTCTCTAAATTCTAAACACAATAACTACTGAAAGAAATGATGTAGGCTTTTCAAATTGATACAGTAGTTGTATCTAATACACATCTTTAAATACATATTTAAAAAAACAAAACGGTGCAGCAGTGTTCCGCACATCCGCAACACCACTGAGGTGGTATTAACATTGAACAATGTGCAACTCGAAGTGGCTGTAGATTTTTACTTCCATTTTGGCCTCTTCATCTTGATTTTATTCAACCACCCGAAGAGAGAGGGAAAGAAAAACATCCGTTCAGTGCAACTTGAGCCAAAAACTCTAGGTCAGGTCCATGCAAGGGAAGTAATGCATCTAAAGTGATTCAGCATAAAGCCAGACCTCTGTGTGCTGTTAAGATGTAACAGTTTATTATTTTCTTGTAATATTTGATACAGAACTAAAAAATATTTTAAACTAAATTTGAACTGCTGTTTATAAAATGGAGAAATAAGAGTTTTTTGTTTTGTTTTTCCTGAATATGTTGAAGGTACAGTATCTCACAAAAGTGAGTACACCCCTCACATTTTTGTAAATATTTAATTATATCTTTTCATGGGACAACCCTGAAGATATGACACTTTGATACAATGTAAAGTTGTCAGTGTACAGCTTGGATAACAGTGTGAATTTGTTGTCCCCTCAAAATAACTCGACACACAGCCATTAATGTCTAAACCACTGGCAACAAAAGTGAGTACACCCCTAAGTGAACATGTCCAAATTGTACCCAATTAGCCATTTTCCCTCCCCGGTGTCATGTGACTCGCCAGTGTTACAAGGTCTCAGGTGTGAATGGGGAGCAGGTGTGTTAAATTTGGTGTTATTGCTCTCAAGACTCTCTCATACTGGTCACTGGAAGTTCAACATGACTTCTCATGGCAAAGAACACTCTGAGGAGCTGAAAAAAAAGAATTGTAGCTCTACATTAAGATGGCCTAGGCTATAAGAAGCTTGCCAACACCCTGAAACTGAGCTGCAGCATGGTGGCCAAGACCATACAGTGGTTTAACAGGACAGGTTCCACTCAGAACAGGCCTCACCATGGTCGACCAAAGAAGTTGAGTGCATGTGCTCAGCGTCATATCCAGAGGTTGTCTTTTGAAAATAGACGTATGAGTGCTGCCAGCATTGCTGCAGAAGTTGAAGGGGTGGGAGGTCAGCCTGACAGTGCTCAGACCATATGCTGCACACTGCATCAAACTGGTCTGCATGGCTGTCATCCCAGAAGGAAGCCCCTTTTAAAGATGCACAAGAAAGCCCACAAACAGTTTAAAACAAGCAAGCTTAGGCCATGGATTACTGGAACCATGTCCTATGGTCTGATGAGACCAAGATAAACTTATTTGGTTCAGATGGTGTCAAGCGTGTGTGGCTGCAACCAGGTGAGGAGTACAAAGACAAATGTGTCTTGCCTACAGTCAAGCATGGTGGTGGGAGTGTCATGGTTTGGGGCTGCATGAGTACTGCCGGCACTGGGGAGCTACAGTTCATTGAGGGAACCATGAATGCCAACATGTACTGTAACATACTGACGCAGAGCATGATCCCCTCCCTTCGGCAACTGGGCCACAGGGCAGTATTCCAACATGATAATGACCCCAAACACACCTCCGAGACGACCACTGCCTTGCTAAAGAAACTGAGGGTAAAGGCGATGGACTGGCTAAGCATGTCTCCAGACCTAAACCTTATTGAGCATCTGTGAGGCATCCTCAAACGGAAGGTGGAGGAGCACAAGGTCTCTAACATCCACCAACTTTGTGATGTCGTCATCGAGGTGTGAAAGAGTTGTCCAGTGGCAACCTGTGAAGCTCTAGTGAACTCCATGCCAAGAGAGTTAAGGCAGTGCTGGAAAATAATGGTGGCCACACAAAGTATTGACACTTTGGGCACAATTTGGACATTTTCATTTAGGGGTGTACTCACTTTTGTTGCCAGTGGTTTAGACATTAATGGCTGTGTGTTATTCTAAGGGGACAGCAAATTTACACTGTGATACAAGCTGCACACTGACTACTTTACATTGTATCAAAGTGTCATATCTCCAGTGTTGTTCCATGAAAAGATTTAATAAAATATTTACAAAAATGTGAGGGGTGTACTCACTTTTGTGAGATACTGTAAATAATGCTGGCTTGTGAAACTGTCCTTTTTGCATAAATTTAAAAGGGGAAAAAACTGTATTCTGCAATATTGTGAAAAATATTGTTATTGTGAAAATTCACAGAAATATTGTGATATAATTTTTAAGTCATATTGCCCACCTCTAGTTTGGGGTCAACAGGTCAGAGATCAAGGTTGGCACTTCCTATGCCCTCTTACTATAGAACGTGTAAAGCCCTCTAGGGTCGCCAAACTTGCTACACGGGTTCACCTCGGGATTCTGCCGTAGAACTATGGGTTGTATACGTTGTTGTATGTTTGTGGATGATGGGTTTATCATAATTTGGTTCTGCCATAGTAATTATATTGAAAAGTTGAAAACTGCTCTCTGTTAGCAAGTATTGGTATCTTCAAAGAAAATGGAGGTGAGGGATATTGAACTCACCTCAGAGTGCTCTTGTAATATTAGACAAAGGTAACATGAGTCCAACCAAAATGCAGAGCTTCCGGTACTGGTCTGTCACAACTAGTTGCAGAGGCCACATAGCCGAGGCTCAGTGGAGAGTGCCTTTGCATCTCCCCTGAATCTTATCTGTGGCAAAAACAATACTTTGATTAGATTGTAGGCTGTTACAATTCTGTCCAGTAAAATAATAAAAAATCCCAGTGCCTGCTGCGTTTCCTCATATGCTCCTGTCACCAATGCCCATGATTATAAAATGCGCAGCTGAAATAGTATTAGCAATGTGCTTCCTACGAGAAGCCTGCTTTTTGATATGCACTAAAATAACAGTGTGCCGAGATTGCGCCAGGGCCACACCTCTTTTAAAGAAATCTCCACCGTGCACCATAAAGTGGGTGCACTGTCTACAGGTACTTGGATGGCATGACACAAAGCGTGAAAACCAGACTATGCACTAACAAATCCACTAGTGCCAACACAGGAAGCGTGGGGAAAAAGCTCGCTTTTGATGCACCTTTCGTCGTCATAGGGCCTGCTGTGTTTGTCTATACTTCAGACTTAGATGTAGATCAGATCACGTTATGACAAATACATACTGGTTTTAATTCCAAAGGGGTCATATACTTTTTCTTGCCACTGTAGTTTTCTGATAGGACTTTTTTGTCCTGTAAATATGCAACTTTTTCTTCTAAATTTCTAACTTTTTTTTCTTAAAAATGTACACACTTTTTAAAAAAAAATTTTTTTCCTCATAAATCTGTTAGGTATTACTCCATAACTTAATGACTGTTTCTTGGAAATTTGTGCACTTTTACCTTTAAATTAGACTTCTGAAAATTAAATTTTTAAAATTTATTTGGATAAATCTGTGAATTATTCTCTTATATCACTGGTAACTTCAGACTGAACTTTTTGGTCATTCTCGTTTCCTGTAGAGTATATTATTCTTAATAAATGTTTCCATATCTCTGTTTCAGAACAGCACTGGTGAATGCAGTATTATCAAATGAGTGCTCACAGGAGCAGAATAATGAATTTATTAATGTAGAGTGCACATCTCCAGTGTCAGCTCTTAAAATAACTCTTGCTCCCTCTCTGCTCCATAACATGTTCTTCTCCTCCATCGTACACTTTCCCCTCCTCGCACGGTCCCACTGCTCCACTCCACTCCACTCCACACTCCTCCTCCTCCTCCTCCTCTACATTTCCATAACTGAGAGCTGAAGCAGAGTGGAGCTCCTTAATAAAAAAAAAACCCCTCAGAAGTTATCCAAGTCACAAAAACTGAGAAACCGTGGGTCTGTTCTGTTGGTTCAGTCAGCTGGGGAGGCTGGGGGGTCTGACTGTAGCTCAGTGGACTGAAATAAAGGCTTTAATTAGCATTAAAAACCTTATGTCTTGGAAGGTCTTAAAAATCCCACAGATGTGCTAAACACAACAGCTGTGTTTTACTGCACTGTGGGGTGAAATTGTTTTGTAAATTTGTATTTTCTGTTCTTGCATTTTGACAGAATAGAAAGTGAAATTAGTGGAAAGAAGATCAATCATTTGCCATAAATTTGAAATATTTTTGTAATGTTTTTCTCCATGATTTTGCAATTTTTTCACTTATATTTTACTTTCCCCCCTAAATTTGACTTTTTTCCTGTTAAACTTCTGGATTTTCTCATAAATTTTTGGCTTTCTCAGAAACTTGTTGCTTTTTTATTGTAAGTGTGGAACTTTTCTCTATAATTTTGCCTTTTTTAATAAATTTGTTTTTTTTTTTCCTTTTGCAAATTTGAGATTTTTTCTCATGAATTGTGATTTTATAAATGCTAATGAATGATTTAATTATCCCATAACAACATCTGTTCGAGGAAAATGAAAACAATGTGAACTGGAAAGAGGATTCAAATTTTGGAACAATCTGTGGCTTCTCCTGCTTCTCTAAAATTTGAGTGTGTGTCTCAAATTTACATCTCCCAGAAAAAAGATGCAAATTTACAAAACTGACAATAAAGTCACAAATTTATAAGGGAGGGGAGAAGTTGAAATTTACAAGATTGTGGTGAAAACAAGTGGCAAATTTATTGGGGGCCCAGACAAAATATACTGCAGGGTTGTAACTGGTCCCCGGGCTTTCTTATTGACACTTGTGATGGAGCATCATTGAATGTCCAAAGTTAGTAGCGTTGAATTTCTTGCCAAAAATTAAGTAAAATGAACTGCAGTGATGATTTAAAAGGGTGTGAACTGTCTAAGCTGATTCTAATAAACTCCCGTGAATTAATGTGCTGGTTGAATGTTTTATCAGAATCACTTTGGCACAGATTTGGTTTGGCATTGATGCCAAAACAGCATGTGTTCTTTATTAAAGGAGATGCAGGTCATACTGGAACCCCCGCGTGCTGTTCCTTGGCGGTGTAGGTGTCCGTCTGTGTCAGTCAGATTACCGTAGGAGGCTTTAATTCGCTGTGTTGATGTTCCAGCTCATCCCCAAACTCCTCTTTTGTCTCTGCTTATTAACCCCATGGTGCTAAAATCAAGTCCGACCCCCCTCCTCCTCCCCCTCTTCCTACTCTTTGCAGTTTCTACTCTCCTTCGTTCCTGCTTTTGTTTTTCATTATGAAAGCCTGGGCAACCACCAACCACAGGTTTGGCAGAAATGTGCAGAGAGGAGCCAAAGATGGTTGAATGTCCATCCTGCTGTTTGATCAGAGCTGGCATACTGACTCTGTTGGGCCACTTCTCCTGTTTTACTCTGTTCTCCTCTCTGCTTCATCCTTTAGTCTCTGATTTTCTGTTTTTGTCAACACTCATGTCCCTGTTTCTGTTCATCGACCTCCAGTTACTCAAATTTAAAGTCTTAAGTGCTGAGTTAGTCTTAGGCCTGGTGCACACAGCAGCATTTTTATTTAGGACCAGAGAAAAAGATCTGCATGCACACCTCATGTCACAGAAGAAACTGCGCAGTTTCAAAATTATTCAACCCCATAAATAGAATTTGTCATGACAGCACACGTTTCCAGATCAGGTGTGGTCTCAATCAAGCACACCTGATACTACCAATCAAGAGCTTGATTAGTTTCATGAGGTGTGCTTGAGCTAGAACACCTCAAATACCTGGACTGACGGTGACGTTTGATTGCATGTTAGAAATATGGCTAAGTCTAAAGAATTGTACAAAAAGTTCAGAGAAGAGATCATTGCATTGCACAAACAAAGAAAAGGATACAAAAAGATAGCAAAGGCACTGAATGTTCCTTGAGATACAGATGGAAGCATAGTTCACAAGTTTAAAGTTGATTTGGTGTAAACAGCTGCTAGTTTGTACATTTTGCCAGTGGACCTAACTTGCAGTAGGGTTTACTTACTTACTTACTACTCCTGCGGGGTGAGGGCTGGTGGCCATCACCATGTGTGGAGCCAATCAGGTTAACCAGTGCATGCTAACATTGCCGGTTTTGGGCCAACTCTTCTGCGTCGTCAACAGCAACTCCCGAGCTGTCGGAGGACTCTCTCCACCACATTGAGCCATCTGGTGCGTGGCTTGCCCCGGGGTCTTTTCCACCCTGAGTCCCTGGGGTTGAACATGAGGATGACTTTTGTCGGGTGTTCTGGTAGGAGGCAGAGGACATGGCCAAACCACCAGATACGTTGCTGTGTAATAAGGTGGAATGCTGCAGGCTGATGTGTGCGGGCTCGGAGCACATCATTAGAACAGGGATGGCAATTTTCCGCCGATCCGCGGATTTCCGCCGATTTATTTTCAAATTGATCATTTCTGTGAATCGTCTAAATCCGTTGAGAAAATTTTAGGGGGGGTTAGGTACCTTATTGTTACCAATTTTAGCGAAAATCAACATGATTACATAAGCGCTCGGCGCTTTCCCGGGTCAAGTCTCCTGCGATAACCCGGATGGTTATGTACTCAAGCTACTGCTGTATTGTAAACAGCCCTGCAATTGGATAGTTGCAAACGATTGGACCAATCAAATGGCTCGTTGTATGCTTTGTCAAAAATTCATGGCGGCATGTTCTCAGGGATGTGATTTTTCTGCTAATTCACCGAATTCAGCTTTTTTTTTTATCTTCCAGGAAGATAAAGTACGTTAAGTACGTTAGCGGCTTGTGGTCCACGAACGCAGTGAAGGTGCGCCCTTTTAGGCAGAACTGGAAGTGGCATATGGCCAGGTGGAGAGCCATTAACTCTCTGTCGAACACGCTGTATTTACGCTCACTGTCGTGCAAAGACCTGCTAAAAAAAAAAGGTGAGTGGCTGCCAAGAACTGGCAATGCATTGCTCCACGACGGCCGCTATGGCCATGTCCGAGGCATTGGTAGTGAGCGCTAACCGATCCGCCGGGTCTGGGTGCGCCAGCAGTGCAGCGTTTGCCAGAGCTGTTTTAACCTCAGAGAACGCCTGCTTCCGCTCAGGAGTCCAGTCGACTCTGTCCGCCGGTTTCCGTTTGTTGAGCGCGGCGTACAACGGCTGTAATGAGCTGGGCTGCGCGGGGGAGGAAACGGTTATAAAAGTTAACCATCCCCAAAACTCCTGCAGCGCCCTGACATTGATGTTGAGAGAAAAAAAATATTAAAACAATTTAGATTACTTTTATGATTCCAAACAGTTTGAAATTGACAGTGCACAGTGGATATTGACTCATAACGTTTGAATATTTTTAAGACTTGGCTACATCAGTGATTGTGCAGAATGAACTGCTCAAGACTCAATGGAGATTGAAAATGGTGATCTGAAATGAATGCTGAAATTATAAAAAGTAATGGTATGTTGGAATTTTATTTCTATTATGGAATAGATAAAATTAACTGATTTTGATTTGATCAAGTGTTAAAGCATGTGATGGATAATGCTTGTTGGAATATTTTAGGAATGCTATCTTCTTGGAACATAAGTCAATATTATACAGTAATAAGTGGCATTCAGCTGTTTGTTTTATGTCATTTAAGCACAGTTCTGGTACTTAAAAATCATAAAAACCCAGGAGCTTAGGGGGGCGATTGCCCCCCCCACCAGGGCTCTGCTCTGGACCCCGCTGGGGAACTACGTCCCCCAGACCCCCTGCTAAATTTTCAGATAATTTCCCCATCCCCAAATCACATCCATGGTTCGTGTTGGAATTCTGAGCTTTCGGTATTGTTTTCAGTGGAATTATGAGATTTTTATCGAAGGATCAGGAGTCATCAGTGCTAGAAATAGACAAAAGTGTCAAAAATAAGTTCCGATGGAATTGGCTTGAGAGAAAAGTGACGGTAAAGGTGAAAATTGGCTCAAAGTTCAACGAGGTAACAGAAACACTCGGACAGTTTCTGAAAAAAACAGGAAAGGAGATGAAGTTCAAAGTTCAGAGACTGACACAGCTTGCTGCCAAAAGGAAGAAAGTTTCACATTAGAAGTGACTTGGTGACCAGTGTAAATAGTGTAATAAACTCTTATAGAACTGTTAAATCTGTTGGACTAAAGACAGTGAGAGAACATTGAAGAAAAAGTAAGTTAACTTTTCATTAAATTTAATGATTTATCTAAGTCTAGTATTTCATTTTTTTTTAATCATTTTTTTCAGTCTAAATTACTTCTGTTTTACTGAAAACCTCCCAGCTTCAGGGGGGCTGCGCCCCCCCCCCATACATCAATCGACCAAATTAGATTTCAGCTGAAATCAATTTCCTGTTGCCATCCCTGTTAGAAATGCGCTGGGGCCACCTGATGTTCTCGATGGTTCTGAGGGCCCGACTATCAAACCCATCCACTCTAGAGGCCAGAGTCTTATTCAGTGGCCATGTCTCTGACCCATAGAATAGAATGGAGAGGACTGACACATTGTATATGTGGAGCTTCGTCTTTTGGGAGATTGAGCAATGGCACCATAGAGGTTTCCATAGTGCCTGCAGGGCTGATGCAGTGAGGCCACGTCTGTGGTTGATCTCTGGTTTCATGTCCCCGTTGTTGGTCACTGTGGAGCCCAGATACACAAAGGAATTGACAGACTCAAGAAAATCATTCCTGAGCTGTAACGGGATGAGTCCAGTTCGTTGCCGACATGCATTAGCTTAGTCTTCGTCCAGCTCACCTGAAAGCCCAGCTTTACTGCCTCTTCGTGGTATACAACTAGAGCATTTCTCAGCTGGCTATAGGATGGGCTGAACAGGATGGTATTGTCAACATATTCAAGGTCAGCCAGATGGTGGTTGTCAAACTGCATGCCATGGACCCGGTTGCAGACCTTGGTCATCAGATAGTCTATGACACAATTGAAGAGATCAGGAGTGGCCACACAACCCTGTCGGACCCCGCTGTTCATGGGAAACCAGCCGGACTCCTTTCCTTTCACACGGACACAGCTCTCCATGCTGCTGTAGAGCCGCTTAAACAGGGCTATGATCTTGGGTGGGGCTCCGAGGGTCTGCAGGATACTCCAAAGAGAAGCATGGTCCACGGTGTCGAAGGCAGCCTTAAGATCTATAAAGGCTATATAGAGATGGCGGTCCTTGCAGAATTCATAGGGCCTTCTCTATTAATTGACGGAACAGCAAAGATGTGGTCTGAGGTCGAGCGGTTGGACGTGAAGCCTGCCTGCTGAGGGCGACGGTCGCCTCTGATGGCTGGAAGGGCACATCTGAGGAGGATCCTGGTAAAGACCTTACCAGGAATGGACAAAAGGGTGATGCCTCTGTGATTGCTGCAGACAAGTTTGTTGCCCTTTCCCTTCCAGAAGGGGAGCATGATACCCCTGGTCCAGTCACTGGGAAGCTGCTCTGTCGTCCAACCATGATTGATAATGTGGGTGAGCCATTGGATTGTGCAATTTCTGCCCATCTTCAGCATTTTGGCGGTTATAGCACAAATTCCGGGGGCTTTCCTGTTATTTATCTTGGTCATGGCAGCCGCGACTTCTCTGGGGGTGACTAGATCGGTCCTGCAGGAATCACAAGGAGCAGTGGCATTGGCAGTGGCTAAGAGGCCGGGGTCAATGGGAACAGGAGGATGATGCAGGAGATGACTGAAGTGTTCCTTCTAGCGGTCGAGGCAGTCTGTCTCAGTGTTAATGAGTTTGCCGTTGATGTCCTTCACCTGGGCTGTCTTGGTGTGTGGGCCATTGTGTGCTTGACGGAGCATGCTGAACATGTGGCTCATGTTGTTATTTCTGGCCACTGACTCCAGGTGCCCGGCTTCTTCCGACCAGTACCTCTCTTTGTCCTCTCCGATGGACACATTGTGTAGATGGTTTAATCTGTGGTACTCCATCAGGTTGCCTCAGAAGCAGGCCTCTTGGCAATGATCGATGGTGTCCAGAGTCCACCGAGAGAGTCAAGGTCGTTTTGGAGAAGATTGTAAACGCCCCAGGGCATTCCGGGCAGACTGGATAATGTTTTTCTATCTCCCAGTCGCCCACTTTGTCCGTGGCAGGAGATGACAATGTGGTCAAAGGCCTTTCGGGTTCTGCCATCCGGGCTGTACCAAGTCCAGTAATGGATGAGTTTCCGAGGAAACCAGGCGTTGGCTATGCAGAGATTGTGGGAGTGACAGAACAGAAGGAGATGGTTACCATTGTCATTCATTGATGGGTCAGCAAAGGTGGTGCCAACAGGTGGGCCGGGAGACTGGGCTGGGAGCAGATCTCTGGAGGAGAGAGTAGCGTGCGGTGGAGCCTGTCCAACAACCCGATGAAGCTGGTCAAAGAAAGCATCCTTGTCTTCCTCACATGCAACATTGGTGGAGGCATAGGCGACAATAACTGTCATCCTTCCGTATTGGTGAAGAAACCAGGCCAGTATCCAGCTGATGAGTGACTTACGGATGGGCTTTGGTGTGGCAAGTGCCACACCATAGAGGCCCATCTGCTTCTCAGGCCCACTCCAGATGAAACAGTAATCGCCTACAATGGTTTCACCGCTGCTTTGCCACCAGGATTCACAGAGACCTCCCAGGGTGATGTTGTTGCGGGCGAGCTCTCAGGAAAGCAGTGTGGCTGCTCCGGTGCGAAGGAGTGTCTGGACATATTCCACCTGGCAACATGGGTGGTGTGGCGAAGGTTGATCCATACTGCAGTGGGCAGGTTCCAGACAAACGGTGACCCACAGCGTGTCGGTACGTTGTTAGATGGCAGCCCCCTCATCCAACTATCCTGCGGAGGACTAACAACCCATCCAGGAGAAACCTACTTGTTATGAAACTAAGCAGAAGAAACCGGACTGCCCATTTCGGAATTGGCAGTGGGGTTTGAATGATTTTAATTGTAACTGTATGTTTAATAAAGCCAGTTTAGAAAGCTTGGGATCTCCCAGTTCTTGCTGGGACGGTTTGCTGCTGAGTGTGAAGTGACTGGGATGAGAATCAGCACCTCCAAGTCCCGAGTCCATGGTCCTCAGCCGGAAAAAGGTGGATTGTCCTCTCCGGGTTGGGGATAGGCTCTTGCCCCAAGTGGAGGAGTTTAAGTATCTTAGGGTCTTTGACAGATGGGATCAGAGCAGCATCTGCAGTGATGCGGACGTTCTGGTCTGTTGTGGTGAAGAGGGAGCTTAGTTCTAAGGCAAAGCTGTCGATTTACCATCAATCTATGTTCCTACTCTCACCTATGGTCACGAGCTTTGGGTAGTGACCGAAAGAACGAGATCGCGGATACAAGCGGCTGAAATAACTTTCTCCGTAGGATTGCTGGACTCACCCTCAGAGATAGGTGAGGAGCTCAGTCATCCGGGCGAGGCTCAAAACCGCTGCTCCTCCACACTGAAAGGAGTCAGTTGAGGTGGTATGGGCATCTGATTAGGATGCCTCCCATTTGAGGTGTTTCAGGCATGTCCCACTGGGAGGAGACCCCGGGGCAGACCCAGGACTCACTGGAGAGACTGTGTCTCCCAGCTGGTCTGGGAACGCCTTGGTATCCTCTCTGAAGAGCTGGAGCAGGTGGCTGGGGAGAGGGAAGTCTGGGCTTCTCTGCTTGAACTGCTGCCTCTGCGACCCAGACCTCTGGAAAAGCGGTAGAAGATGGATGGATGTTTAATAAAATTGGCTAAATGTTTTGTATATGGTGTAACTGCATAATGGTAAATTATTTAACACCTCTTGTTAGGGCTGTGCGATATGACAAAAATTCATATCACAATATGTCATATCACAATAACAATATATATCACGATATACATTTTCTGTAAGTTGTACAGTTTAAATAAAAAAGGACCATGTTTTTTTTTTTTTACTTTCTTTTACTTTCTTTTTGCTCTCCTCTCGGCGCCACACCAGTCGGCTGCCTTTTGCAACAGCGGCTCGATTCCGAGTTTTTTTTCCCTTCCTCTCTTTTGATCACTTTTTTTTTTCACCCCACTTATATCACGGACACACAGATCATCCCAAATGTCTCCTGAGCCGGTGGACGGAGCCACTGTTTATAGCAGGATACGATATAACAGGGAAGAGCTGCTAGCATTTAACCGCCACCCGGTCCCACTGGAAAAACTCGACATACCGAGAGAACTGAGGCGAAAACGCCGCGGCTGCCGGGCTGGAGTAAGGCGGAGGACAAAAAATATAAGGTACAGACCCTCCCTTCCATCTGTTGTCATGGGAAATGTACGGTCGATACTGGGAAAGTTAGATGAGCTAGCGGCTATCTCCCGTTATGATAGCACTTACCGGGAGTGCTCTCTCCTTTTGTTTACTGAGACGTGGCTAACTGAACTAGCAGCAGATGCTAACATTGAGCTGGAGGGTTTTCACACGATACGAGCTGACCGAACACCAGAGAGTGGCAAAACTAGGGGCGGTGGAGTGATCATGTATGTTAACAACAACTGGTGCAGACCGGGACATATCACTGTTAAACAACGACACTGCAGCAAAGACATTGAGTTGCTAGCTGTTAGCATGAGGCCTACATATCTCCCGAGAGAACACTCACACGTGATCTGCATTGTTGTTTATGCAAATCCGACGGCGAACGCTGGGACAGCGCGTGACGTCATCCATTCAGTAACCAGCAGGCTGCAGACAGAACACCCAGATGCTCTTCTCCTCATCTCAGGCGATTTCAACCACGTTTCACTGTCTTCCATTCTGCCCACTTTCACCCAGTATGTCACATGCCACACTAGAGACAATAAAACACTGGATTTGTTCTACGCAAACACTAAGGAGGCGTACACCTCATCACAACTCCCCCCACTTGGGAGATCGGGTCACAACTTGGTTCATCTCCGACCGGTGTACAAACCCCTAGTGCACAGACAACCTCCGGCCATGCACACTGTGGAGTTATGGTCTGAGGAGACAATGGACACTCTAAAGGACTGTTTTGAAGCCACTGCCTGGAAGCAGCTCTGCGATCCACATGGTGAGGACATCGATGGCCTCATTCACACCTTCACGGGCTACCTCAGCTTCTGTGTGGACAAATCCGTTCCCACCAAGACCATACGGCGTCACTCAAACAACAAACCCTGGATCAACCCTGAGATAAAAACACTTCTGAGAGAGAAGAAGAGGATCTTCAGGTCGGGGAACAGGGAGATGCTGAAGTCCGTACAGAGGGAGCTGAGGAGAAAGATCAGAGAAGGCAAGGACAGCTTCAGGAAGAAGATGGAGGACAAGCTGCAACAGAGCGACATCAGCGGGGTCTGGAGAAACCTCAAAACCATCTCGGGGCTCCAGAATACCTCCCCCCAGGCCACGGGGGGCAGGGAGTGGGCGAACAACCTGAATCTGTTTTTCAATAGATTTGACCAACCGCCCTCCCCCCTGTCTGCACAACAACCACTGCTGCCTCTAAGAAATCAAGTCCTGCTACCCACTCCCCACTCCACCGACACCCCCCCCACTCCCAGCACACAGCCCCCCATCCTGACCCTGACCAAGACCCAGGTGAGGACGGAGCTGAGGAAGATCAAGGCGAGGAAGGCGTCGGGACCGGACGGCATCAGCGCAAAGCTCCTCAAGTCCTGTGCAGACCAGCTGTGTGGGATTGTGACGTATATCTTCAACATGAGCCTGAAACTGGGGAGGGTACCACAGCTGTGGAAAACATCTTGTGTGGTACCTGTACCAAAAACTTCCCACCCCAAAGACCTGAACAGCTTCAGACCGGTGGCCTTGACGTCCCACTTGATGAAGACCCTGGAGAGACTGCTCCTTGCTCATCTCCGCCCCCTGGTGGAACCAGCGATGGATCCACTCCAGTTCGCCTACCAGCATGGCATTGGGGTGGAGGATGCGGTGATCTTCCTCCTTCACCGTTCTCTGTCCCACCTGGAGAAGCCCGGGAATATGGTGAGGATCATGTTCTTTGACTTCTCCAGTGCTTTCAACACCATCCAACCGATGATCCTGAAGGACAAGCTGCTGCGCGCAGGGGTGGACCAGCACCTGTCATCATGGATCCTGGACTACCTCACGAACCGGCCTCAGTTTGTGAGAACCCGGGACTGTGTTTCCGACACGATCATCAGTAGCACGGGGGCCCCCCAGGGAACGGTGCTGGCTCCCTTCTTGTTCACTCTTTATACTGCGGACTTCTCACACAACACAACACATTGCCATCTACAGAAGTTCTCTGATGACTCTGCGATCGTTGGTCTCATCTCCAGCGGAGATGAAGCTGAGTACAGAGGGCTTATCCAGGACTTTGTGGACTGGTGCCATCGGAACTGCCTCCAGATCAACGCGAGGAAAACTAAGGAGCTGGTGGTGGACTGCCGCAGGCATGGGCAGCCCCTCACAGCACCAGTAAATATACAGGGAACAGACATCGAGATGGTGACATCCTACAAGTACCTGGGTGTTCATCTGAACAATAAACTAGACTGGTCACACAATACTGACGCACTCTACAAGAAGGGACAGCGCAGGCTGTTCCTGCTGAGGAGACTCAGGTCTTTTGGTGTACAAGGGGCGCTGCTGAAGTCATTCTATGACACGGTGGTGGCATCAGCCATCACTTTTGGAGTGGTCTGCTGGGGCAGTGGCATTACTGCAGCCGATAGGAAGAGACTGAACAAACTGATTAAGAAAGCTAGCTCTGTCCTGGGGCAACGCCTTGATCCGATGGAGGAGATAGGAGAGAGAAGGACGGTGGCTAAACTGTCATCTCTGCTGGAGTCCGAGTTCCACCCTATGCAGGACATACTGGATGCACTGAGGAGCTCATTTAGCAGCAGACTACATCATCCCAGGTGCACAACCGAGAGGTTTCGTAGGTCCTTCCTACCAACGGCTGTCAGACTGTACAACCTAAGCAGGGCTGCTCGCAGAGATAGCAAAAAGACGTAACAAACTAATAGTTTTTTTTTTTGTTTTTTTTTTTAATGCAAAAGATGCAATAGACTTACACAATGGTCCTCTCCGGCATACAACTAGGAACATACCGGTCGCTATGGAGGGTGAGAATATGTATGGGCACATAATCATACCATGTAGGATAACTAAATAGACGGTTATGCTGTTTCATCCCACCTAGCAACAATGCTCTGCACTGTGTGTGTTTATATATTTACATATTTATTCCATCTAGCTACAATGCTCTGCACTGGGTGTGTTTATATTTATATATCTATATATTTATTCCATCTAGCTACAATGCTCCGCACTGTGTTTTTATATATCTACATATTATTCCATCTAGCTACATTGCTCCGCACTGTGTGTGTTTATATACTTGCATATTTATTCCACCTAGCTGCAATGCTCCATACTGTGGGTGTTTATATATTTACATATTTATTCCATCTAGCTACAATGCTCTGCACTGTGTGTTCATATATTCATATATTTATTCCATCCAGCTACAATGCTCTGCACTGTGTGTCTGTGTGTGTGTGTGTGTATATATATATTTTATAGTAATATGTACATATGTATATTAGCTGCTCTTGCTTGCTTGTTTTTTCTTGCCTTCTGATTGTTGCTCTGAGTGTTGCTATCCCTGTGCTGTTGCAATCCTGGAATTTCCCCGTTGTGGGACTAATAAAGGCTTATCTTATGTACCCTTTCCCTTATAATTTTGCAGTGTTGTTTTAAAATAGTTTTTTTTAATGTGCATTTGAGACTTGATTCCCATAAATTTCAAGTTTTTCTTCTAAATCATATATGAGTAAAAAGTAAACATATAATAAGTTAAATATTTGCTGAGCCAGAGGAGAATAGCAAAAAAAAAAAAAAAAAAAAAACCCAGATAACATGAAAAAAAAAGTCTGAAAATGAGAAAATTACCCATCGCTCCCATCTACAGATATAAATTAGCTGTTTACGTCTGTGAAACTTTTAAGGTTAGATCCACAGTCTGATGATGAAAAATATTTGATTGGTCATGATCTGAAAGTCAAAGACACAAAAGGTAATGTAATAAAATACATGTGATGACTTCAACTTTATTCATTATTGCTACTTGACAAATTAAAATTATTAGAAATCAAATAGATTACATTAAGAGTCAACTTGCTCCTCCGACCAGTTTTTATTTATTATTTTGCGTTTATGTGCCACCATCATGCACTTTTGCAGCTTTAATGAATTTTTTTCGGACAAAACTAAGAAACTCACCAGTAATTTAAACCAAAGGAGGAGGAGTACAGGGCACTGGTAGACAGATTTGTGGAGTGGACCAAGCAGAATCACCTGAGGCTGAACGTCAGCAAGACCAGACAGATGGTGACTGACTTCAGGAAGAAGAGGACGCCTTCACAGCCATTGTGGATTAGGGGGGAGGTTGTGGAGCTTTTCTACCAGACCGTTGTCGCCAGCGCCATCTCCTTTGCTGCTGTCCATTGGAGTAGCAGTATCAAAGCCAGTGACACCAACAGACTTGTCAAGATTATCAAGAAGGCTGGCTCTGTAATTGGTCTCAGGCTGGAGACCTTTGAGACTGGTGGAGAGCAGGACACTGAACTGATCCATCATGGACAATCCTGATCACCCCCTCCACCACACACTGGACAGACAGCGGAGCACTTTCTCCAGCAGACCGCTACAGCTTCGCTGCCGAACAGTTGGGTACAGGAAATGTTTTCTGCCACATGCCATTTCACTGTACAATGGCTCACTCTAATGTTGAATTCTGGTCATAACTGTGCTGCCATACTGCACCTTACAGTCTTGACTGGTACCTCACATTTCACCCTGCACCTGATAGTCCTGCATTGTACAGCGAGTACGATTCATGTATCCAGACGGATCATCTGCGATGTATATAAAGTTAACTAGGCAATTTTACTTTTCCTGGGTAATTCTTTTTCTGTTATGCTGTGTGTGTTTTTGTCATTTTGGTTATCTACCGTCATGCTGCTGTTGCACTGTCATTTCCCAGTTTGGGATCAGTAAAGTACATCTATCTATCTATTAGCATTAGCAACCTCGGGACTGAAGCCTAACCACACACCTGTTCTGCTGCACGCAGTCGCACACTGCGGGGGAGAACCAGGGTGCTGACAAGTAGTGGTGAGGAGCTTTGCTGAATAAACGGGAGTATGTGCATTTTAAATCACGATATAAACAATATTCTATGAAATGATAGACGTTTTTATATCGTCATGTTGCACAGCCCTACCTCTTGTCATATTTACCCAAAACAGTCATATAGTTAATTCCCAAATACAACTTTTTTTGGCAACACTTGTTGGATAAAAGCAGAAAAAGATAGGAAAGTTGTGTTTAAACTAGGGATGGGCATTCGGTGAAATTTTCTTCACCGATCGTCGGGAGAATTAATGATTAATAATCGGTTAATCATTAACATTTTTAGGTACGTAACAAGGCAGGCAGACTACATTAGAACATCAGGTGCACGGAGAGCCGCACAACTCAAATCCACCTCTCTCTCTCAAATCCCTCTCTCTCTGTTCGCTGTTCTCGTGTTGGCTCGCTCGGGAATCTCGCAAGCTGATTGGCCGAGACGTTTCACCCCGCAAGCTGATTGGCCGAGACATTTTACCCAGCTTCTGTCCCTGCCAAGTGGCCACCCAACAAACGAAGACCGCATTCATTGCTCTATCGCTCGTGTTACTTAGTCTAGCCGCGCGGAACTTTTTGCTGTTCTCTTGTGCCATTTTGTGCGAAATAGTCTTCCCGTCGAGCCACTACGCCGCCTCCTGCAGCTTCTCTCGACGATTCTGCGCCTCTAGCACCTGAGGAGCAGTAAAGCTCTCATTAACCTGTGCAGTAAATCATTTTCATCTTGAGTTACGTATCTTGTTATAAGAATAAAAGTTCTAAAAACATATTTATGTATACTTTATTTACATCTACGTATGTATGTACACTTGCACACACACACACACACACACACACGTGTGTGTGTGTCTTCTACCGAATCTTCATGACCTTCTCAATAAAGTTTCTGAAAAAAAAAAAAGAATCTTCACGACCGCCATTACTCAGCGCGCAACCACTGTTGGCGGTTTCTTCGCGTAATAAGGGTGTTCCATGGACCCTGTCGATGAGGTATATTTGTATGCTGCATTGCAGTGATTGCAGTACACCTGGTCATTTTTTAAACTGAAATGGTCCCACGCAACACTTCGCCGTAACCGCTTCATGATTTGGCGATTGCCCTACGGAAGCTCGTATGTATCAACTGAGGCACGCCAGGGTACGGCGATGGTGTAATGTTGCCCCCTGGTGCCCAAATTTTGCCATTGCATTGTTTGAGGACGGCCGTGCACTAGGCCTAATAACCTTGGATTGTTTAAAAAAAAAAAAACGGTTTGTCGACGAAAATGAACTTCCTCGGTGAAATTCTTAATGATCAATTATCGGTTAATCGGTAAATTATGCCCATCCCTAGTTTAAACTATTATTCACTAAGACTTTACGATCAAAAACATTTTGGTGTGCTTTACATGGCAGAGAGATAGCCTGATAGATGAATAAAATATTGTCCTAGTGTAACATAAAATGACACATTGAGAAGAACACCTGGGGTTCTAACAGGTCTCATCTGGTAGGATGATTTGTTGTTGGTGATTTGCTTAAAATAATCAGGTTTTAAGTATTTTGAGCTTTAGCCATAGCTGCAGATAATCCACCCCTGCTGTCAGACTCTTGTCATGTTCATTGTTGTGTTTCTTTAAATAACCAGTCTCCCACCAAAGCGGTGTACAACGCCCGACACTGGACAGTGGACAGTGAAGAGGAGCCTCCGCCACCGTTCTTCTCCCGCTCACAGACGGCTCCGGTAAGAGAACAAACATAGATAACACAGGGTTACAAAAATAATTTTTTTGTAAGTTGTCTTGTGTTTTTTCAACTGATTTAAGACTGTTTCTCTCGATCAGGTGCAAAGTAAAAACCTGTACTTACTTTGTACTTAGTACTGTGCATGTGCTTACCTTTATATAAAGGTAAGTACATGTAAATTGAATGTTACGTCATCATTGCTCAAAATTCAGAGAATTTCAATACATAAAAAAGAATTTTGCATCATATAAAGCGAAAATACTTGTACATGTAAACAAAAACGTATAAAACGTGGCCATAATTCAAAAAGTTGACCTGATTGAGCAAAATCAATGTAATTTTTGGATTCAACACATCAAAATTGTCTTAAATAAGCAAAAAAAACTTAGACAATAAATTTGATGTTGACCAGTGTAATGGAGCTCGGTAGGAGTCAATTAAAAACTGTTATCTTCTGCATCCAAAGGCGTCTGTCTCAGCCGGAGGACCCAGTAAGGAGCCGTCCGTCCCTCAGAAGGACGACAACATTTTCAAGGCTCCGCCCCCTCCCCCGAAGGCCATCAAATGTGTCACCGTGCCAACGGACCCCTACCAGGACACAGTCACTATGCTCAAGTGTCGCAAAGAACACAAAGAAGTAAACCGAGGGCTTTTTTTTGCATTAAAATGTCTTGTTTTTACTGTTTTTTTCCTTATAAATTTGCAACTTTTTCCCTTGTACGTTTATGACTTTGTTCATGTAAATTTGAAACTCTTCTGTTTTTAAATGTCACTTGTCTGTTTATTTAAATACATTCCACTCAGTATCATTCCTGGTGTTTTCTAGCTGTACACAGTGGTCCAGCACGTGAAGCACTTCAATGACGTGGTGGAGTTTGGAGAAAACCAGGAGTTCACCGATGACTTTGAGTACCTGGCCACTGGTCTGAAGAGCGGACAGCCACTCAACACTCGCTGCCTTAGGTGGGGATCCACCAGAGAACATGGAGTTAAATCTGTATGACAGTTTCATTTTTTTTAACATTTTCTGTCTTCCTTCGCCCAGCGTGATCAGCCTGGCCACCCGCTGTGCCATGCCCAGCTTCCGGATGCACCTCAGGGCCCGAGGGAAAGTGGCGCAGGTCTTCAAGACGCTCATCGACGCTCCGCAGCACCCGGTCAGAACCTGTCCCATGTGTTCTTATGTTTTAGGTTGCAGGTGTAGTGTCAATGCCCAGGGGCCAGATAATGAGGTCCTCCAGTATCTTATGACAGGCCCACTAATAAATTTGAAACTTTCCCCTTCAGTCTTGTAAATTTGCAACTTTTCTTCACACATAAATTTGCAGTTGTCTTCATCTGTTTCGTAAAACTTTTCCCAGTCTTTGTGACTTTATTCAAACAGTTTGCAGCATCCTTCCTTAGTCATCGGTTTATTCTTTTTCCCACCTCTTGTAAATCTGTGAATTTTTCCTCCAATTTTGTAAGTGTTCAACTTTATTCAAAAGTCTTGCCAGTTTGTGACGGTTTTCCCACCTCTTGTAATATTGCAGCTTTTTTTTTCTTATACCTGGCAGGGGAGATGCCATGATCAAGAAGGTGGTTCACCCAGGGTGAGGCTCAGCCATTGCACTCTGGTTGTGCTGACCCCTGCGAATTGGCCAAATGTGGGAATCTCGACTGCATAATTTCTGGTAGTGGGGGACTGCATTCACACTCTCCCCTGATTTTTTTACCGGAGTGGTGGCCTAGTTGGTAGAGCATCCGCCCCACACATGGGAGGCCGGGGTTCAAATCCCGGCCAGGTCATACTGAAGACCATATAAAAGAGGAACGTCCTGCCGTCCTGCTTGGTGTTTAGCAATAATGGAATGGAGGAGGGAAAATTGTGGTGGTGCCTTGCATGACAGTGACCCCTCTGATTCTAGATGTGATTAACATTGTAGACAAGAGAAATGTAATTTCGTTCTACTGTACGTGATTGGCTGTATGGATTGAATGACAGTTTTACCTTTTTACCTTTTTTTTCACCAGTCTCATGAATTTACAGCTCTTTCCCCGACTTTGTGACTATTTCTTCAACCCATCACATTCAGTTGGAACTTTGTCTTTAGGCATATTAATTATTTTTAAAATTAATATACAGTGTTTTTTTCAGTTAAAAAAACATAATAAAATAAATGTTTGGCCACTGGCTTTATTCATCACCTTCTTGTTGGCCCCATTAAGACTGAACTGCATCTACTGTATCTATCCAGTATATCCAGAAATGATAACAGATTGCACCAACACTTCCATTAGCAGACTACTCGGCAGAAAACACAATATAGGTGAAATTCTAATAAGTTTTATGAATATCAAACTAACTCAGGCACATACAGATGCCTCTCAAAGAATTAGGATGTCAAGATTCAAATTAATTTAAAAAAAATCTTATCATTTGAAAAGAGATTTTTGTCTCCATCACCTGTGCAGAACCTGGCCCTGTGCACGGCATCCCTCATGTACATCCTGAGCAGAGACCGTCTGAACATGGACCTGGACCGGTCCTGTCTGGACCTGATGATCCGCCTTCTGGAACTGGACCAGGACCAGGGAGCTGGACCGGACTCTACGGTCCAGTTCAGCGCCCGCGAGCTGGCCAAGATCAAAGAGAAGATCAGGAAGCTGTGTGACACCGTTCACAACAAGCATCTGGACCTGCAGAATATAACGGTAACCACACTGTAAAAAGTGAGAAATGGTGCACAACAAACACTTGGACCTCCAGAACATCACGGTACCAGGTGGTTCTGTTCATGCACTGCAAAAAAATGACAGCTCTGTACTTGTAGAAAATGAACACTCTGCACACACTGGAAAAGATTGTTCCACACACTGTAATAAATGACCAATCTGCTCACCATGTAAACAAAATATAGCTATGAAATGAGGGTTTCCCATTGTAAAAAAAAAAAAATTAAAAAAAATTTAAATACACTCTAAACAAAGACGCTTATGCACACACACTAAAAAAAAAAAAGATTGTTCGGTACACACCACCAGAAATGATTGTTCTAAATGACAGTTCCACACTGTAAAAAAAAAAAAGATTTTCTTGTTAAAAAATAAATTAACAGTTGCATACACACACAGTAATAATGCCTACACACTGTAAAAAATGACAGTACTCCACACACTGTAAAAAAGTAGTGTGCATACACAAAAAGAAGGTTCTCTCCCCAAATACTGTAAAAGTGACAGTTCTGCAACACACTGTAAAAATAGGCTCTGTACACACACTTAAGATGACAATTCTGTACACACACTGTAAAAAAATTACAGTTCTGCAAATGCACTTAGAAGTTGCACCTCTGCACACATCCTGTAAAGATGGCTGCACCGTTGGCATGCATAAAAATGCCAGTTGTACACACACACCCTGTAGAAAGGTGACAGTTCCACAAACGTGCTGCACGTTTGCAGAGCGTGCCCTAGGAGGAGCACGCTCTCCCCAGTGCTGCATGCTGAGCCCTCTACTGTACTCCCTGTGTACCTTTGACTGTATTCCAACCCACCCAACCACCGCCATCGTGAAGTATGCAGATGGCACCACCTTGGGGCGGAGGTAGAGAATCTGTTGCTGTGGTGCCAAGCAAACCACCTGAAACTGAATGTCCACAAAACCAAAGAACTCATACTGGACTTCAGGAAGGAAGAACAGACAGGACCACACCCCCCTCCTCATTAACGGTGACTGCGTAGAAACCGTCCCCACCTTCAGGTTCCTGGGCACCCACCTCTCCTGGTCAGTCAGCACCAAGGGCCTGGTGAAGAAAGCCCAGGTGTGGCTGCACTCCCTCCGTGCCCTGAGGAAGAACAGCCTGGACCAGAAGCTACTGCTGGCCTTCTACCGCTGCTTAGTGGAGAGCGTGCTCACCTACTGTCTGGGAGTGTGGTACGCTGGCTTCACGGCTGAGAACAGGAAGGCTGTGCAGAGGGTCATCAACACTGCCCCAAAAATCTTCTGCGGCCCTCTGCCCTCCCTGGAGGACATCTCCAGAGCCTCCTGTCTCACAAAGATCAAGGTCATCACAGGAAACCCCTCACATCCCGGCCATCAACCTCTGGACGACGGTTCAGATCCCACACCTCCAGACTGACCAAACAGTTTCTTCCCCTGGGCCATCTGGACTGCAATCAGTCAGAGGCCCCACCCCCTCCCTCCGAATGCTCTCATGCACAGAACTGCGGACCTTTTATAATGATCATAAAAACACACCTGTCTTCACACTACATACTTTGATGTATATTGACCCATCTGTGAACCCACTACCGTACCTGTGTATATGTTCAATAATCCTTGGGCCATTTTATTCACTCATGTGTTCAGTTGTGTGTTCTGCACTCCGCACTTTTATGCACATGTTCCATCCATGAAGCCACTACCATACCTGTGTATATTTCCATAATCCTGGGCTGTTTTATTTTTATTTCAGTTGTGTGTTTGTGTGTTGTGTAACTGTGTTTTTATCTGCGCAGTAGCCTGGTGGAGCACCCACAATTTCGTTGAACTGTACAGTGACAATAAAGCCTATTCTATTCTAAAAAAAATTGCACTCCACAACACACACACACTATAAAAATGACAGTTCTGCACAGGAGCTGAATTTATTTTTAATATTTTCCAGACGGGTCACCTAGCCATGGAGACGTTACTGTCCTTGACATCAAAGAGAGCGGGGGATTGGTTCAAAGAGGAGCTGAGGCTGCTGGGAGGACTGGACCATGTCGTAGACAAAGGTTTAAAACCAACAGAGACAGAAAACAAAATCAAGCTCTGATGATACCTTTATAGTGATCACTTCTCTGCCCTCTCACAGTGAAGGAGTGTGTGGAGAACTTGGACCAGGAGAACCAGGAGGAGAAGCTGGTTTCGTCTCTGTGGGGAGCTGAGAGGTGTTTACGCGTTTTGGAGAGCGTGAGTCACAAACACCTGTGAAACACGAATGACTTGATAATCACGTTTGTCAGGGTCAACTCCATTACTTAAACAGAACAGTTTGCTCTGTAAGAGCAGAAATAAACAGAAATGAGTTTAGTTCAACTGCTCTATAGTTAAGAATAAATAGTTTTTAATTACAGAAAATATTAAAAACAGGGTGTCCAGTCCAGAGTACACAAATGCAACAACCGTGTTGGTGGTGGTAGTGGTGATGGGGGTGTTAAGATTACCACAAGTGGATTTTTTTCCTCATAAATTTGCAATTGTTGGCCTCAAAAGTATTTTCTTCAAAGTCAAAAGTTTTGCAGTTAAAACTTGAAAATGTGAATGAAAATAAAAGCTACTCAGTGTTTTATCATATTAGGATTAAAATTACTGATAAAATTATCATGACCAAATTTTTCAGTTTTTCAGTCTTCCAAAAAAAAAAAAAAAAGTCTGAAAATGAGAAAATTACCCATCACTACCATCTACAGATATAAATTAGCTATTAGTTTAAAATCAGTGAAAAGTTAAGTGTAGCGCTACAGCCTGAAGATGCCATTCTGGCCTGATTTAACCTGTTTGCTTCTTACTAAAATTATTTCACATTGGTCATGATCTGAAAATCAAAGACACAAAGGTAATGTAATAAAATACATGTGATGACTTTATTCGTTACTGCTACTTGACTAAATAAAATTAATAGAAATCAAATAAATTACATTAAGAGCCAACTTGCTCCTCTGACCCATTTTATTTATTTATTTTGTGTGTATGTGTCACCATCATGCACTTTTGCAGCTTTAATTAATTTTTTTCAGACAAAACTAAGAAACTCAGCAGTAATTTAAACCGAAGAAACGATGGTCTACTATGGTTTCCACTTAGCTCAACTTAGCATCGTCATTTAACATTTTATAATTAGACGTGGTGTTAACGTTAATTCCCTCCTTTTAAAACAAGGTTAGCGAACTATCCTCTCTGGTGCAGCACGATAGAAAACATCTCTGACAAACAGGAGTAGCAGCTATCTGAACCGATAGTTTAGAGTTAGCATTGGCAACCACCAGACTGAAGCCTAGCCGCCCACCACCACACCCCTGTTCCGCTGTGTGCAGTCACGCACTGCATATGCGGGAGAGAGACAGGGCGCTGACAAGTAGTGGTGAGGAGCTTTACTGAATAAATGGGAGTATGTGCGTTTTAAATCACAATACATATAAACAATAGGTATTCCATGAAACGATAGATGTTTTTATATCGTCATCCAATATACTGTATATTGCCAGATGGCACAGCCCTGATTAGAAGGAAAGCCTCTGAGCTCCATGAGGCTTCACTCCTCATCACTACTGAGGAGCTGCAGCATTTAGCGCTGTTTAAAACCAGTACATTTACTGCTGTTTACAGCCTATTAATGTGGTCTTAGCATGCAACACATACCTTATGACAGGTGCTGTGGGGCACATTGCTCCCTTTATATAACTCTGGCTCCCTCACTCTTGCGGTCTTGGTCAACCACTCACACAGAGCGGCACCTAGGTTTCAATTAGCGCTCCCTCTGCTGGTCGACTCTATAATTGTATTGAAGAATGCAGTTCCAAATACAGTCAAACGTGATATAAATAAATAATTGATTTTTGGAAATGGACTGGCGGGCCGCAGTGAATGAGGGCAGGGGCTGCATGTGGTCCACAGGCCGCCAGTTGCCCATCCTTGAGCTAGACAGTGACTCGTTTATTTTTTTATGTTAATATAAAATCGTGGTAAAATTACTTGAACAGCAGGTATAAAATTTACAAAAAAGTTGCACGTTTACATGAAGGAGTTCTCAATAAATAAGAAAAGCCACATTTCTAAAAACAGTTTTCCTGAGGGTGTACAGAATATTTGGATATTCACTCTATAGTGCTCCTGAATATTAAACGTAACAATTGATATTCCAGACTGTTTGGGGTTTTTTTTGGTACATTTATTACTTTTATCATCAAATTGCTACTTTTTCTATGTGAATTTGTGAGTTTTTCCTCTTACATTTGCAGGGTTTTTTTTTGCTTTGTAAATTTGGTAAAAGTAAATTTGTGTGTGTGTGTGGGGGGTCTGAATACCAAATTTGAAAACTAAACAACAGCGTATCAAAGGAATGGCAACAAATTTTGGGGTCCAGCCCTACTGGTATTTAAAAAGAGAAAAGTTTGTGGTCATTTCTGATGTTCACTTAAACTTCAGGGTTCCTTGTTTTTGTCTGTGATACTCTAATATTTGTTGGTCCTGTAAACACGCTCATACAGCTATAATGAAGCAGTGTTGGGGTGAAATGAAGCGAGCAAAAAAAACTAGTTAAAAGTTTGTCAATTATCTCTGCAGCTGTTCAGGTTCAGTCATTTGAATATTTCAGATCAGGAACAACAACAAACACCACAGACTGCAGCACCCTCATATCTAACAGCAGCCATTAACACTCCCGCTGGGGTCTATTTTTTTCTTTATTGAAACATATAATTTTCTGCAGATGTTAAAATGATAATTTCCCCTCTGATGTTCACAGGTGACCGTCCACAACCCTGAGAACCAGAACTACCTGATTGCCTACAAGGACTCCTCCCTCATCGTCTCCTCTGCTAAGTGAGTTCAGATCATGACGTTCACAACAGAAAACACTCTGCTCCTGCCTATATGAATAAAGTTTTTACTTCTAAAGTAAAAATGTTTCTGTGGCCTGTGAGGATCCACTTCTGTTAAAGGATGTCCTGCCAAAAGGCAGTTTATCCACAATTAAGGCCTTAAATAGCCTTAAAAATTAGTTAAATCCTCAGTCTGCATTTCAAAGGTTTAAAAATGCCAACGACATAATTAACATAAAAGCTGTTTTCTTGTATTGATGGATTGAAATCATCTTAAATTGTAACATTTTCCTTCTAAATTTTAGACTCTTTTCACATAAATTTGAGACTTTTCATAGAGATTACCACTTTTGCCTCATAAATACGAAACTTCTCATCCAACATCAGTGCATGACCTCACAAATGTGCTTCTGGAAGAATGGTCAAAAATTCCCATAAACACACTCGTAAACCTTGTGGAAAGCCACCCTTTGCAGCTATAACAGTGTCAACTCTGCTGGGAATATTACTCAACAGTTGGTTCCAGCGGAACAGTCTGATTGGACAACAGTGATTCCATGACTTGCTGTATTCCCACTGTATATGTATCACTCTGCTTCAGCTTTGTTACTAATAATCATTACCTCCACCAGGCCGCAGGCCGAGGAGGTTATGTTTTTGCTGGGGTTTGTCTGTCTGTCTGTCTGTTGGTTAGCAAGATAACTCAAAAAGTTTTGGACGGATTTCGATGAAACTTTCAGGCGTTGTTGGAAATGGTACAAGGAAGAACTGATTAAATTTTGGGGATGATCCGGATCACCGTCTGGATACAGGAATTTTTTAAAGGATTCTTTAACATTGTGAGATACGGCCCTTTTCAACATGTGTGCAGGCGCAATGGAGGGCGCTGGTCGTCGTGTCTGACGAACACAAACTCCGTGTTCTTCAAAGTTTTAGGCACAAAAGCACGCGAAAAACAGTGGTGGGCCGGGCCCGGCAGCGTGCCTGTGTTTGCGCTACGCTGCAAAAGCTGAGATGGGCAGCTGTCCGGCGCCGGATTATTTGGCAGAAATTCCCCGGGCAGCCATAGGGGCTGCGCAAAAACAAGCTCTCTGCCGGGGAAGCTTCCAAATCCTCTTTTGCCGCGGAGCGCAACCCCAATATAAAACCCATGGCAACCTGTCTACCCAATTTGCATCCGTCAGTGAAGCCCTGAGTGCTGCTTTCAGTGATCTATGAAAACGCTCGCATAACCCATTGGCCTGTGGGTTGTACGCGGTTGTGCGATGAATTGCAACGCCCGCAGCCTGGGAGTTTGGAGATGGAGGAGATGGACACAACAGCAACGCTTCACTTTATTACCTCCGCCAAGGAGGTAATGCTTTTACTACTAAACCGCTAATCCTATCATTGTGAATCCAGTTGCTAGTCATATGTTTTCATGGTCAAGGAATCTGAAAACGTACGCACAAACACTGTATGGGGGGAACTGTGGCGCTTGGCGGAGGTCTGCGCTCTCCCAGTGCTTTTCTAGTTACAGTAATTGTCAGTGGCTTCTTATAATATATAAGAATGTTAATGCTGTGTTGTTTACCTTCATTTTCACAGTGAAGTGCTGTTTTAAAGAGACATTCCTCCAGATGTTTCGGCCCACACTTCGTAAACACTAGGGTTGTAATTAAAGAAAAGATTACATTTGTTACCAGTCAGTTTGCTGATTATTTTTTTCAGTTAGTCAGCTCTTCATTTGGTATATAAAATAGTTTAAAATAGTCTCCAGTATTATCACAATATCCCAGAGCTCACAGTGACCTCAATGTCCTGATTTGTCAAAGGAATAATAAATGTTTGGGGCTTGCAAACCTTTCGGCTTCTCCATATTTGGGGTCGCCACAGCAGATCATGGGTCCTCTTATAGATTAGATTGTACGCTGGATGCCCTTCCTGACACAACCCTCCCAGTTACCTGGGCTTGGGACTGGCACAAGGAGTACACTGGTTTTGTGACACCCCCCCCCCCCCCCAAATGGCTGGATAATCAACATTCCTTTCCCCATTCTGTTATGCTGAGCACTAAGTTAGAAGGTGGAAAGTACCAGTTTTATGGTTTTTGGCATGACCTGGCGGGGGCTTGAACCCACAACCTCCTGGTCTGTTTATCAAACTGATGGTACAAAACTAAAAACTATTTCACTCGTAATGCAAAAACAGGAAAAGTGGCAACATTTTCATGTTTGAGAACCTATAGTGATCATATTTCAGTCCCTCCAGGATTTTGCAGGATTTTTTTTTTTTATTGTTGTGGTAAATTGCAGGGCTCTCCTTGAGGATTTGCCTGAAACGCGTATTGGCTCGTGTCTAGACCGGAGATTCACAGCTTCAAAGCTCATTGACAAGATGTAGTAGTGACTTTTACCTCTAAAGGTGTAAAATGTTAAAACAGTAGCTGTGGTATTAGATTTGCTCGTTTGTTTGTGCTTTTACGGCGTCTGTCCTCACGGGCGTTCCCGAGACGGGGGGTGCCTTTCAGGCAGGTGGAACATTTTCCAACACAGACCCGGCACTTCATGCATGCGGTCATTACGGAGACTTGAGGAGACATTCACTGGTGAGCCGGAGGAAGGAACAATGTGGGAAAACTTGCAAGCGAATGTGTTTTTTTTAAATCACACTCTGTGTTTTGCTGTTGTGTTCTGTATTTACTCACTGTAAACATGGAAGTGAGTGCGGGGCTGCGCCGCATTTGATTGGTCAGATTATTGACATACACGTTTGCACGCTACTCTGGAACAAATTTGATTGATGAAATTGGTGGAAGTTGACAACAATTGGCCAAAGTTGCGGTGGAGTTGCAGTGGTTGGACAAAATTCAAATTATGTAGGACCTGCTGAATTCGCAGGAATTGGTAGAATCACAACATCGTGAAATCCTGGATGGGCTGATATTTTTAGAATTTTTCTTAGAAAATGGCACATAGGCGATTACTTGATTATCAGATCACTTGCTGATTAAGATTGGATTAATCGACCAGACTAGTGAATATCTGGGTGCAAAAAGTCACCATGTCAGTTTCATATTTCCAAATGTCACATCTGTTCCCAACAAAATAGATGAGCTGAAGCTGGATTTATCATCCTGATCAGCCAACCATAATATCTATGTGGTGACTGGATTCCATTTCATCTGAAGGGCACAGGAGTGTGCAGAAACTAATCCTAGCCACTTCAAATGGTGCATCACTGTGGAAATGAAGGTGTACAACACGGCATTTATCAGGCAGTCATTGGTTAATATTGTAACTCCTGAAATCCCTATTGTCCAATCAGTTTGCTTGATCAGAACTAACTGTTGTATGATTATAAATAATGACTTATGCACTGCACAGTATCTAATTTTGTTCTACAAGCGTGTGAAATGACAATAAGCCCATGTGTTCAGTATCTATTAACTTCATGCCAGGGAGGCTGATGTCTGATCATTGGAGCTGGTGAACAGTAACGTTGTCAACCAGTACTGGTCATCTGAAAAATGATGAATCGGCTCCAGTAATCAGTTGACCCTAATTAAAGATCAGACTTTTTCCCTTTATCCTCCATCATGCATTTATCGCAGATTTGTTATGAAGTTTGGTCTGGAAGTCCGGTTATGACTCCCATCTTAAATCAGAGTTGCCATCTCACTAGTGCCCGTTGGTCCTTTGAGTCCCTGATCCTTCTGCGGTGAGGGTGATGGTTTGGACAAAGACAGGGCTGTTTTTAGGGGTGGTTGACCCAGTCATCAGTCTGAACCTTCAGCTGTCTACTCCGTTAACTCAATTAACCCCAGTAACTGCGGGCCGAACAAGAGAGCAAGCGAGTGCCGCCACATAAACGCTGCCCGTTTAAAAGTGTGCATTCATGTGGTCTTCTCTACTGATTCACTCCTCATTTATAAGGATTCCTCCTTTTCACTGACTCCACTTTTCCTTTTTTGTTCATTTCCAAACTCGCTGCTCTTATTGTTTGAGCCCTTCACCCCTGAGTGTCTGCATTGAAACTAATTTAATAAAGTACTTCTGTTTATTATTGGCCATCATCATCTGCATCCGGACAAAAAAGTTTCAGTGTTATGAATTCACCAGCTGCCAATTTTAAAAGGGCCCATATCATGTTTTTCTATGTTTTCAGACTTATCTACATTACAACCATGAATGATCATCTTAAGTGCCCAAAGGCTCAAAAAACAAGGTGTATGTGATCTGTTTTATATTATTATTTTTTGTCCGGTATTGCCAGAGAAATAACACCGTCAACACAGTTGGTTCAGTAGCTCAAGTCATTGTTGGCGTAACCTCGTCGATCAGGCCACTACCGTTAACCAAGCTGGCCTATGGCAGTCAGTCTTTTACAAAATTTTCTCTAATCTATTCACCCCACTTGATATCATCCCAGCTGGATCAGCTATCAACACTTAACCATATACATCGGTGTGAAAAAGTGTTTGCCCCTTCCTGATTTCTCATTTTTTTGTGTTTGTCACACTTAAATGTTTCAGACCATCAAACAAATTTAAATATTAGACAAAGATAACACAAGTAAACACAAAATGCAGTTTTTAAATGAAGGTGTTTATTATTAGGGGTAAAAAAAAAATCAACCCTACATGGCCCTGTGTGAAAAAGTGATTGCCCCCTAAACCTAATAACTGGCAATGAGTCTTTTTACAGTGCTGTGGAGGAATGTTGGCCCACTCATCTTTGCAGAATTGTTGTAATTCAGCCACATTGGAGGGTTTTCAAGCATGAACCACCTTTTTAAGGTTGTGCCACAGCATCTTAATCAGATTCAGGTCAGGACTTTGACTAGGCCACTCTGAAGTCTTCATTTTGTTTTTCTTAAGCCATTCAGGGGTGGACTTGATGGTGTGTTTTGGATCATTGTCCTGCTGCAGAACCCAAGTGTGCTTCAGCTTCAAGTCACAAACAGATGGCTGGACATTCTCCTTCAGGATTTTTTGGTAGACAGCAGAATTCATGGTTCCATTTACCACAGCAAGTCTTCCAAGTCCTGAAGCAGCAAAACAGCCCCAGACCATCACACTACCACCAACATATTTTACTGCTGGTATGACGTTGCTTTTCTGAAATGCTGTGTTACTTTTATGGTGGGTGTAATGGGACACACACCTTCCAAAAAGTTCCAACTTTTGTCTCGTCAGTCCAGAGTATTTTCCCAAAAGTCTTGGGGATCATCAAGATGTTTTCTGGCAAAACTGAGATGAGTCTTTATATTCTTTTTGCTCAGCAGTGGTTTTCGTCTTGTAACTCTGCCATGCAGGCCATTTTTGCCCAGTTTCTTTCTGATGGTGGAGTCATGAACACTGACCTTAACTGAGGAAAGTGAGGCCTGCAGTTCTTTGGATGTTGTTGCAGGGTCTTCTGTGACCTCTTGGATGAGTCGTCGCTGCGCTCTTGGGGTAATTTTGGTCGGCCGGCCACTCCTGAGAAGATTCACCACTGTTCCATATTTTTGCCATTTGTGGATAATGGCTCTCACTGTGGTTTGCTGGAGTCCAAAAGCTTTAGAAATGGCTTTATAACCTTTTCCAGACTGATAGATCTCAGTTACTTTGTTTCTCATTTGTTCCTGAATTTCTTTGCATTGCAGCATGATGTCTAGCTTTTGAGGATCTTTTGGTCTACTTCACTTTGTCAGGCAGGTCCTATTTAAGTGATTTCTTGATTGAGAACAGGTGTGGCAGTAATCAGGCCTGGGTGTGGCTAGAGAAATTGAACTCAGCTTTCCAAAGATATGATAAACCACAGTAAATTTATGTGGTTATAAATTAACTGTGGTTACCGGGGGGGGGGGGGGGGTGTCACTTTTTCCACACAGGGCCATGTAAGATTGGATTTTTTTTTTTTTTAACCTTAATAATAAACACCTTCATTTAAACTGCATTTTGGGTTTACTTGTGTTATCTTTGTCTAATATTTAAATTTGCTCGATGGTCTGAAACATTTAAGTGTGACAAACATACAAAAAAATGAGAAATCTGGAAGGGGCAAACACTTTTTCACACCACTGTATCGCTTTCCTCGAGTTTATTGTAGCTTATTTTACTGTAGTTTATCATACTCTTGGTCCGTTCCTAAACCTCAAAGCAATGCAAAATGGGGTGTGTTCAACAAGTACTTCCAGGTCTTGAAATCTAATTTATTTATTTATTTATTTATGCATGCGGCTGACATGGGGTGAACCTCTTGTAACCTGAGATCATGTTGAGACATTCCTAAAGCCTGAATCCCCTCATCCTTGGTCCAAAAGGACCATCTAAGTAACACAGTCAAAATGTTGTATAGACAAATAAATACACATGACAAACAAATTTATTTCCAGAGCTTCATTTCTTTGTCTTGATTTTTCAACAAAACTATAAAGAATCCACTGGCCCTGCCAACTGGTGTGTAATTATGCATTCTACTGCAGTTTTTGTCCACTGACTGACTGTCATGGATTACATAGAAACAGAAAATAGATGTCCAAAACAGAAAAAAACATGCTCAGTGGATGAGTAGTTTAGTTTGAAATTACATCTGACAAGAAATCAGATCTGTAGAAAAGTAATTTTCTTCCTGAGAGTGTGGGCAAGTAGTGTTTTTCCAACCATTTATTGAATTTATTCTTTTTTTCATGTGATGCTATACATCACTTAGGATTGTGTCATGCAAGTTCAGTGTGATTCCAAGTGAAAATTGTTGCATATTTGCTGTAAGTTGTTTTTTTTCCCCCCAATCTCCAATGAAGTCGTGAGCTGTCACAACCCAGTGAGATACTACCCTTGGAGTCAACCACAGATCTCAGAAATGATGAAAGTGGGAGGGTGGTGTGAATCATTTAAAGAAGCATGTCCTTGTGAAGAAGGGTGTTTAATGTGGGGAGAAGATGGTGCTAATCTCCAAGGTATTATGATGACTAAGGCAACAGACATAAACATGTGGCACTTCTGAGGAACTTTAGAGGAAAGGTGAATCACAAAGATAGCAAATTATAAACCTAAACCGTGGCTTAGATTTATAAGTTAAAAAAAATGGCTGCTTGGTCAACTGCAAGTTGAAAGTCTTGGTCAAGACTGAATTTTTTTCCTTTTGTCAGTGTTGACCGTTCAGTTTATTCTTAAGCTTGAGCTTATTCTTCTCCCGTTATTCCCCCCTCCCCTTTCATTTTTCCTCCTCCAAGCTCATCCCGATGTTCTGGTTCCTATTGATTCGTTGCTGTCATTAGATTTAATTGGTTTCCAACATGCAGCTCCTGACCGTGTCTGTGGCTGCAGCTGCCCTCGGTTTGTGGATGTTTTCCTCTGAATGGTTCTCTGTCTGATGATAGAGGAGAAAAGGAAGCCATCAGACATCTGGTTGGGAATCCAGTGTTTTGTGGAGATGACACGGGGACTGAAATGATAATGATGAACTCACATCAGGGACAGGCATGGGGCTGACAGTTCTACAGGGAAAAAAAACATGCTAATTTATGAGGGAAATCTTTGAAAGTGATGGAGGAAAAATCAAAATTTGCAAGTAAAAAATGTGAATTTATAATACAATATTTACACATTTTATCAAGAGAAATTACAGATTTGCAAAACAAATCTTGCAAAGTTACAAGCCAAAAAAAATGAAAATTTATAGGAAAAAAATGACACATTTGCAAAATACAACACTAAAAATCATAAAGGAACAAGGCATACCAGTTCATAGGTGAGATTTTACTGTTGTAAAAATGTCAAAATAAATGTGGAAGGATTTGAATATAAAACTGTTGCTCCTTTAACTGTTTGTTGATACAGATGGTGTCTAATCAGAGATCATGGTGTACATGTATAGCTCTGGAAAATGGTAAGAGACCAAAGAGACCACTGCAAAATTATCATTTTATCTGGTTTTACTATTTATATGCATGTGTTTGAGTAAAATGAACAATTTTGTTTTATTCTCTAACCTACTGAAAACAACTCGCCCAAATTCCAAGTCAAAATCAATGGTAAATTATGTTCACTTATATAGCACTTTCTCATCTCTAGATGACCAAAGCACTTTACAGACCCTGCTATCCACACATTCACACACTGATGGCGGTGGAGCGGCCATGCACCAGTGCTGGCCTGACTCCACCAGGAGCAACTGGGGGTTCAGTGTCTTGCTCAAGGACACTTTGACATGCAGACTGCAGACAGAGCGGGAATCGAACCCCTGACCCTCTGATCAGTAGTGGGACACACTACACCTGCACCATAGCCGCCCAATATCATCAAGGGTGGTATCTCACTGGGATGTGACGGCTTGAGACTAGCTGGAGAATGGCACTCTGGAGGGAATTTTCAGAATGTCTCCAAACATTCTGGGCACTTCTTAGTTTCTTCTCCTGAGTCACAGGGTCTCTCACTCGTCTCACAGGAATTTTGAACATGTTCAGAAATTTTGTGTGAAAGCTTTTCCTTCAAAGTAGTCTCAGATACTCAAATTGCTTGTTTACCATAGATGTAAAGATGCCAATTTAGGGACGATTTTGTGGTGGTCTCTTAATTTTTTTTCTGGAGCTCTGTATGAATATGATGGTTATGACAACAAACTTTCCATAATCTAATATTGTAAAACATGCATTATCACACACGTCTGAACCTCTATCTTATTACACAATAGTTTGCTGCCTTTCTAGGTAATACCAATTTAAAGATTTAAAGGCCCTTAAAATTTCCTATACAGAAAATGTGCACATCAGAGCAGCAAGAAGAAACAGTGAGTAAAGAAAATTGAGAAATATACTTGAATAATGAAAATCTGCATGCATTCAAAAACATAAAAATGGGTTGACAGAGCTATAAGTTGCAGTACAGGTGCATCTCACTAAATTAGAATATCATCAAAAAGTTGATTAATTTCAGTAATTCAATTTATAAAATGAAACTCATTTTTTTATATAGATTCATTACAGACAGTGATATATTTCAAGTCTTTATTTCTTTTATTGTTGATGGTTATGGCTTGCAGCTCATGAAATCCTGAAAATCAGTTTCTCAAAAAATTAGAATATGACATAAGATCAATTTAATTTTTTTTTTTTTGTTTTTTTTTTAAATAGAAATGTTGGCCGACAAAGTATTTCCATGCACCCACTCAATACTTGGTCAGGGCTCCTTTTGCATGAATTAATACTGCATCACTGTGGCATGAAGGTGATCAGTCTGTGTTACTGCTGAGGTGTTATGAAGGCCCAGGTTGCTTTGATAGCGGCTTTCAGCTCATCTGCATTATTGGGCCTGGTGTATTTCATCTTCCTGTTGATGATACTTCATAGATTCTATATGGGGTTTAGGTCAGGAGAGTTTGCTGGCCAATAAAATATGGTGATTCCATGGTCATTAAACCAGGCTTTAGTACTTTTGGCAGCAGTGTGGGCAGGTGCCAAGTCTTGCTGGAAAATGAAATCAGCATCTCCATAAACCTTGTCAACAGAGAGAAGCGTGAAGTGCTCTAAAATGTCCTGGTAGACAGCTGCATAGACTTTAGACTTGATAAAACACAGTGGACTAACACCAGCAGATGACATGGCTCCCCAAATCAGGTGCCAAGTCCTGTCTCTTGGAAATCAAGGTCCCAGAGTCTGGAGGAAGAGTGAACAGGCACAGAATCCAAGTTGCTTGAGGTCCAGTGTGAAGTTTCCACAGTCAATGATGACATGTGGAGCCATGCCATCTGCTGGTGTTTTTCCACTGTGATGGCACCTGCTCACACTGCCAAAAGTACAAATACCTGGTTTAATGACCATGGTATCACTGTGCTGGATTAGCCAGCAAACTCTCCTGACCAAAATCCCATTGAGAATCTGTGGTGTATTGTCAAGAGGAAGATGAAATACAGCAGACCCAACAATGCAGACGAGCTGAAGGTCACTATCAAAGGAACCTGGCCTTCCATAACACCTCAGCAGTAACACAGGCTGATTGCCTCCATGCCATGCTGCACTGATGCAGTAATTATGCAAAAGGAGCCCCGACCAAGTATTGAGTGTGTACATGGACACACTTTTCAACTGGCCAACATTTCTAATAAAAATCAATTTTTTTTTTAATTTTATGTAATCTAATTTTTTGAGAAACTGAATTTGGGGTTTTCATGAGCTATAAGCCATAACCATCAAAATTAAATAAACACTGGAAATATATCACTCTGTGTGTAATGAATCTGTATAATATGAGTTTCACTTTTTGCATTGAATTATTGAAATAAATCAACTTTTCAATGACATTCTAATTTATTGAGATGCACCTGTATATGACTTTAACCTGAATGGGGGGGGGGGGGACATATTTACTCAGTGTGTGGATTTATTTTGTAAAAATTATTTGGCTTATTACTCAGTCACCAGAAGCAGTATAAGAACTTTTTCAAGAGTTACACAGAGGCAAAAATGAAAAGAAAAAACTACATTAATAACACAAATATAAAAACTGGAAAACAGGGTAAATACGGTAACTTAAGGGTGGCCTCCTTTGCCCAGGTAAAAGTCGAGTTTTCATTGCTGACCTGCTGGTTTAATTTCAGACATTTCAGTGATTTTACTACATTTTGCTGCATCTGTGGTAAGGGGCTTTTTTCTCCTTTTAATTTTCTGCATCTCTGCTCCTCTTTTCTTTTGAGCAACACCATGACCTTCCATTTGGCGCTGACAGGAGATGTTATGTCCATTTTTAATAGCGTTTTGTTTTTGTTTTGTTTTGTTTTGTTTAAATCAGGAACTGAGCAAGTTTGGAGTGAGTGCCGACCATAAAATAAGTAAAGTAGTATTAACAGTAGGAATAAGCAATTACAGTTAAACCAGGAGTTTACATACACTGCATAAAAAGACAACCTTTGTTTTCCTCACTGACATTAAATCAGACTAAACTTTTTTTCTGTATTAAGTCAGTTAGGATTATCAAAATTATTTCTATTTGCTTAATCATTTTTAAAATAGTTAATTTTTTAGAGAAGTTGTTACTACTTTCTTCAAAGTCAGAAGTTTACATACACTAATATCAGGAAGAGAATTGTGGACCTTGACAAGTCTGGTTCATTCTTGGGTACAATTTCCAGATGTCTGAAGGTGCCACATTCATCTGTTCAAACAATTATACACAAGTATAAACACTGTGGAAATGCCCAGTCATCATACCGCTTAGGAAGGAAACAGGTTCTTTGTCCCAGAGATGAACATATTTTGGGGCGAAATGTACGTACCAACCCCAGAACAAAAGCAAAAGACCTTGTGAAGATGCTGGCTGAAGTTGGAAAAAGTGTCATTGTCCACAGTGAAACCAGTCCTGTACCAACATGGGCTGAAAGGCCACTCAGCAAGGAAGAAGCTATTACTCCAAAAGCTGCATAAAAACAGTTTGCAAATGCACACAGGAACAAAGTTTTAAAAAAACACTTGCAAATTTGGCAGTTTATGGTGATTTAATGCTGGGTAGACCATGGCCCCAATTGACATTCATGCATTTATAGGAGTGGCTACCTTGTACCAAGATGACAACTCCATTGACAGATTTGCTCCAATGAACAGCAATAATGTTCATAGATAACTGTTCATATCTATGTAAATTTATGAAAAAATGCAAATTTGCAAGAAAAATATGCAAATTTATTTAAAAAAAATGTCAAGAAAATAAAACCCCACATTTATGATGGAAAAAACAAATATAAATGTAGCAGGATGAGGGGAAGTGCTAATTTCCATTTTTATGTTAAGTTTGCTACAAAGTTTTGCAAAGTTAGAAGGAAAACTTATGGTTACAGGTGGTGGAAATTACAGAATTTGCAAGAACAAAAGTCAAATTCATGTGAATAAAATTTCTAATTTTTCAATAAAACTTGAAAGTTTAAAAAGGGGAAAAATGCTACCTATTTCTGATGTAGACAGATCAGTTTATGCTCATAAGTCATTTTAATTTTAAGGTTAAACTGTAATATTGGTATCTACCTCCTGACATAAGTTGAACTGAGTTAAACCCTCAAAGATAATATTTTGTTTTCTTGTTTTCTCGTCAGGGCCCTCAGGAGGTGTGAGGAGATGATCCAGCGATACAGCAGGGAGGTGAACTCAGACGGAGGAGGAGGACTGGTGGGTAAAGCTGTCGAGGACTGCATGAGGGCCATCATTGGCGTTCTGCTCAACCTCACCCATGACAACGGTCAGTGATAATGAAAATCTAGCATCATTAAAACATCCAGAACCATTTCTGGTGATAACTTGAGTGCGCAAAGTGTCTGGTGCCCATGTTTCTGCCCAAGGGTCCCGATGAGCTGGGCCCAAACGAGCTGCTTGGGTCCACCCTCCACTGGACTCACCACCTACAGAAGGAATCATGGGGGTCCATATGGGGTTTGGATGGCAGTTGAAGGTTGAAACCTTGGTGTTCTGATTGCCAGCTTATGAATTCTGCTTTTGGACGTCACCTCTGTGGTGGGGAAAGAGCTTGAACTTGTGCACAAGGTTGAGAGGTTCTGGCTAGACATAGTCAGGCTACGCACATCTCAGGTTCTGGAACCAGTCTTCTGGAGAAGGGCTGGACCTTGGCCTTTTCTGAAGTTGTCCCAGATGAGACACGGCAAGCAGGGGCAGGTATTGTTGTATTCCCTCCATCTTGCTCCCTTTATGTTGCCGTTTTCCCCAGTGGATGAAAAGGTTGTTTCCCTTTGCCTTCGGGTTTGGGAAATGGTTCCTGACTCTCATTTGTGCCTCTGTGCCAAATGGTAGTTCAAAGTACCCACCCTTTTTGGAGTCTGTAACTGGTGTTCTGGAACATGCTTCCAAGAGAAGCACTTTGCCTAGGAAGGGCTCTCATAAATAGATGAACGGTAGATATTGCATGAATGGATGGATGGAACTGATCCAGAGTAGCCCAGACTGCTGCTTGGCTCACATAGCACCATGATCCTCATAATCCTTCCTGCAGGTGGTGAGCCCACTGGAGGGTGGACCCATGTGACTCCTTTGGATACACTGGGTCCTGGTTGTAACTTTTTACAGCCAGATATGCTGTGTCCAAATGCAGAACTAATAGATATAAAAATTAATTTGTCCCTGCTACATCGGCCATGTAACTTCTGACTTTTTCAGTTTGCAGTATGTGGATCTTGGAAGTGTGTATTGTTGTTCTTCAGTTGTTGGTTCTGTAGAGCTAATTACCCCAATAGGGATAATAAAGTTTACCTTGACTTTGACCTCTTTCAAAGGTATCTACTGAACTCTTCCATGTTACAAAATTTACCCCCCCCCCCCCCCCCCAAACACGTTTTTCTATAGGTGACCAAAAAGCTAGAAATGGCCCTGGAAACCTTCCATCATCAGTGTGAATGAAATTGTCAATTGCTGTTGCTGCTGTGTTGCTAAAATCCTCATATGAATGAACTGACGTCTGTGGTGATGGTTGTTGTTGTTCAGAGTGGGGCAGCACGAAGACGGGGGAGCAGGAGGATCTGATGGTCACCGCTCTGAACTGTGTCCTTAAAGTCCCGCAGTATCTGCCTCAGGAGCAGAGGTTTGACATCAGAGTCCTGGTTAGTGGAACTACAAATCTACTTTATTATCACCTGTAGGATTCACTCATTTCTCTGTTTTTGTTTTGTACTGTAATGACTTCATTGCTTTTTGAATGTTCTGAGAATTTATCACATTGATCTACAACCTGTGACTCCTTTGTCCATAACCAGTAACTCTCTGTGACTTTGACGAGAGAGAGAGAGCGAGAGAGAGAGAGAGAGAAGTCAAAATTTAATTTTTTCAGGGGAAAAAATACCACAAGTTTGAGTATTTTTTTTAATTTAAGAGAGCCACAAATATACAAGAAGTTAAAAAAAAACCCTTTAGGACAAATTTAGGAACATTACCTTCCAAATATCTAAAGAAAAGGTTTAAAAATGAAACAAATCTTAAAATAAAAACAAAAATGCAAGAAAAAAGGTTCAGAAATTACCAAAGAAAACTCAGACATTTGTTTTAAAAAAGTGCAAATTTTAAAGTAAAAATTTCAGGATTTTTTTTTTTGTTTGTTTTTAAAAAAAACCTCAAATTTCAGGGTAAAAGGCCTCAGCTGCATGGATAAAACATCTGAGTACTCAAGTACATTCATTTTGCCTTCTTTTTCCATAATTTAGTTTCTTTTTTTGTCTGACAAAAAAACTAAATTAATTATAAAACATCTGAGGTTTAAAGAATAATAATTGCAACTTTATGAAGAAAAAGTCACAATTTAAAAAAAAAATCCTTAAAAGATGTATGCAAGCACGACTGCCTACAGACCTGACTCCGTCACACCAGTTCTGTCAGGAGGAATGGGCCAGAATTCCAGCAGACTATTGTGAGAAGCTTGTAGAAGGATCCCCAAAATGTTTGAGCCGTCATACAGTTTAAAGGCAATGCTACCAAATACTAAGGAAATGTATGTAAACTTCTGACTTTGAAGAAAGTAATAGAATAGAATAGGCTTTATTGCCATTGTACAGTTGTACAGCACAATGAAATTGTGGGATTGTGGCAATTCTAAAACATGATTTAGCAAATATAAATAATTTTGGTGATCCTAACTGACCTGAAACAGGAAAAGTTTAGTCTGCTTTAATGTCAGTGAGAAAAAAATGTGGGTTTTTTGTGTTATGTGTCTTTTTATACAGTGTATGTAAACTTCTGGTTTCATCTTAATTTTTTCTTGAATCCCTGGTATCTGGTGTTGTGTCTGACTGTGTGTCCCGTTCTGTTTCAGGGTCTGGGCCTGCTCATCAACCTGGTGGAGTACAGTGCCAGGAACTGCTTCTGTCTTTTGGAGATGGAGATGGAGGAGGGTCAGGGCCCCTGTGACTCCACTGTGGTACTCAGCCCTCACAACCAGAACCTGGGTGAAACCGGACCGCTCAGCGCCATTGCTGCTCTTGTTCAGGTTAAAAACAAACTTGTTGTTTTAGGTTGCAGACCGCTGATATAAATAAATAAAATGACATAACCCTAGGAGTGTAATGGAAAGCAAAAAACTCCCATTCTCCTCCTCAGCTGTTCCTTCAGAGGGAGCGGGCCGCCATCCAAGCTGAGGCTCAGACCGACGACCTCATCAAGGAAGTGCCAAAGGCCTCAATGGACCAGAGCGGGGAGTGGCAGGAGACTGGCGGGGAGATCCAGTGGGTCGCCAACGATGACGGCGGCAACAAAGAGGACGACGGCAAGAAGAAGAGGAAGACTGATGAGGAAGACGAAGAGCTGGATCTAAACAAAGGCACTACCGCTGAATCATGGGTTAATCAGCGCTGAGCTTATCTGATTTTAGGCAAATAACCTGATGTGCATTTCTTGTTTTTCAGTTCTGCAGCATGCAGGGAAGCACATGGAGGACAGCATTGTGGCCTCGTACACGGCACTGCTGCTGGGCTGCCTCTGCCAGGGGAGCCCGGTCAGTTTGATAATATTTACAATAATAATATTAGTTATTTATATCTGGATGATACTGAGAGTCGTTTCTGCCTATAAAGAAGAATACACAAGTGCTACGGGACCCTCAGCCACTAGGGGGCCCTCAAGCACTTATCACGTTCTAAATACAAGTGAAATATGTTGCCAGGCTTAAAACACATTTGTCTCTTTTTACCTCCGCCAAGGAGGTTGTGTTTTTAACGGAGGTTTGTCTGTTTGTTTGTCTGTCTGTTACCAACATAACTCAAAGTTATGAATGGATTTTGACGAAATTTTCAGGACAAGTCCGAAATGGGACAAGGAAGAAATGATTAGATTTTGGGAGTGATCTGGATCACCATCTGGATCCAGGAATCTTTTTTAAAGGATTCTTTATCATTGCGAGATAGGGCCATTTTTAGCATATGTGTATATAATCAAAGACTGATCCGGATCCTGCAAAAAATCCAGATACTGTGATCCAGAACAGGAAATAATAGGGGATCTTTGGAATTTTCATCACTGTAAGGTGTAACAAATTAAGATATAAACATACAACAAACACCAAAATATAGCCAAGACACTGAGGAATCAGTAGTGTGCCAATGGATTTGTTGTATCTTCAAAAGCTATGGAGCTATATCCAGAAGAAAACCACCATTACCGAAAAAGTGCTTTTTGTCAATAACTACTGAACTCATAAAGATATCAATGTGAATCCAATTGCTAAAGGTATGTTTTGATGGTCAAGGAATCTGAAAATATAGATAAAATAAATGTAGGACTATTATATTTGGGGAAAATCCCAATATTAGGGGGAACTGAGGTACTTGGCGGAGGTCTGCGCTCTCCAAGTGCTTTTCTAGTTTAAGATGTTTTCATATTTGGTCTCATATTTGTGACTCTCTCTTCCTGTGTGTCTTCCAGACTAATGTGACTACTGTGAGAGAGAACCTTCCCAGAGGAGATTTCTCAATCATGACAGAAATGCTGAAAAAGTTCCTCAGCTTCATGAACCTCACAGTAAGTCACTGTCACTTCATCAGTCACAAAAACGCACAAGTTATTTTATTAAATATAAACAGAACTGCTTGTAAAAGATTTTTTAATTATGAAGCATTTCTCTTAAATTTGAAGTTTTATCTGTATTTTTGTCCTATAAATTTCACTTTTTCTTGTTGACTTTTCAGTGAAATTTGCAGCTTTTGTGGTAATTTTCAGTTCTTACTGGTAGATTTGTGCTTTTATTCCAGTAAATCTTGTGACTTTTTATTGTAAACATGTTTAAGAAATTTAGTAGTGAAGCTGAAAATTATTAAAGAAAAAATACATTTTAGCATTTCAGCCCATACTAGTATGACTTGTTACCAACTTGTAAATTTGCAACTTTTTCTTGTCTTGTAAAATTGCAACATTTTTGTTCTTTGTTCCCCAGTGTTGTAGTTTTGCAAGTTTTTTCCACACTGTTATAAATTTGAGACTTTTTCTGTATTGCAAATTTGTGACTTTTTTCACACTGTTGTAAATTTTTGACTTTTTTCCCACACATCATAAATTTGCAACTTTGTTCCACACGTGTGCAAATTTGTGACTTTTTTCTCCGCCATTGTAAATTTGTGACTTTTTTCCCCTCACACTCGTGTAAATTTTAGGGATGAGCCAATCCAATCTATGGTATCTGTATCGGTTCCATCCAGGTAAAATGGCTGGATCAGTATCTGTAAGGCATAAAAGTAATTCACCAATTCAATGTATTAATAACATTAAAATGAAGGTGCTTTGGTGCACGCGGCTTCCATAAACCGAAGCAACGAGCGTCACGTGTCACTGGAGCCTGTCTGTGGGACTTTCCTTGGCATGTTTGCTGTGTGAAATCGCAGAACTGTTTCACGTGGTGGTACCAGTGTTTACAATTTTAACACCACTAAGTTGATAAAACACTTGCAAAAGTATCACGGTAAAGGAGTATGGTGAATTCTGTCAAAAATTGAGCCAGAAGGAAGTGTGTCGCGCATCAGCAGCTGCTGCTTTTCCGGCTCAGAGGCTGGAAGACGCCAAAACTGAAACGTAAACGAAAGAACAAAACTGAAAGTACAAGCCAGACGGGAGCGTGGAAAACAACAGAAATGAAGACACAACATGGGTTTACCTTTTGGCGGAGAACGAGGAACAGCTGATGAGCGTTAGGGTAAGGGTAAGGACCTGTACTTAATATCGCGCTTTTCTAGTCTCAAAGACCACTCAAAGCGCTTCACTAGTACTAACCCTCTATTCTAAGGGCCTATAGGAAACAGATATCTAGGGACAATTTAGAACAACCAATTAACCTGCATGTCTTTTGGATTGTGGGAGGAAACCGGAGCCCCCGGAGTAAACCCACGCAGCACAGGGAGAACATGCAAACTCCACACAGAAAGTTAGATAACAGAAATGTAAATTGCAAATCATAGCGTGAAATGGAAGCAGGACTACAACAATAAGGCTACAGGAAATGGAACAGGAATGACTTCAAAATATGAGCAAACGTAAAAACTTAAGAATGGACAGAAATGGACAGAAACTCCACCAACACCCCCCCACTCCCAACACACAGCCCCCCATCCTGACCCTGACCAGGACCCAGGTGAGGACGGAGCTGAGGAAGATCAAGGCGAAGAAGGCGACGGGACCAGACTGCATCAGCGCAAAGCTCCTCAAGTCCTGTGCAGACCAGCTGTGTGGGATTGTGGAGTACATCTTCAACCTGAGCCTGAAGCTGGGGAGGGTACCACAGCTGTGGAAAACATCTTGTGTGGTACCTGTACCAAAAACTTCCCACCCCAAAGACCTGAACAGCTACAGACCGGTGGCCTTGACGTCCCACTTGATGAAGACCCTGGAGAGACTGCTCCTTGCTCACCTCCGCCCCCTGGTGGAACCAGCGATGAATCCACTCCAGTTCGCCTACCAGCATGGCATTGGGGTGGAGGATGCGGTGATCTTCCTCCTTCACCGTTCTCTGTCCCACCTGGAGAAGCCCGGGAATATGGTGAGGATCATGTTCTTTGACTCCTCCAGTGCTTTCAACACCATCCAACCGATGATCCTGAAGGACAAGCTGCTGCGCGCAGGGGTGGACCAGCACCTGTCATCATGGATCCTGGACTACCTCATGAACCAGCCTCAGTTTGTAAGAACCCGGGACTGTGTGTCCGACACGATCATCGGTAACACGGGGGCCCCCCAGGGAACGGTGTTGGCTCTCCTTCCTGTTCACTCTTTATACTGCGGACTTCTCACACAACACAACACACTGCCATCTACAGAAGTTCTCTGATGACTCTGCGATCGTTGGCCTCATCTCCAATGGAGATGAAGCTGAGTACAGAGGGCTTATCCAGGACTTCGTGGACTGGTGCCATCGGAACTGCCTCCAGATCAACGCGAGGAAAACTAAGGAGCTGGTGGTGGACTGCCGCAGGCATGGGCAGCCCCTCACAGCACCAGTAAATATACAGGGAACAGACATTGAGATGGTGACATCCTACAAGTACCTGGGTGTTCATCTGAACAATAAACTAGACTGGTCACACAATACTGACGCACTCTACAAGAAGGGACAGCGCAGGCTGTTCCTGCTGAGGAGACTCAGGTCTTTTTGTGTACAAGGGGCACTGCTGAAGACATTCTATGACACGGTGGTGGCATCAGCCATCACTTTTGGAGTGGTCTGCTGGGGCAGTGGCATTACTGCAGCCGATAGGAAGAGGCTGAACAAACTGATCAAGAAAGCTAGCTCTGTCCTGGGGCAGCGCCTTGACCCCAGTGGAGGAGATAGGAGAGAGAAGGACGGTGGCTAAACTGTCATCTCTGCTGGAGTCCGAGTTCCACCCTATGCAGGACATACTGAATGTACTGAGGAGCTCATTTAGCAGCAGACTACATCATCCCAGGTGCACAACCGAGAGGTTTCGCAGGTCCTTCCTACCAACGGCTGTCAGACTGTACAACCTAAGCAGGGCTGCTCGCAGAGATAGCAAAAAAGACGTAACAACCTAATAGTTTTTTGAATGCAAAAGACGCAATAGACTTACACAGTGGTCCCCTCCGGCATACAACTAGGAAAATACCGGTAGCTACAGAGGGTGAGAATATGTATGGGCACATAATCATACCATGTAGGATAACTAAGTAGACGGTTGTGCTGTTTCATCCCATCTAGCTACAATGCTCTGCACTGTGTGTCTGTGTGTGTGTGTGTATATATATATTTTATAGTAATATGTACATATGTATATTAGCTGCTCTTGCTTGCTTGTTTTTTTTCTTGCCTTCTGATTGTTGCTCTGAGTGTTGCTATCCCTGTGCTGTTGCAATCCTGGAATTTCCCCGTTGTGGGACTAATAAAGGCTTATCTTAAAATAATATCGTAAACACTACTAAATAAACTGAGGATCAGGAGAATACTTATGATAATAATAATGGATGACAAAAATACTTTTATTTTCAGATCTACGTCATTTTTTTTACCACATGTATAAAGTGGCACTTTGAATTTCATCTGAATGTTTATTTAAATACTCAGCTTTAAGCTAAGTGTCCACAAAACGTGTTTTTTGTCACCCGACCATCCTGAGCATTTTTTTTCAGTGTTTGTGCATGACGCTGTGGGGGAAAAAAGTCTGTGCCCTGTATCCCAGCAACAGCTTGTCACTCTCAGCTCAACACTTCCACTTTCCTATGGTCAGACTTTCTTCTGATTTTTTTAATAGCAGTCTCTGAATAACAATGGACAGGAAACGTGTTTTAGCAGCTCTGGATGTGAAATATGATGACATGGAAAGCAGGAGTCTTTGAGTACAGACGAATGCCGGCATCCTATGTCCCGCCCACGCAGCAGTTCTGATTGGCTGCTTAGGTCTGACATTGACGAGCTCAGCTGCAGTCTCTGAAAAGTTGAACTTCTTTCAGCTCTGAGCGCCGTGACAAAAGACGGCCACCACCAAGAACGTTTTACCGCCGTGGGCGCTCAGCGCTGTAAACGCTGGACTACATAGAGAATGAATGGAAAATAGCCGCCCAGAGCTGTGAAAATGGGTTTGGTGGACACGCAGCCTAAAAGTTTTAAACTCACGCTTAAAACTTCAGAATGCACGTTTACATGGTGCTGACCAGTGAAATGCTGCCAATGTTACAAAGTTTCAACTAAAAAAAAAGTAGCAGCGTTGCTGAAGTGAGTCAAATTTGTAATATATTCTTTGACTTTTAAATTTATGTTTTTATATATGTGCAAAATGCAGCTAGTCATTACCAAAGTATGTTCTGTACTTTTGTCATTTTAAATAAGAGAGATGGTGTCGGGTTTGAAGTCACAGTATCTGTATTGGACTTGGAAAAAGTGGTATCGGCTCATCCCTACTAAATTTGAGACTTTTTTCCACACTGTTGTAAATTTGCAACTTTTTTTATGTTGTAAATTTGGGACTTTTTAATAAATTAACTTTTCACCCGTCTCGGGAATTTGTGACTTTTCACACAGTCATGTAAATTGTCAACCCCACCTCCAGCGTTCCCTTATAATTTACTATATTCCCTCCCATAAAGTGTAAACGGTTTTTGGGATATATGCTATTTTTTTTCTAATTTAAATTGCAATATATTTTCAATTTGAAAAAAGAGATCTTTAAAATGAATGTCTGGCCCCTGGCTTTAATCCTCTTGTTGGCCCTTGGTGAGATTGAATTTGACAGCCCTGCTCATTGCAGTCATTTCGGTGTAATATAAAGTGATGTTAACTGACCTGACCTCCTGTCTCTCTGTCTGTCTGCAGTGTGACGTCGGCACAACAGGACAGAAGTCCATATCCAGGGTCATCGACTACCTGGACCACTGCTAGACACACACGCACACACACAGTCCTCCAAACAGACGAACAGAAAGTTTACAGCTTTACCCAGAGTGGTCTGTTAGAATGAATGACAGCTCTTGTTGTTGTTGTAAATAATTCCTGTACATAAATATGACCTCCTGATGTAGGAGGTGGGGGGGGGGGGGCTGTCTTTGGTTTGTGGGGGGGGAGGGGGTTCTAAATTTAAATTTAAACGTTAGACTTTTCTGAATCCCACTTTATTTTTGTTTTTCTAAGTGGCCGGTGTTGTTCTTTGGGACGGACAAAAAGCTTCTTAATGAGGAAAACTGCAGGAAAACTTCACCTTTGTACCAATTTACAGACCCATGTCTTTGGTTACTTGTAAATAATTTTAAAAATAATAAAAATTCATACTTTCAGTAATCTCTGCTATGAATTTGGGCTTTCATTTATTTATTCCTTTTTTTGACCAGGGGTCTATAACCTGTGGCTCTTGAGCATCATGCGGTTCTTCTGACCTTAATCAGTGGCTGCCTGTCACTTTGGAGAAAAAAATCTGAAATGCAGAAGAAGAAATAAGGAAAAAATAATAAAACTTTTCTTGATTTTTGCAAGAAAAAAGTCTAATTTTTTTTTTTTTTTTTAAAGTTGCAAATCCACTCAGAAAAACCTCACAAACATTTGAGGAAAAAAATCATGAGGAAAAAGACATTGAGGATGCATACAATGCAAATTTACAAAGAAAAAAAGATGAATATTTGTGGGGAAAAAATTAGAGCCACAAAACCTGTCTTAAAATAGAGATAAAATCTAAAAGTAGATTAGTAGAATTAAAAAAAAACAAACTTAAGTGTGATGGAGAGTTACTTGGAACTAAAGGTTTTGTTTATTTGTTACTACATTAAAAAAATATATTTTCAACATTAAAATAAAACTCATTAACACCATTTTAAAAAATGTGAAATAAAAAAATGTTACCCCAAGCCAGATCATATTTGCAAATGTCATTTAAAAAAACGACAAAAGTTTGTATCTTTTTTTTATTTTAAAATGCATATTTTACAAAAATAGAAATTAAGAAAATTTTCTACAACAGAATTGTGTGATAATCCACAAATATCAGCATGTTTTAGATTTGTTGTGTAAATCCATCATAATTAAACAACATGAACCTATATTTTTGTGTCTCTGCCGTCCATTTGGTGCTTTATAAAAATGTGGACACCTGTAATATACAACGTAGAGCAACAACAAAAAAACTAAAATTAAATAGAGTTAAACGAATCCTTGACAAATAAATTATTACCCAGGCTGTTTGGTCGTTAAAAAAACAACAAAAACTTTTGGCTCAATTTTTGACTCTAAACAAACATATAAACACAAATTAAAGACCTGCAATCTCGCTGAACAAATAAAAAATATTCACGTTAAAACGCAGAAACAGTCTCTTGACAGTCTTCTGGGAGAAGTCACTCGTTCGTTCTCTCCTCCGCTCCTTCCTCCCCGGTGCGCCCCGGGCTCTTGCTGCTCCTCCCCGGTGGAACCAGTAAGTCCTCGCCGTGGTCCGGTACCGGTAGCGGTTCTCCGCCCCGCAGCAGCTCGCTGAGGGTGGTGATGTAGATCTGGGCCATCTGCAGGGTCTCGGACTTTGACAGCTTCTTGTCGGTGTCCAGGTTAGGAATGACACTCCGTAGCCGGTCGAAGGCCACGTTCAGGCCGAGCATCCTGCGCCTCTCCCGGGCGTTGGCGGCCAGCCTCCGCCTCCGCTGAGCCCGCTCAAGAGCAGCCTTGTCCGGCTGGACGGACCGGCCCAGGCGGAGCTCCACGATGGCGCACGGAGGAGGAAGCTCCCGTGGCTCCGTTCCTCTCTGTTCGGGGCGTAGAGCGTGTATGTCGGCGTGGAGAGCAGCCGGGGCCCCGGAGCCCCCGCCTCCACCGCGGCCCGGGGAGATGATGAACGGAGTGACAAAGAGGCTTTTCCGCGGCGGCATGTCCTCATCCAAGATCCCGTCTCCTCATCCAGACTTTTACGCGTGAATTTATGGGGTGAAGGGGAGCCGCGGGGGGAGAAGTGCGTGCTCCGTGGGCGTGGACAAGGTCGTGGGTCGTGTGCTGGTTGAAGAGTAGAGCCAAAAACCGCAGCAGGAGGGCCGGAGCTGGGGTTCATCAAAACAGGATTAGAGGAGTGTGCTGGTGCGCGGAGCGGGGGGGGGGGGGGGCAACGGCGAGAGAAAAATCCAAAATCCTCTTCAGATAGATAGCTTAACACTGTGTTAATGTGCGGTTTGTAACGAAAAGTAGTATATTATGATTTTATTACAAATATTAAAGATTGATATTTTCATCAGCCCACAAATTTGCCACTTTCCCCCCAAATGCAACCATTCTATTTGTCTATTTTTTAAAAGTCTCATGTTTTCGTGTAATACACTGAATTATCACTGAGTTTGCAAAGTTTTCAGAAACCAAAGTAATGAGGTCAGTGCTGGTCTGCTGCCTCCAGGACCCGGAATCCTGGCGCCAGAAGATGGATGCTAGTCTGTTTATTTTTTGGTTTGTTTTCCCACGTAGATTTTTACTTTTTGTAATTAACTGAAATCTCTTGAATATAATAAATTGCTTTTTTTTTTTCTTGTTGCTGAGCTTTTTTTTTTTTTTTTTAACTTATTCAACAAGCTACTTTGTCTTGGGAAAAAATTTAAAAAGTATCTTTCTTGTTAATTGGCTGTCTTTTTCACAGAAATGTGTGTGTGTGTGGGGGGGGGTTGTAGATTTCTTGTCTCAAGTTTATTTTTATGAATTACTTCTCATAGATTTTCAGTTTTTGTTTTAATTTTATATTTTACAGACTTATAGGGTAAAACCATGTCCTGTAATGTACCACTTTTAGGAAATTAGAAAAATCTGCAAGAAAGTAAAAAAGTTCCAAAATTTAAAAAAAAAAAAAAGTTTTGCAAGGAAAATTGGCAGGATTATAAGGGAAAGTTGTATATTTATGAGGAAAAATGTCCTAAATTAACACAAAACAGTAACTTCTGCAAGAAAATAAAATTTATATGAAAACGAATGCCAGCTATTAAAAAAAAGTTGTGAATTGTTCCAAATCTGGAAAAGGAAAAAAAAAATAAGTTGCCAGTTAAGATTTTTTTTGTTTAAAAAAAGCTGTAAATCCAGAAGAAAATACCAGTTTTATTTTTAAAGAGGTACAAATCAACCTGAAAACACATTTTTCTGAAAAAGATTCAGATTGAGAAAATTTGCAAATGTAAGCCTGAATTAATTACAAATTTATTACAAAAAGCAGTGGCACGATGTGGCTAATTTTCTTTTAAAAAGTGGAGTAAAACCGAGTTTTTTTTTTGGGGGGGGGGGGGGGTTAACTGATTCTACAAACATTGTTTTTAAACACACTCTCAAAGTTCTAAAGTCACATAAATTTCTGTAGACCTGCATTTTATTACACTGACATAAAACTGGATAAAATATTGAACATGGGCCAGGGAGCATTTACGCTGGACAAGAGACCAGTGGGCCTCAGTGCTGTTCTCTGATGAAAGTTGATTAATGCTGAGCAGAAATGATGGCCGCCAAGGATGTTGGAGACATGAAGGAAAGTACTATGCATCAGCCACTGTTGTCACCAGATGAGCTTTTGGTGGTAGTGGTGTTACATTTTGAGCAGGTGTGTCTAGTCAGTACAGAACTTACCTAGACCTTGTGAATGGTACAGTGACAAGCCAATACTACCTGAATAACAAATTAATCCAGTCATTGTGCCTCAGCATGAACAACACAGGCCTAATTTCATCTTCATGGACGACAATGCTCCAGCTCATCAAGGTCACATCATGAGGGAATGGCTGCTGGAGGTTGGGGTACCTAAGATGGATTGGCCTGCACTTTCTCCAGACCTGAATCCCATAGAAGACCTATGGGATCAGCTGAGTCTGTTATGTCTTAATAACATGAGACAGGAGCCGTGTCATACTGCGCAACGAACTGAACTTTATTAACCCTTTGAGTGTGAGAATTTGCGTGCCCCTAGTGGCAGAGCACGGCACTGTGCCTGCCTTCTCTTGACTTTGTCAAAAGTGAGAAATTTCTGGGTCCCCCCCCCCCCGTCCTGTCAGGCAGCTAGGCAAACAGAACAGGGATCTGTCACCCTTACTGTGCCAAAACAGATTTACTTTGCCAAGAGGAGCCTATACAGTACCTAACTTTGCACTGTATGTTGTTGTAAACTCCTCCTGTAATAACTTTTAATACTTTATTTAAATTGTTTTACCCATGGAAGACCCAAAAGGATGGGGAAGAGGGAAAGGAAGTGTGTGAAGGGGGAAAGAAAAGGGAGGGGAACAGACAAAAAAAAAGACAACTAAAACAAACAAGACAAACTGCTTCTTCCACTGGAGATGTCTCAACACGAGTCTGGTTTCTGCACCTGTTAAAGGAGAGACACTTGTGCATGTATGTCTGTGTGCCTATATATGAGAACGCGCGCAAAATAAGTGTGTGCATGTGAGTGGTTTGTCAGGAAACATATGAGCGGAGGGCCAGTCGCAGCAGCTCTCCCCCCGAGGACCCCGAGCAGGCAAGGCAGCACCACCAACCCCCAGCCCCAAGGTCAGCAAGCCCCAGGAAAGCCAGGCATCCACCCCCGGAGGGACGATTAAGGGAGGGCAAGGCCGCCCGGTGGCCGGCGCGGTGAACCCACACCCCTGGACCCGCTCGACCCCCACCCCCCCCAGCGGGGCCAACATCCGCCCCCGGGCCCCAGGCACCAGGAGGCCAGCGACCCCAGCCCCCAGGACAGACACCAGCCAGCGCCCCCTGGCGCGAGCCCCCCCAGGCACCCCCACAGCGGCCCCGCCCCAGCGCCTCAGCCACATACCCCGGGGACCCCCACGTCCAAAGAAGTCCCCTCGCCCAGGTGAGCCCACGTTGCCAAGGCACTACCCCCCTTAATCCAGCACCTCCCGACTCGCAGGCACACCCCTCCCCATACCTTCACACCCACATGTTCCCATGCACACCCCTCTCACTCACCCAGACCGACCCATTCTCTCTCACTCCAGTACCCACTCAAATTCACTCCTCATTCACCTTTATTTCAAAAGGCGGCTGCGAAGCAGATGCAGCTAGCCTGAACATGCACCAATGCCCGGCAGTGACCAGGGAGGCCACCGGCGCAGGCCACAGAAGCAGACCCCCACCCCCCGGTGCCCATCTGAGCGAACAAACAGCAGACCACCGCAGGCGCCCCAAGATGCCACCCGGCATGCAAAGCGCCGCACAAAACCGGCCCACCATCACCACCTCCATTCATCACCCTCTCACACTTAGACTGATATTCAGCCCCCCGTCACTTCCTTGGTTGTATTTAGTAGCATCCAGGGATTTTGACAACATGATAGGTCCCAGGCTCCCCACCAGGCCCCCACGCCCCCAGCAAGAGCAGGGCAACGGGGGTGGGGGAAGACCCCCACCTCCTCCCCCGCACAGAACATGGTGGGTGTGTGTCGGTTATATGATATAATTGTGTATATTTTTAAAAAAAATTTTTTTTTTTTTGTACTTATTTTGTACCCGTAGGTAGATTTGTTTTGCAGACTGGTGACAAGCCACCAGCTGCCGGTCGCTGCGTGTGCAAGTGCCCCTTAACTCCCTAACCTGCATGTTTTTGGCATGTGGGAGGAAACCGGAGAAATCCCGGAGTGAACCCACGCAAACACGGGGAGAACATGCAAACTCCACACAGATCACTGTTGGCTGGGGGCAGGGATCGAACCCACAATCTCACGATCCCCGCGATCCCCCGGCCGAGGGTAAAACTGTGCTGCCGCAGTGCTAACCACTGCGCCACCGTGCATCCATCCGTGTATAAATGTGTGGAGTACTAAAGTGCAATTAAAATTGGGGGGGATAGTGATTGAAGCATTGTTAGCCACTGTGATGGGCAGCAGAGCCCCCATCCCCCCAAGCCCTCAGTGTCTAAAATGCAATTAAAATTGAGGTGAGTGCAGCCCCACCATGCAGCAAAGGTATCCCCTTCACCGACACAGTGCAGTACACCCCCCACCCCAAAGCCCTAAAAGATGTAACAAATAAGACTGGGAGGTAGGCGGTCTAAAAACAAGGCCGTTCCCCCCCCCAGAAGCCAGCTTGCAGACTGGTGTATGAGGCCACCCACTGCCCCCAAATCCCAACCCAGGTTGAGGGCCGCCAGTGGAAACAGCCCAGGACCCACCAGCATCACGCCCCGGCGCTCCAGCACCACTAACATGACGGGGGAGCCATTCTGGTTTTTTTTTTAAATGTACTGATTTCTTGTTCATATACTTTGAAGATAAGATGATGAGGTACCTCTGTACATAAAAGGGTGTCAAAAGACTGAACTATTTTTTGTGTAAATATGTCAAGTCCAGTTTTGACTGAGTTATGGAATTTAAAGAGGTGCCGCGACATTATGCAAATTAGATACATAAATTTATTCCTATGCGAAACTTTGGATCATATTTGACATCTTTCTAATTGACAGTAAGCCATTATCTCTTACCACTTTCAAGTTATAGCCTTGGAAATCGGAACTATTTTATTGACAAAAAATATTTACCACTCTTGACCACTAGGGGGTATGTTGCAGTTCTGCACCATACACACTCAGAGGGTTAAGGCAGGCACAGATTATACACACTGGCCATAGCCCGCCTGATGCCACCACGTCCACACCCCAGTGTCAGCTACAGCAAGGCCCAAGGGCCAAATCCCCACATCACCCCCCCCCCCCCCCAAAAAAATGTGAAAGCACCACAAAAAACAATCCCCTCCAATTAACGTTAGCATGGAAGAACCCCACAGAATGTATGCTGTATATATACACATTGAATGTAATCTTTTTTTTTTCCTACCTATTGGGATTTTTGTAACACAGAACAACAAGGCTAATCAGCTAAATGGGCACCTGGGTAGACTGCCAGAGTACCCTCCCGTGTTGGGGTGGTTTATTCTGCCGCCCATGCCCAACACACTTCAGCTAAGGCTACTTTAACTACAAAGTCATCGAGGTGTTTGGGCCTCTGATGCGTCCCAGCCGAGCGCCTCACTGGAAGAGGACCTGCTCCAGGCTCCGTCAGCTGCACATGAGAGTCCCCAACACCCCCATCAGATAAGTCCCAACCCTCATCAGTCCAATCTGCTGCAGCTCCCGGACTCTGGGCTGGCAACGACTTCTTGAGTCAGCTGGAATGCCACCGTGACCCGTCCGAGAGCTCGAACGTGTCCCGGCCCAGCCGCCAGCCGCCTCAACGATCTGTAGGGGCCCCATCCAGAAAGGCTGCAGTTTATGCGTGCGGTTGGGATGCTTAATCCAGACCCGGTCCGACACATCGAGTATGTGGGCCTTCACCCCGTGCTTCCCGTCAAAACTTGGTTTCATTTTCTGCTGTTGGGCGACAACCCGGTCTCGTGGGGGGTCTGTGTTCCCCGGATGAGAAGTTGTGGGGGGCCTCAGCTGGTCCAGGGGAAGGTGGAATTCGTGCCTCAGCATGAGCTTTGCTGGGGAGCACTGTTGTGGCATGGCCCGTTGCTCTGTAGTGGAGGAGTGTGTTCTGAGTGCATCAGGGAACGTGAAACCATCCGCCAAATCGGCTCTCAGACCGTTTCTCAGAGTCTTGTTGAAACGTTCCACGCCCCCATTGACTTGGAGGTGGTAGAACGCAGTTTTGATGTGCTCCACACCCCTAACACCCAAAAACTCCTTAAACCTCCCAGAGGTGAACTGTGGGCCATTGTCTGAAGTGATGGCATCTGGGACCACCCCCCTTCCCATCTGGCGAACAGCGACGAGAGGAAGCCCATGACCACATCTGTCGTGACTGAATTAGTGGGTAACATCTCCAGCCATTTGGAGAACAGATCATAGACCACTAGCAAAAAACGGCTGTTTGGTGGTGCCGTATATAGTTCATCGCAAATGCCCAATTGGACATGCTTCCAAGGGCCCTCTGTGTATGGTAATGGTCAGAGGGGCGGGAAGGGGGGGGGGGGTTCCGCTGGTCTTTCAACTCTCCAAACATGGAACACAGTTCTTTACCATAGTTTCAATGTTTTAATGATACCAAGCCACCAAACTGAATCAATCCCTGCAACGCTGCTTCACCCTGACCACAGCCAGGTGACCCTCATGGAGCATTGCCAGAACTCGCAATCTCAGAGACCGGGACTACTATGCAGTGTCCCCTTGCCACAACCACCCCGTTCCAGCAACTCAGTTCGTCTCTGAACCAGTGAAAAGGCGCCAGATCACCCTGTACTTTTGTTGGCCAACCCTCCCTGATGACCGAACATAGTTGTGACAACGTGGGGTCCTGTTGCGACTCCTCCTGGATGGACACCATGTCCCGGAGAGGTCCGTGCAGAGCCGCCTCTGAGGGGTCGTTGTCCGCTTCTGCGGTGTTGGCTGTGGCATGGGACAGGAGATCTGCCACTATGTTCTCTTTTCCGGGGGTGAACTGGGTAGTGAAATTGTAGGCCTGCAGCCGCTCAGTCCACCTGTGGATCCGTAGGGGCCTGTGTCTCGAGCCTGTCATCTCCAGCAGTGTAGTCAGCGCCTGGTGGTCCGTGCGCAGGGTGAAATGGCTTCCATAGAGGTAAATGTGCCACTGTTCACACGCCCAGACGCAAGTAAGCACCTCCCTCTCACCCACAGCATATTTCTGTTCAGCCACTGATAAGGACCTTGATGTGAACGCCACTGGGCGCTCGGTACCGTTTTGCACTGGAGACATAACCGCCCCCACCGCCGAGTGAAACACGTCACAAGTCACAAGTTGGCCATTTTGGATTAAAGTGGGCCAACATTGGAGGGGAGGGGAGTTGGGACTTCAGCCTAGCAACTGCCGCTGAGCAGGCCAGAGTCCACTGCCACAGTGCGTCCTGCTTCAGAAGGGCCCGGAGGGGTTCGATAGTCTCTAAATTATGGGAAATAAAACACCCATAGAAGTTCACTATGCCCAAGAATGAGGAGATTTGTGTGGGTGTCATGGGGTCGGGGAGACGCAGGACTGCCTCCACATTTGAGTGTAGGGGGCTCAGGCCCTCGGCCACCAGCCGGAATCCCACAAACTTAATGAAATCCACCGCAAAAATGCACTTTTCCCAGTTCAACGTGACTCCGTGCTCCAGCAGCACCTCCATCACTTGTCTCAAACGACTGTCATGTTCTTCCCGCGACGCACTGTGGACCACGATGTTGTCCAGGTACACCACTACACCCCTGGGGCTGGCCAGAATTGTGGATATAATCTTCTGAAAACAACTTAGTACTGAGCTCAGACCAAAAGGCATGCAAGTGTACCTGAAAACGCCCATGTGGGTCACAAACGCAGTCAGATCCCTGCTGGCTGGGTGGAGGGGCACCTGCAGATTACCCTGATTGAGATCCAGCTTCGTGAGCACCCTTGAGCTGCTAAGCATTGCGGTGAGTTCCTCTATTGTGGGGAGTGGGTATTTGTCCGGAATGATCACTTCATTAACCATCCTGAGGTCAATGCACTGCCGAATGCCGCCCATCTTCTTCTTGGCCACCACGATGTTCGAAATCCACGGCAAGGCATCCACTTTCTTGATGATGCCGGCTTTAAGTAGTTTATTCAGTTCCACCGTGACGTCGTCCCACAGGGCGAGGGGAAGCCATTGTAATGGTTGGTTCTTGGGTGTCACACCTGGGTCAATGAGCGGGTGGTGGCTGAACGCTCTAATACACCCCCAGGCCCATGAACAACGCCGGCCAGCGGACATGCCACTTGGGGGACACAGACTGCACTGTTGAGCCCGCTGGGTCTGTGATAGAGAATTCTAACTTGCCCAACAGATAAGTCCCAACAAGTCGGCCCCATGGCATGAAACCTGGAAGGTAAATGCGGGAATAGTCCTTCACCCACATGTTTCCGAGAAGCTGACTGTGCCCGCCATGTCAATTTTAGCGTGACTGTACCCAAACATTTTCACCGCCCCTGCTTTAATGGCTTTGCCTGGGAAAAGTCGTTTCAATGTGGCCATGCTCAGTATGGATTTACCAGCACTTGAGTCTACCATAAGCAGCACATCGATCCTGTCAAGCTGCAAGACCTTCTTAGTGCCCGCCACACACACACCGACATCATGCTTTCGAACTCCGATGCAGTTGGCTTACTAGCGGTGGTGCAGACTCTGGCCCAGTGATTAGAACGGCCACAACTGTAGCACTTCTTTCCTTTGGCAGGGTAAGCAAATGTGCCCGCCCAGTGACCAGGATAACCACAGCCGCCACATAGACCCTGAGCTCCCGCTCCTGCCCGTGCCACAATCCACCACCTTTTGGGGGTCCGCCCCAAGGAATTAGCTGTGTTGCTAGCAGCCTGACGTGGAGAGGAAACTTAGGTGGTTAGGTTCTCTTTAGCTAGCACTTGTAAACCTAGCTGGGTAGCGGACTCAGTCTGGCTGGTCAGTTCAAACACTTGCTTCCGCGTTAAGATGTCCGTAGTTAGCATTAGCTTTTCTTTTAGCCACTTGTTGCTTGTACCATGTGGTAGCTTGTCACGGATTAGCTCCTCCTCATTTGGCCCAAAGGCACACTTTCTTGCTAGGCTACGGAGTTCCATTAAGAAACGTTGGGTGGACTCACCAGCTTGTTGTTGACAGTCGAAGAACTTAGGTCTGTAATTAGGGCCATTAGGCTGTAATGTTGTACTGGTCCATAAAGAAATTGTCCATTATGTCCAAACACTCCTTCAACGAGCCTTTGCCACCCAGCGTGCAAAACACTAGTTGGCCTTCCACATCAAGGCAGTGAACAAGCAGGCTCCTCCGTTTCTCTTCGTCGGCGCCGCCCAGGCCATCCACGATGATGTACTCCTCGAACACTTCCAACCAGCGGTACCATGGTGTAGTTGGCACACCCGGAGACTGTAAGAACAGAGGTGGCGTTTTTATGCACGCTCCCATGGTTTAATCCGACGTCACCAAATGTTATGTCTCAAAAACATGAGACAGGAGCCGTGTTGTACAGAGCAACAAACTGAACTTTATTAAGACAAGCACAGATTACCAGCCGTAGCCCGCCTGATGTCACCACGTCCACACCCCGGCGTTGGCTACGGGAAGGCCCAAGGGCCAAATCCCCACATTACAGAGTCGCTGTGTAGAGACTTGTAACCCTGCACCCCACAACCTCAATGACCTGAGGGCCGCCCTTCAAGAAGAGTGGAATGCCGTGCCTCAGCAGACAATAAGTCAACTTGTGAACAGCATGAGACATTGTTGTCAAGCTGTAATTGATGCTCAAGGGCACATGACAAGTTATTGAGACGTTGACATTTTTTGTTGTGGTATATCCACCACTGTTGTTGGCTTTTGTTTCAATAAATTGAGATGAGGAAATCACCATTGCATGCTTCTACTTAAATGCCCTACTTTCATGATATAATATCACTGTAGTGTGAATTTTTTACATTTTCCATGAATTTCAACCGGAAGTCAAATATCCCTAACTTTTTGTGAGTAGTGTATATATCAGAGTTTCATTCAATATATTCTGAAGTTCATTGTATATACAGTGGGGCAAAAAGTATTTAGTCAGCCACCAATTGTGCAAGTTCTCCCACTTAAAAGATGAGAGAGGTCTCCAATTTTCATCATAGGTATACCTCAACTATGACAGACAAAATGAGGAAAAAAAATCCAGAAAATCACATTGAAGGATTTTTAATGAATTAATTGGTAAATTCCTTGGTAAAATAAGTATTTGGTCACCTACAAACAAGCAAGATTTCTGGCTCTCACAGACCTGTAACAACTTCTTTAAGAGGCTCCTCTGTCCTCCACTCGTTACCTGTATTAATGGCACCTGTTTGAACTCATCATCAGTATAAAAGACACCTGTCCACAACCTCAAACAGTCAGACTCCAAACTCCACTATGGCCAAAACCAAAGAACTGTCAAAGGACACCAGAAACAAAATTGTAGACCCTCACCAGGCTGGGAAGACTGAATCTGCAATAGGTAAGCAGCTTGGTGTGAAGAAATCAGCTGTGGGAGCAATTATTAGAAAATGGAAGACATACAAGACCACTGATAATCTCCCTCGATCTGGGGCTCCACGCAAGATCTCACCCCATGGGGTCAAAATTATCACGAGAACGGTGAGCAAAAATCCCAGAACCACATGGGGGGACCTAGTGAATGACCTGCAGAGAGCTGGGACCAAAGTAACAAAGGCTACCATCAGTAACACACTACGCCACCAGGTACTCAAATCCTGCAGTGCCAGACATGTCCCCCTGCTTAAGCCAGTACATGTCCAGGCCCGTCTGAAGTTTGCTAGAGAGCATTTGGATGATCCAGAAGAGGACTGGGAGAATGTCATATGGTCAGATGAAACCAAAATAGAACTTTTTGGTAAAAACTCAACTTGTCGTGTTTGGAGGAGAAAGAACACCATACCTACTATGAAGCATGGGGGTGAAAACATCATACTTTGGGGCTGTTTTTCTGCAAAGGGACCAGGACGACTGATCCGTGTAAAGGAAAGAATGAATGGGGCCATGTATCGTGAGATTTTGAGTGAAAACCTCCTTCCATCAGCAAGGACATTGAAGATGAAACATGGCTGGGTCTTTCAGCATGACAATGATCCCAAACACACCACCCGGGCAACGAAGGAATGGCTTCGTAAGAAGCATTTCACGGTCCTGGAGTGGCCTAGCCAGTCTCCAGATCTCAACCCCATAGAAAATCTTTGGAGGGAGTTGAAAGTCTGTGTTGCCCAGCGACAGCCCCAAAACATCACTGCTCTACAGTAGATCTGCATGGAGGAATGGGCCAAAATACCAGCAACAGTGTGTGAAAACCTTGTGAAGACTTACAGAAAATGTTTGACCTCTGTCATTGCCAACAAAGGGTATATAACAAAGTACTGAGATGAACTTTTGTTATTGACCAAATACTTATTTTACCGAGGAATTTACCAATTAATTCATTAAAAATCCTTCAGTGTGATTTTCTGGATTTTTTTTTTTCTCATTTTGTCTCTCATAGTTGAGGTATACCTATGATGAAAATTGGAGACCTCTCTCATCTTTTAAGTGGGAGAACTTGCACAATTGGTGGCTGACTAAATACTTTTTTTCCCCACTGTATTCCAAGCTTTTCTTAGTAATATTTTTTTCCTGAACGGCTTGCCATTATACAGTGGTGTGAAAAAGTGTTTGCCCCCTTCCTCTTTTTTTTGTATGTTTGTCACACTTAAATGTTTCAGACCATCAAACAAATTTGAATATTAGACAACAATAACAGAAGTAAAGACAAAATGCAGTTTTTAAATGAAGGTGTTTATTATTAAGGGAAAAAAATCCAAACCTACATGGCCTCTGTGAAAAAGTGATTGCCCCCTAAACTTAACTGGTTGGGCCACCCTTAGCAGCAACAACTGCAATCAAGTGTTTGTGATAACTGGCAATGAGTCTTTTACAGTGCTGTGGAGGAATGTTGGCCCATTCATCTTTGCAGAATTGTGTAATTCAGCCACATTGGAGGGTTTTCGTGTACGAACCGCCTTTTTAAGGTCATGCCACAGCATCTTAATCAGATTCAGGTCAGGACTTTGATTAGGCCACTCCAAAGTCTTTGTTTTGTTTTTCTTAAGCCATTCAAAGGTGGACTTGCTGGTGTGTTTTGGATCATTGTCCTGCTGCAGAACCAAAGTGCGCTTCAGCTTGAGGTCACAAACAGATGGCCGGACATTCTCCTTCAGGATTTTTTGGTAGACAGTAGAATTCATGGTTCCATTTACCACAGCAAGTCTACCAGGTCCTGAATCAACAAAACAGCCCCAGACCGTCACACTACCACCACCATATTTTACTGTTGGTATGATGTTCCTTTTCTGAAATGCTGTGTTACTTTTATGCTGGATGTGATGGGAAACACACCTTCCAAAAAGTTCAACATTTGTGTTGTCAGTCCACAAAGTATTTTCCCAAAAGTCTTGGGGATCATCAAGATGTTTTCTGGCAAAACTGAGACGAGCCTTTATGTTCTTTTTGCTCAGCAGTGGTTTTCGTCTTGGAACTCTGCCATGCAAGCCATTTTTGCCCAGTTTCTTTCTTATGGTGGAGTCATGAACCCTGACCTTAACTGAGGCAAGTGAAGCCTGTAGTTCTTTGGATGTTTTTGTGGGGTTACTTCTTGGATGAGTCGTCACTGCACTCTTGGGGTAATTTTGGTCAGCTGGCCACTCCTGGGAGGGCTCACCACTGTTCCATGTTTTCGCCATTTGTGGATAATGGCTCTCACTGTGGTTTGCTGGAGTCCCAAAGCTTTGGAAATGGCTTTATAACCTTTTCCAGACTGATGGATCTCAATTACTTTGTTTCTCATTTGTTCCTGAATTTCTTTGGATCACAGCATGATGTCTAGCTTTTGAGGATCTTTTGGTCTACTTCACTTTGTCAGGCAGGTCCTATTAAAGTGCTTTCTTGATTGAGAACAGGTGTGGCAGTAATCAGGCCTGGGTGTGGCTAGAGAAATTGAGCTCAGCTTTCCAAAGATGTGATAAACCACAGTTAATTTATGTTTTAATCGGGGGGGGGGGGGGGTCACTTTTTCCACACAGGGCCATGTAGGTTTGGATTTTTTTTTTTTACCCTTAATAATAAACACCTTCATTTAAAAACTGCATTTTGTGTTTATTTGTGTTATCTTTAAATAATATTTAAATTGTTTGATGATCTGAAACATTTAAGTGTGACAAACATAGAAAAAATGAGAAGGGGGGAACACTTTTTCACACCACAGAGAGAGAGTGAGCAAAGGCCTGGCTTACGTTGACTTTTGACTGAAAAAAATATGATTCTACAAAAAAAATGTAGTTGAAAATGAACCAAAAAAAGTCACTAATCTGTTGATTTGGGGGGTGGGGGGGTCCTAATTATTGAGAGAAAAAAAGGTGCAAATATATTCCAGTCTAAAACATAAAAAGCAAATCTATAAGAAGGTTTCTAGTTATTGTGGAGGAAAGTTGTGAATCTACAAGAAAAAAATGGCAATTTAATCATTTTAAAAAACCTGCAAATTAACCAGAAAAAGGTCACAAATTGATGTGAAAAATTTCCAACGTTTATATGAATGCTGGTTCCATTTTTTGACCCATTTTTTTTATGTTTCTGATGTTGTTGGGGGAGGTCAGTTCTTCGGGGTTTAAATGTTTATCCTTTACAAAAATATATAGGGGCCCCCAAACACAGTGTTGCATAGGGCCCCAGAAAGACAGAAACAGCTCTGTGTTTGTTGATTCTTCAAAGCTCCTCATCTCCTGTTGCTTTATTTTTATTTTATTTTTTTTGTGGGGGGGGGGGGATTAATTATAGCTGTTTTTGCTCCCTGGTGTTTAACCCTGTGATGACTGACAGTTACTGGGCTAGCTGGGCTAAACGCTCTTGTAGGATTTTAGTGGCCGTTTGCCAGCGCTGCGCCAGGTCAAACCTCCGCCAACACCAAGAAATTAAAACCACAGATAATAGTCTCCATTCTGCTGTTGGGACCCCCACCGGGGTTTTATTCTGCTGATCTGGAGCACGTGGGGAGGTTTGGCTTGGCTGCCGCAGGACGGTTGTTGGCACGCTTCGCTTTATTAAACCACAATAAAACGCCTCGTTGGAGCCAGAGCGAGGACACGGGCCGCAGATCAAAAACCCTCTGACCGCCGGGAAAGGCAGCTACATGGTTGGAGTTTCACATAAAACTAATGAAGAAAATTTACAACAAAAATAGTTGCAATTGTACAAAAATTTATCACAAATTTTTGAGAAAAATATTGCAAATTTATGATAAAAAGTTGAAAACTTTGACACCGTCATATTTAGAACAAAATCCTCACAAATTTACCCCACCCCCCAAATTATTTGAAAGAAAATAGTTGGTTTTAAAGGTGATAGACACAACATTATGACTTCCTGGTCAGTTGGTGTCATATTTACTTTTGCCCCAATTGACTGGTAGATACACATCAGTCCAGTTATGCTACTGGTTGTGACATCTTTACCAGCCATATATATATGTATATATGCAATATTACACGAGAGGGAGTACTGTATTAATGAATATAGTAACTGTGGGTGTGATACGTCTAATGCCTGCACCTGTAGTTACTATATTCATTGATACCTACAACCTCGAGTGTAATACGTATTGCTTCTACACAACAGTTCCACAAGCACAATTTATTAAATGACAGCAATACTGAGCAAAATATTCTGATTTGTTTGTTTAACGAGTTATATTGTACAGCTGAGAAAAAAAAATAGCCCCTTCTATGTAGCCAGTAACTGTTGCTAAGCATCTAAATACATACCGGTCACCTCTTGAGTTGGTAACTGCAGAAGGGCCCAGATCAATGCTGGTGGCTAGTTAGGATGCTAATGATTTGGCTTTGGCACACTTTGCTTGCCTTTTCTTGGCATTTTCAGATGAAATAAAGAGTCCATCACCACAAAGGTATAGTGGTTTTCTAATTGAGTCAATAAATTCAACTCTAGCCTGTCTGTTTTGTTTAAGCAGATGTAAAATATGTCACGTGATGTTTAAAAGGACAGGACTTCTGGATCAGAGACGGATGGGTTGAGACTTGTCTAGTTGCTTTCCAAACCCTATGTCCTATCCTAAACCCTATCCTATCTAGTGTTTATATATCTATGTTACTGGCCATCGGAGTTTCATCATCCAGCTGCTCAGATGTAAATAATATGATTGTTTTGGACTGTGAAAATTTTAAAACTTTTTTCCATCAATATACGTATACCTATCGTACCTATCAGCCTGTGCCTACATTGGCACAGGTTGATACTACAACTGCGATTTGCACATGCGGGAAAGTCTGTAAGAATATGAAAGGCCTTAAGATCCATCAGGCAAAGATGGGTTGCCTATACTCTAGTAGTGTGCAACGCGCAGGGCAACCTGGTGAGACGGAGGAGAGGCTGGGACTGGTAGCCAACCACAGTACCCAGAATCTCCAGGCACATGGTAGAGAGAGCATGGGCAACACCACCCCTGACGTATCGCCGGGGGAATCGTATGGGCAGAGTGGGAACATCAAGCAGCAACTTCAAGATAGCCACAAGGCAGTGAAGCAGGCAATCAACTGGCCAGCAGCTCAAGCAAAGAAGGAGTGGGAGAGATTTGACTGTGAAGTGGATGAGGTGTTGGAGCATGTTCTGGCAGGGGAGTTGAATCGGAAAATGAAGGCAATGGCGAGGATAATCTGGAGCTTTGATGCTGAGCGTTTCGGAGTGAAACAAACAAGTCCCTTTCAATTAAACCTGCACAACAGGGGGAAAACCGTAGGATTAAGGAGATTAAAACATCTTTGTGGTGATCTCCGGAGGAAAAGATTCATGCAAGCTGAAGAGGAGGAGAAACAAGCTTTGAAGGAGATCTCGTTCACTCTGAGGGAGCGCATTAAAACCTTACGTCAAGCAGAGTGCCACAGAAGAGACCGAAGACACCGGGCTAAGCAAAGGGAGCAGTTTACCAAAAATCCATTTTCCTACTTGTCTAAGTTCCTGGGGGACAAGCGATCTGGCCGACTCCAGGCATCAAGACAAGAGGTAGAGGAGTACCTTTCCAGCATGCATAGCGATCCAGAAAGGGGCGTAGAACTGGAGATTAAGGAGGCCTTGATGACCCTTGATGGGCCAACATCCATGTTTTTTGAGCAAGAACCTTCATGGAAGGAGGTCAATGACTTCCTGAAAAGGGCAAGGGCTTGCTCAGCACCAGGACCTAATGGGATCCCATACAAGGTGTGCAAACAGTGTGAGAGACTGAGAAGGAGGCTCTGGAAGCTGTTGAAGGTGGTGTGGAGGGCAAATCACCTTCCAGATGAGTGATTCATTGCAGAGGGGTGTTTTATCCCCAAAGAAGAAAGTTCATGGGATATCAAGCAATTCCGCACCATTTCCCTTCTGAATGTAGAGGGAAAGATATTCTTTGGAATTTTGGCAAGCAGGCTCACCAACTTTTTGGTGAGCAATAAGTATATTGACACTTACGTTCAGAAGGGGGGGAGTCCCAGGAGTTCCAGGGTGTGTGGAGCACACAAGTGTCATCTCAAAGATAATTCAGGATGCAAAACACAATCATGGAGATCTTGCAGTTCTGTGGCTTGATATAACCAATGCATATGGAACCATCCCCCACAGGCTGGTGGAGCTCACACTACAAGCATACCATGTCCCAGGCAAAGTTCAGCATCTCTTGCAAGAGTACTTTTACCACTTTAAGATGCAGTTCACCTGTGGGGGCTTTACCACCAGCTGGCAGCGGTTGGAGAAAGGCATTGTTACTGGATGCACGATTTCAGTCATTCTGTTTGCAGCTGCAATGAACCTCTTGGTCAAGTCAGTGGAGAAGCCTAGAAGAGGAGCAGATTTGGCAAGTGGTATTCAGCATTCTCCAGTTAAAGCACTCATGGATGACCTGACAATAACTGCAAGACCATTTCCAGAGGGGCGGTGAATTCTGGAGGATCTTTGCAGGATTATTACAGGTGCTAGGATGGAATTTAAGCCATCAAAGTCACGGAGTCTCGTGCTAAGGAAAGGATGCATCCAGGACCGGTCCCGCTTTAGGATTGGAGAAGAACTTATCCCCACTGTTAGCCAGAGACCCATTAAGAGCTTGGGTAAATGGTATAGAGCAGAACTGAATGACAGGGAGAGTGTGAAGGAGATACTTGGACAGGCTGAGGCGTGGTTGTGAACCTTGGACAGGAGTGGGCTCCCTGGTAGATTTAAACTTTGGGGCTACCAGCATGGAGTGCTTCCAAAACTCCTTTGGCCACTGCTTATGTATGAGGTGCCATTAACAACAATCAAAGCCCAGGAAAGGCGGATTAACACCTTTCTTCGAAGATGGCTGTCAGTACCCAAAAGCTTCTCTTCAATTGGCCTGTACAGCTCAGGAAGCAAGCTGCAGCTCCCAATTACATCAGTTATTGAAGAATTTAAGGTGGCCAAAGCCTGGCAAGTGATAATGCTGCGTGACAGCAGTGATCGACTTGTGCGTCAAGCAGATATTACCATCCGCACAGGACAAAAGTGGGTAGTAAGTAAGGCTGTGGCAGATGCAGAGGAAAGGCTATGCCACAAGGACATTGTGGAGACAGTCAATCAAGGTCGGTTGGGTCTAGGAGTCATAACCAGGGCGAGGTGGAGGGAGGCAGATGCCAAAGGCCGCCGTAGTCTAGTCCAAGAAGAGCTTTGCATTATGGAGAAGGAGGGCAGACAAGCCAGGACTGCATCCATGAATAGTCAGGGGAGATGGACATGTTGGACAGGTGTTCAAGGAAGGTCATTGGGATGGAGGGATATGTGGGGCATGGAGGACCAGCGAATAAAATTCCTCTTATGTGCCACATACAATGTCCTACCAACACCGGTAAACCTCCACCGTTGGGGGCTGGTTGAGAATCCAGGTTGTATGCTGTGTGGAAAGCCGGCAAGTCTTGAACACGTGTTGCCATCATGCCAAGCTAGTCTGGTGGACGGCAAGTTCAGAGGGAGGCATGATCAGATATTGTCTGAGCTTGCTGTAGGTCTGGAGGTGGAGAGGAGGAAGACCCATAACGCCACCAGGATGACAGGGCCCCCGCCTGATTAAGTTTGTTAGGGCAGGGGAAACCTCTAGTGGGACACAAACAAGTGTAGGAATCCTAGCATCTGCTGCTGATTGGGACATGAGAGTCGACCTCAGGAAACAACTTAAGTTTCCAGAGGAGATTACACCATCAACCCTCAGACCAGACATAGTTTTGTGGTCTAGAGCATCAAAACAAGTGGTCCTTCTTGAACTGACTGTGCCATGGGAGGAGAGGATGAAGGAGGCCCATGAGAGGAAACTTGGGAAGTACCAACCCCTTATTTACGAGTGTCAGCAGAGGGGATGGCGGGCGTGGAACTTGCCAGTGGAAGTGGGCTGCCGAGGGTTTCCTGGGCAGTCACTCTGGAGTGGCTTGTCCAGACTCGGAATTAAAGGTTGCAACAGAAGAAGGCTAGTGGCTAATATCACCAAGCAAGCCGAGGCAGTATCGAGATGGCTGTGGCTGAAGTGCTGCGAGTGTTGGAACAACCCATCGGGCACAAAGGAAACACCTTAGAGCAGTGGTGGTGGAACCCATGGGGCCGAGGGGGCTGCCTTAGGATGCTGGGGCCAGCTGTCAAGCCCTCTGGAGGTGTTGTGGGCTAATTGATGAAACACCGATGAAGGAGGGTACTCACCTGATGACCCTAAGAAAGCACCATGGGCCCATGCCACAAGGCTCAGCCATTCTACTTGCAAAGCATAAGTGCTGGCCATCATCCTCAAGAACATGGTTGGAAGGCTACCCAGCCATTGAGGTGAGAGCGATGGATTCATCTTATTATAGACAATATTTGAAGACTATAAAGACTTCAATTTTGCACATTTCTAAACATTTTTTGATGTATTATTTTTTCAAAGATTGTTTTCATGAAAATACTGTCCAGTTAACATTTAAAGAAGACACAAATTTACAATACATCGTCGCTAAGTTATGAAAAAAAAAGTTTTAAAGTAAAAAAAAAGAAAGCACCAAACTTGGAACAAAAACCATATACCTTTTCATGAATAAGAAAAACATTAATTTACTGGAGTTTACAAAAAGTAGCTTATTAATGAGGAAAAGGTCACAAAACTATAAAAGGTTTTGCAGATTTACAATAAATGTGACAAACTTATAATAAAGTAAGAAATGTATAGAAAAATGTTTCAATTTTACAAGAATAAAATATACGTAAAGATGTTTATAATGTATATATTTTTAGAGCCCCTAAACACAATCTTGCACAGAGCCTCAACAGCTGGAAACAGCACTGGTGCAGACAGAAGGATGGCCACAGGACAAAAGGTCAGCTAATGGCTTCAGTTCCAGATCTCTTGATCAAAACATTTGATAAACATTTTGACACCATTCAACAGGCTCAGCTTGTGAGGATATTTTTTTTATGTTGGCCCTTTGATTGGCAGTCAAGTCTATAAATTTCACTCGAACACAAACTACTTTTTTGCAAAAGAATGATCTGAAACACAGATGTGGAGGGATGATTTTGGCATCCCAGCACACAACCATAAAATTACACAAGAAAATGACAGCAACAAAGGGTTTTTTCAAAAAACAGTTTTAAAGTGAATAAAATCGATGTTGGACTGAATGAAGATGGAAGTGGGATGCTTTATCTTAGTTTGAACATAAAATCTTAAAATCAAAGTTTCCCAGATGGTTTACATGCCTGTGTAATATGTTTTCTGTAATTTCTCATCTTCATTTCAGCATGTTGCATCAGTCTAGCAAGCTGGTAAATTCTTAAAATCTGCCTTTATTTTGACTTTTTCCACCGAAATAACCTTCAGTCAGCCTGAACTGGATTCTCCATAAGGTGTGGACAGAGTTGGTAGTGAACAGTGCAGATAATAATGCTGATCATCTCTGAGATTTACACGACTGATCAAGTCCTAATGAATATTAGAGAGATTGGAATAGAGTTCAGTGGCTGTGACTGTCTAAACAGCTGTTTGAGTTATGTCCAAACAACATGAAACTGGAGCCATATCCAACTGAACACTGAACTGACTTTATTATAGAAAACAACACACTGACGTCATTGCCCCAACCCCCTCAGCCAGGCTATGGCAAGCCCCAAGAGTCAAGAGTCAAATCCCCACACAACCCCCTCCTCATAAAGTCAGAGACTGCCCCCCCCCCAGAACATAAACAACAAACATGGTGTTGTGCCTTTTCTCTTTCTTGTTTTTCAACTGAATAGCCAAAACTCAGCCAACTAAATGGGCGTTTGGGTAGACGACCAGAACGCCTCCCACCGTGTTGGAGCGGATTATTCTGCTGCTCATCCCCAACATGTATTAGCTAATACTGTTTTCAACACATAGTCTTCCAGGTACCTGGGCCGCTGACGTATTCTAGCCAGGGGTCCCCTATGCAGGGACTCTGCACCAGGCACCGTCAGCCGCACCTGTGAGTTCTCACCACCCCAGTCCAACAAGTCCCACCTCACACCAGATTGTCCTACCGTAGCTCCAGCGGCAACTTCCTGAGCCTATTGGAGTGCCACCGCGACCTGTCCGAAAGCTCGAACGTGTCCTAGCCCTGTTGCCTCACGATCGGCAGGGACTCCATCCAGAAAGGTTGCAGTTTATGCGTGCAGTTAGGATGCTTGATCCAAACTTGATCCAACACCTTCAATCCGTGGGCTCTCGCCCTGTGCTTCCTGTCAAACCGTCGTTTCATCTTACGCTGTTGAGCAGCGACCCGGTCCCATGGGGAGTCCATACTCCTTGGAGCAGGGGTCGTGGGTGGTCTCAGTCGATTCAAAGGCAGATGTAGTTCTCGCCCCAGCATGAGAACCGCCGGGGAGCATCCTGTCGTGACATGGGCCGTTGCCCTGTAGTGGAGGAATGTGCTCTGGAGGGCGTCCGGAAATGCGAAGCCGTCTGCCAAGTGGGCTCTCAGTCCATTTTTCACGGTCTTGTTAAAAGACTCAATGCCCCCATTGGCCTGGGGATGGTAGAACGCAGTTTTAATGTGTTCCATGCCCCTAGCACTCAAAAACTCCTCAAATGCCCCAGAGGTGAACTGTGGGCCATTGTCTGTCGTAATTACATTCGGGACCCCTCATCTGGCGAACAGTGACAAGAGGAAGCCCATAACCACAACCTTCGTGACTGAATTACTGGGCAACACCTCCGGCCACTTGGAGAACAGATCATAGACTACAAGCAGGAACCGGCTGTTTTGGGGTGCTGTATGTAGTTCACCGCAGATGTCCAACTGGATGTGCTTCCAAGAGCCCTCTGGGTACGATAATGGTCACAGGGGTGAGGGTGGGGGGGGGGGGGGGTCCACCGGTCTTCCCACTCTCCAAGCACGGGACACAGTTTTTTTTTATCATATTTTCAATGTCCTTATCAATACCTGGCCACCAAACTGAATCCCTGCAATGCTGCTTTCCCCTGACCATGCCCAGGTGACCCTCGTGGAGCATTGCTAGGACTCGTGATCTCAGAGACACCGGGATTAGCGTGCAGTGTCCCCTCGCCACACACACATCATTCCAACAGCTCAGTTCATCTTTAAACTGGTGGAAGGGTGCCAGTTCACCCTGCACCTTCGCGGGCCAACACTCCTTAATCACCGAGCACAGTTTTGACAACAAGTCTTGTTCCAACTCCGCCCGAAGTTCTTGGAGGGATACCATATCCCAGAGGGGCCCGTGCAGTGTGTTGACCAGATCCGCCTCCGTGGGATCATCGTCGTCGTTATCCGGTTGTACGGTGTTGGCCGTGGCATGGGACAGGAGATCCACCATTATGTTCTTCTTACCAGGAGTGAACTGGTTGGTAAAATTGTAGGCCCTCAGCCGCTCTGTCCACCTATGAATCTGCAAAGGTCTGTGTCCTGAACCCAACGCTTCCAGTAGTGTTGTCAGCGCTCGGTGATCCGTCCGCAGGGTGAAGTGACGCCTGTAGAGATAGATGTGCCACCATTCACATGCCCAGATGCAGGCTAGTGCCTCCCTCTCACCCATGGCATATTTTTGTTCAACCACTGAGAGAGACCTCGATGTGAACGCCACTCGGCGCTCAGTACCATCTTGTACCTGGGACATAACCGCCCCCACCGCCGAGCTAGACGTGTCACAGAACACAAAGGTTGGTCGCTTTGGATCAAAATGGACCAACACTGGAGGGGAGGGGAGTTGAGACTTCAGCTTAGCAACCGACGCTGAACAGGCTGGGGTCCATTGCCATGGTGCATCCTGTTTCAAAAGGGCCCGGAGCGATCCGATTGTTTCCAAATAACGGGGAATAAAACGTCCGTAAAAGTTCACCATGCCCAGGAATGAAGAAATCTGTGCAGGTGTCGTTGGATCTGGGAGGTCCAGGACTGCCTCCACGTTCGAATGCAGGGGCCTCAGACCCCCCGCCGTCAACCAGAATCCCACAAACTCGATGGAGTCTGCCGCGAAGATGCACTTTTCCCCATTCAAGGTGACTCCGTGTTCCTGTTACCGTCAGCACCCGTCCCAAACGACCATCGTGTTCCTCCCGTGATGTGCCATGTACCACGATGTCATCTAGGTATGCCACTACACCCTTGAGGCTAGCCAGAATCGTGGACATTATTTTTTGAAAACAGCTGGGTGCTGAGCTTAGACCAAAAGTCATGTGGTGTACCTGAACACACTCATGTGGGTCACCAATACTGTCAGGTTCCTGCTGGCTGGGTGGAGGGGCACCTGCAGGTAACCCTGGCAAAGATCCAGCTTCGTGAACACCTTTGAACCGCTGAACGCTGCGATGAGCTCCTCCATCGTGGGAAGTGGGTGCTTGTCCGGAACAATCACCTTATTCACCATCCTAAGGTTGATACACGGCCGGATGCCTCCTGACTTTTTCCTGGCCACCATGGTATTTGATATCCAGGGTGAAGCGTTCACCCCCTCGATGATGCCTGCTTCAAGCAGTTTGTTCAGCTCCACCATGACATCGTCCCGCAGAGTGAGGCGAAGCCGCCGTAGTGGTTGAATTTTCGGAGTCACACTTGCATCAATGAGCGGGCAGTGGTAGAACGCACTGACACATCCCAGGCCTCTGAACAGCGCTGGCCAGCGGACATGCCATTTGGGGTACACTGTCAGTGCCGTTGAGCTCTCTGGGTCCTTCATGGACAATCTCAGTTCACCCAGCAGATCCATCCCTAGCAAATCAGCTCCCTGGCGCAAAATTTGAAAGGTGAACACGGGAACCGTCTTTATCCCACATTTCACCAAAAAGTCAACCATGTCTGCTGTTTCAATTTTGGCGTGGCCGTACTCAAACATTTTTACTGCTCCAGCATTGATAGTTTTATTTGGAAAAAAAGTCTTTTCAAAGTAGCCATTCTCAGTATGGACTTACCGGCTCCTGTGTCCACCATAAGCGGTACGTCAACTCCATCGAGTTTTAGGACATACCACTTTAATGGTGCCTTTGAGTGTGCGACACACACCCGTGTCGTGCCCTCGGTCTCTGCCGCTGATGGTTCAGCAGCGATAGTGTAGGCCCTGTCCCACACCACAGTCCACCGCCTCCTGGAGGTCCACCCAGAAGAATTAGCTATGTTGCTAACAGCCGTGCTTGGAGGGAAAACTTGAGTAGCTACACTCCCTTTAGCCAATACTGGCAGACCCAGCTGAACTGTGGACTCAATCTGCCTAACCAGTTCAAACACCTTTTCCAGCGTGAGAGTATCCATAGTTAGCTTTAGCTTGCTCTTCAACCACACATTGTTAGTACCGTGGGCGAGCTTGTCCCGGACCAGCTCCTCCTCGATAGGTCCGAAGGTGCACTCTCTTGCTAGGCTACGGAGTTCCGTAATAAAGGACTGAGTGGACTCACCAGCTCACTGTTGGCAGTCAAAAAAATCCATATCTCCATGCCGTGATGGTGGAATGGTCTCCGAAGACAGCCCATTAATTCCAAACCTTCTTTCAGTGAGCTGCTGCCACACAGCCCAAAAAATATCCGCTGGCCCTCCTCACCGAGGCAGTGAACAAGTTGGCTCCTCTGTCTCTCTTCATCAACGCCGCTCAGGCCGGCCACAGCCACATACACGTCGAACGTCTCCCGCCAGCGGCCCCATGGTATAGCTGGTGTGCCCAGAGACTGGAAAAATGGAGGTGGTTGTCTGATACACGCTCCCATGGTTTATCCTCATTGCCAAATGTTATGTCCGAATAACATGAGACTGGAGTCGTATTCAACTGAACACTGAACTGACTTTATTATAGAAAACAACACAATACATTCTCTAGCTGTAGCCCACCTGACGTCATTACCCTAACCCCCTCAGCCGGGCTACAGCAAGCCCCAAGAGTCAAATCTCCACACAACATTTGGGGCATTTTTGTCTGAAAAAAAGTAAATCTGCATTTAATGAACTTGTTGACACCTACAAGAAGTTACAGTGAACAGATGGAAAACGGCAATGGATAACTATTTGAAGAACGATTCAGACTCTGAATTGGGCCCTGGAGAAAATTCTAACCCAGATTAAGGGCCGAGTGGTGATCAAAAGAAAGCTAAAATTGAGACCTCAAGGCAGTACGGCAAACGCTATCTTTCATTTGGATTTAGTTTCACGGGGATCCAACTGCACCAACTCTGTTATGCTTGGTGTGGGTGGAAAAGCTAGCTAACAGTGCCAAGGTCCCAAACAAGCTTAATCATTATCTCCAAACATAATACCCATCACTTCAAAATAAGATCGTAAACTATTTTGTTCATCTCCATGAGTGCAGGAATAAACAGGCAACTTTAATGAGAAAAACCACAATGATGTCCAAAAAAAGCTCTCAAAGGTAGCTACTTATAGCTGGACTCGTAGTCAAATCAAAAGCCACACATTGAGGCAGAGACATACTTGTCTGCAAAGCTGTTATGAATGAGATGCTGAGCCCTCATGCATTTAAAGAAGTACAGCCATGTGAAAAAAATTAGGACACCCTGTATAAGCCTGTGTGTTTTTTAAACATATTTGGACATGTGAATATTTAATACCAATGTTAAAAATACTGGGAGATTCATGTAATACAACTAAACAATTAAAAATGAAATAGGCTTTTTTCAGATTTTCTGTAAAATGTAATTCTGTGGTGACTCAGCACACTGCAGATTGACACTATTTCACACTCAGCAGGGCTGGAGGAAACGGAGGACAATTTACATACGGACAGAGAGCCCCAGGGTGCAATCAGAACAATGGACTGTTGTATATACATCCCGGGATGAGGGAGAGGACATCCGGGCGCCAGTTGGTCACGCTAATATGTATTGACTGATATGTATATCACTATGTTAATGTGTCATGCATTCTCTCTGTCTGTATAACATGTATAAAAGAGCTTGTTATACATGCCTCAGCATTACAGTAGCTCACTGAGCTACTAAGTGCGTCTCATTATGTTGGAGGAAATAAAACTTTGCACCCTTCCAGCTCGTTGCATTTTGCCTGATCTTTTTCCTCCACATTGATGACCCTGGACGTGCATGGTGCGTCCCTCGACTATGCCATTTTCTCCACACTGGTGACCTGCCGAGAGAGAATGACCGTCTACTCCCTCTCACCACACTGGGGATTCCAGAGGACCAGGGAATGCCTGTAGCCTCTTCATCCACACCGGAGCACGCTCTCCGGAGCGGGCAGCGCTGGGACCAACACGCACCATGAACAGCGACACAAGTGAACCGAAGGAAGCAGCCTGAAAGGGGAAAATCATCGGCGCCGTCTGCATTGATTTCCACCAAGCTCCCCGACCCTGACTCACTCCTGACAGCGGACCTCCCGCGCATAGAAGCCCCACACGCACACCGCAGGATTACGAGGACAGTGCAACTTCCAGCTATGTGGTCACTGCGCCAAGCGTGCGCCACGCACAGGGACAAACCGGCTCCACAGACTGATACATCGTCCTCCGCCGCTGCACATGCCCGAGAAACACGGCTGACCGCCATCCTCAGAACCTTCAGGGCTGCTCACGCACCTGAAGCAGACACGCAGCCCTCACACAGGACTTTGCATGGGTTTCTCGGCCACGGCGCACAATGGGAATTTAGCCGATTGCTGTCCCCGATGGCTTTAGGGCTGCTTCCGTACCTAAAACCGGAGTGGTGGCTCAGTTGGTAGAGCATCCGCCCCACACCCGGGAGGCAGGGGTTCAAATCCCGGCCGGGTCATACCAAAGACCATATAAAAATGGTGCTTTCTGCCTTCTAGCGTGGTGCTCCGCATAATGGAATGGGGAAAGTAAAGTTACACACAGAGCTACCAGAGGACTGACCCCCCGCTGTAGCTTTCACTACTTACAGTAGCTGTGTGGCCTAGGGTCAGAGAAACGGAGATAGGCACCGCCCATATACACCTTCAGGTGCGAAGGGATTAACTAACTAACTAACCGCACCTAAAAGCCAAACCGCCAAGTCCCTCACACAGCTGCAGTTGTTTCACAGCCGCTACGCATCCTCAGGGAACTTGGCCGTTCGCCTTCCCCACATCCTCGCAGGACCGAGCCGCGAGAAGAGTCAGAGACTTAATTTTTTCACAGCCGCTGTGGATCACTGCCAGGTTTATAGGGAAAGTTCCTCACCATTGCAGATCCACACACAATTTTTGTGCCGCCCAGACACCTTTGACGTTCTGGGCCGGCACTCATTTACTCCCACCCCCTCCCCCTCCTCCTCCACAGCGCTTTTCCCACACCTCACTCCCTAAAGCCGGCCGATCGCCGGTTTGTTCCATTATGCACGATGCGCACCGGCCCCGTGCGCCCACGATCCATGGCCGTTCAGCGTGCTGGAACCCAGAGTGGAGCACACTGTCTTTTCCACCCCTCCCCTGTCCCCCCCACGGACTGACATGCCTTCCGACACTCCTCTACAGCAGGACAGTTCTACCAGAGCTGGAGCCCAAACGACGGTGGGGAAGGTGGGGGGGGGTCACAGCCCCTTCTGAGCATTCTGGGGGGAGCCGTGTAGTGACCCAGCACACTGTAGATTGACACTATTTCACACTCAGCAGGGTTGGAGGAAACGGAGGACAATTTACATACAGACAGAGAGCTCCAGGGGGCAATCAGAACAATGGACTGTTGTATATACATCCCATGATGAGGGAGAGGACATCCGGGCACCAGTTGGTCACGCTAATAATATGTATTGACTGATATGTATATCACTATGCTAATGTGCCATGCATTCTCTCTGTCTGTATAACATGAATAAAAGATCTTGCTATACATGCCTCAGCAGCACAGTAGCTCACTGAGCTACTAAGTGCATCTCATTATATTGGAGGAAATAAAACTTTGCACCCTTCCAGCTCGTCGCATCTCGCCTGATCTTTTTCCTCCACAATTCTAAATATAGTGAGGAATAAATTAGCCCCCCCCCACACCTTTTTAGGACACCCCTACATTCAATTCCACTTAAAATGGCTAAAATAAATGTTAAAAAATGCAAATAAAAGCAAAAACAAGGTTAGACATAGATATGTGAACATTTCTTAATAAAGAACTGAAAATTTAAAGGGGTGTCCAAATTTTTTCACATGACTGTAGCTAAAGTCCCTCTCTTAGATAACACAACTGCCAGATGTATTGATGACATGTCTGCAGATACTGAAAGCATTGTTTTGGAAAAGATACACATCATTGGTAAATGTGCATTGCAACTTGATGAATCTATGGAAATAAGTAAACAAGTACAACTCTTGGCCAATGTGTGTTTTCTGGATGGAGACATGTTAAGATTTATTTATTGTGCATTCTTACTCAATGTGTTATCATTGTCATGGTGATATGCGTCAGAGAGGAACATCACCACAGGCCTCCACTCTTTCTGCTCGTACTGAGCATGTGCAGTTGTAGCCCGCTCTCAGTCCAGTGTTTACAGTGCTGGTGATAAGACATGTCTGTATTCCACTCTGGCTATGTTGTGTTCATAAATAAATAAGCCTTGCTTATTCCTTTGCATGTCTCCAAAAGGCAACTGCTGCGACCAACTCAGATCCACAAGAACACATAAAAGAAAATGTCCTCTTTGCAAAGAATTACCAAATAAAGCAATGGGAGAGGAAATTTTTGGGGTCACATCAGAGGACCTTGAATAAGGAGAACTACAGTAGGAAAACTGCATGAGTGTCTGTACTGATGGAGCAGCTGCCATGCTCGGGAGCACCAAAGGCTTCGATAGCAGAGTGAAAGAGAGACATGCAGATGTTCTTGTTACAAACTGAATGAGTATAAACTAATTACAAGATGAAATTGTCATTACATATGCTGCAATAGGCTACATTGTGTAATTTGTAACATTTTTGATTGGTGGTGTGCTGTGGGATTTTTCTAATGTAAAAAGTTTCCCATGGCTCAAAAAGGGTTGAAAAACACTGTTAACAGTTCATCCACCGCCATGGTAAAATATAGCAAAATAAGGCACACGCAAGATATATTATTGATTGTAAATTAGTGAACAAGGTGGGAACAGGAATGTCTACTAGGGTGACTAAAAAAAATCTATAAAAACTAAATTGCACTTTGTAAACCAACTCCCTAGTAGCCCTGTTTGTTCTGAAGCTAATGTCTTTAAGATATACTCTGCAAGAACAGAAGTTTGTTCTTTTTCTTGAGGTGGCCCCACCCCACTTGCTCTTCTTCCTGGGGCGGGTGCCTGGTTGTCCTGGCGCTGGGTGGCCTTGGGATATTCTTGCTCTGGGGGCTATGGGTTGCCCCCACGATGGGGGGGTGCTATCTTTCTCACTCATGGTCCTTGGGCGGATGTTGCTGTGGCCTCCTAACGTCTTTTTTTTGCATGGTCCCTGCCAAACCACACACACACACACGCACGCACGCACGCACACACACACACACACACACACACACACCTCTGTTCTCTTTATATATACAGTATTTTCAATTGGATTCAGGTCAGGCGACTGACTGGGCCATTCTAGCAGCTTTATTTTCCTTCAGTTGAGACTTTCCTTGGCTGTGTTTGTGATCATTGTCTTGCTGAAATGTCCACTTTCGTTTCATCTTCAGCATCTTGGCAGATGGCAGCAGGTTCTTATCAAGGATGTCTCTGTACATTTGTCCATTCATCTTTCCTTCAATTATATGAAGTCTGCTTGTAACGTGTGCTGAAAAACACCCCCACACCATGATGGGCTGTGCAGTGCCATTTCTCCTCCAAGCATGCTGTGCATTGTGGCATGCAAAAAGTTCAATTTTGGTCTCATCTGACCAGACTATATTCTCCCAGCATTTTACTGACTTGCCCAAATGTTGTGCAGCAAACTTTAAATGAGGTTCAACATGTTTTTTCTTCAACAATGGAGTATTGCGTGGTCAGCGGGCACAGAGCCCATGTCGGCTGAGTGCATTACTTATTTTCTTTGAAACAGCAGCAACTGCTAACTCCAGGTCTTTCTGGAGTTCTTCACAAGTGGTCTTTGCCTCTTGGATAACTCTTCTGATAATTCTTAGATCAAAGTCTTTTTATTATTTTTTGCAGTGACAAAATACAAATATAGAACATAAAACAAAACTAACCCTCCCACCCCCCTACCCTCCCACAATACCAGATCAAAGGTACAACAGTCAGACATTCTTGACACACACTTGATCATGGAAATAAATAATACATTACAACATAATATTCATGTATTAATAACTGATGGAGTTGGATTGTTAACAAAGGAAATGAAAGGTAACCATGTAGCAGGAACTTTCCCAACAGACCCCTTAATTACCTCCGCCAGGCCGCAGGCCGCAGGAGGTTGTGTTTTTGCCGGGGTTTGTCTGTCTGTCTGTCTGTTGGTTAGCAAGATAACTCAAAAAGTTTTGGACGGATTTCGATGAAACTTTCAGGTGTTGTTGGAAATGGTACAAGGAAGAACTGATTAAATTTTGATGATGATCCGGATCACTGTCTGGATACAGGAATTTTTTAAAGCATTCTTTAACATTGTGAGATAGGGCCATTTTCAACATGTGTGCAGGCGCAATGGAGGGCGCTGGTCGTCGTGTCTGACGAACACGAACTCTGCGTTCTTCAAAGTTTTAGGCACAAAAACACGCGGAAAACAGTGGTGGGCCGGGCCCGGCAGCGTGCCTGTGTTTGCGCTACACTGCAAAAGCTGAGACGGGCAGCTGTCCGGCGCGGGATTATTTGGCAGAAATTCCCCGGGCAGCCATAGGGGCTGCGCAAAAACAAGCTCTCTGCCGGGGAAGCTTCCAAATCCTCTTTTGCCGCGGAGCGCAACCCCAATATAAAACCCACGGCAACCTGTCTACCCAATTTGCATCCGTCAGTGAAGCCCTGAGTGCTGCTTTCAGTGATCTATGAAAATGCTCGCATAACCCATTGGCCTGTGGGTTGTACACGGTTGTGCGATGAATTTCAACGCCCGCAGCCTGGGAGTTTGGAGATGGAGGAGATGGACACAACAGCAACACTTCAGTTTATTACCTCCGCCAAGGAGGTAATGCTTTTACTACTGAACCACTAATCCTATCATTGTGAATCCAATTGCTAGTCATATGTTTTCATGGTCAAGGAATCTGAAAACGTACACACAAACACTGTATGGGGGGGAACTGTGGCGCTTGGCGGAGGTCTGCGCTCTCCGAGTGCTTTTCTAGTTGTATGTTTAATTTTTTCCAAATGGATATGAGACATAACTTCTCTGAGCCACTGTCCAAAAGTTGGAGGCTGAGTGTCCTTCCATTTACAAAGAATCAGGCTTCTGGCCAACAGAGTAGAAAAAGCGATCATATTTGAATGAGACTTGCTCAGAGAGGAGTCTGATGGGGTCACACCAAACAATGCAATCAGAACAGATGGAAGAAAAATATTATTACAGTAGATGCCTCTCAGATGATGCTGTTTCCAAATTTATGCAGATTGTTTCCTCTATGCCATGTGTCAACACAACGGAAATAAGCTATAGACAGCTTGCTCCTTCTGTAATTGATAACATGGTGGATAGTGTTTCAGCTTCTCTGCATCAGACTCTAGACTTGGTGGCCCCCTTAAAAAAGAAAAAGTTTAATCAGAGATTTCTAACTCCTTGGTTCAACACAGAAACTCATACCTTAAAACAGAAGACTCGTCAATTAGAAAGAAAATGGCGCTCTACTAATTTAGATGAAATCTATTTAGCTTGGAGAAATCATCTTTTAATTTATAAAAAATCTCTTAGAAAAGCTAGAACGAGTTATTATTCTGCATTAATAGAAGAGAACAAGAATAATCCCAGGTTTCTTTTCAGTACTGTAGCCAGGTTGACAAAGAGTCAGGACTCTGTCAATCCTAGCATTCCCTTAGAGCTTACTAGTCAGGACTTTATGAACTTTTTCAACAATAAAATTTCATCCATCAGAGATAAAATCAATCAGATTCTTCCCACAGTTAACTTAAATACTGTAACTACTACAACTCCTTCTGTTGATGTCTGTCTTGATGAGTTTACTCCAATCGACCTTTGTGAGTTAGACAAAATAGTTTCCTCATCCAAACCTTCAACTTGTCTTTTAGACCCTATTCCTACCAGGTTATTTAAAGAAGTCTTCCCACTTATTGGTAGCTTTATTCTTCATATAATCAATTCTTCATTAACTTTAGGCCATGTACCGCAGGCTTTTAAAACGGCTGTAATTAAACCCTTACTCAAAAAGCCAACGCTAGATCCAGGAGCTTTAGCTAACTATAGACCAATCTCTAATCTCACTTTCATTTCAAAAATCTTAGAGTTGTTGCTACGCAATTATTTGACCACCTGCAGGGAAATGGTTTACTTGAAGAGTTTCAATCTGGGTTTAGAATCCATCATAGTATTGAAACAGCCTTAGCGAAGGTCACTAACGACCTCCTCATTGCATCTGATAATGGACTAGTTTCTGTACTTGTCCTTTTAGACCTTAGTGCAGCTTTTGATACTATCGATCATAATATTCTACTTGATAGATTAGAACACTATGTTGGACTTAATGGAACTTCGTTGCAATGGTTTAGATCTTATTTATCTGATAGGTTCCAGTTTGTTCATGTAAATAATGAGTTTTCTTTCAACTCAAAGCTTAGTCATGGAGTTCCACAGGGATCTGTGCTAGGCCCTACTCTTTTTAGTTTATATATGCTTCCGTTAGGCAACATTATTAGAAAGCACTGTATACATTTTCATTGTTATGCAGATGACACACAATTATACCTGTCAATGAAGCCAGATGATAGTAATCAATTAGCCAAGTTAGAAGCCTGTCTTAAGGAAATCAAAGCTTGGATGACTTGTAATTTCCTGCTATTAAATTCAGATAAGACTGAAGTCATTCTTGTTGGTCCAAAATACCTTAGAAATTCCTTTCCAAATCAAACTTTCAGTTTGGATGCGGTTACTCTTTCTCTTAATAGCTCTGTGAGGAACCTTGGAGTTATTTTTGATCAGGATTTGTCCTTCAATTCACATATTAAATTTGTTTCTAAGACTGCCTTCTATCATTTGCGTAATATTGCCAAGATTAGGAGCATCTTGTCTCAGAGTGATGCTGAGAAACTGATCCACGCTTTTGTTAGCTCGAGATTAGATTATTGTAATTCTTTATTATCAGGTTGTCCTAAAACATCTTTAAAAAGTCTTCAGCTGATCCAAAATGCTGCAGCAAGAGTTTTAACAGGTACTAGAAAGAGAGATCATATCTCTCCGGTTCTGGCCTCCCTTCATTGGCTTCCCATAGAGTTTAGAATTAAGTTTAAAATCCTTCTTCTTACTTACAAAGCTCTAAATAATCAGGCTCCTTTTTATTTAAAAGATCTGATACTACCGTATTATCCTAACAGAGCACTACGCTCCCAAAATGCAGGATTACTTGTAATACCTAGAATCTCCAAAAGTACAATGGGAGGCAGAGCCTTCAGTTATCAAGCTCCTCTCCTGTGGAATCAGCTGCCAATCTGGATTCGGGAGTCAGACTCGATCTCTGTTTTTAAGAATAGGGCTAAAACCTACCTTTTTGATATAGCCTACAATTAGGGAGGGATCATGTGTTTCGGAACCCTCCCTTAGTTATGCTGCTAATAGGTTTAGTCAGCCGGGGGACCTCCAGTAATGCACTGGGCCTCACTCCTTTCCTCACTCTCTATGAAATTTTTTTTTTGCTAGTCATTAACATTTGTTTGTTCTCTCCCATAGATTGAGTCCCCATCGTGCTGTTTGCTCTCTACATGTCTGTTCTTTTCTTCTTCTCTATCCCCTCACCCCCCAGCCAGTCGCAGCAGATGACTGCCCCTCCCTGAGCCTGGTTCTGCTGGAGGTTTCTTCCTGTTAAAAGGGAGTTTTTCCTCTCCACTGTCACCAAGTGCTTGCTCACAGGGGATCGCCTGATTGCTGGGGTCTTTCTGCAACTGTGGGGGTTCCCCCCTACAGTTGATAGTGCTATGAGATGACTGTTGTTGTGAAATGGCGCTATATAAATAAAGTTGAATTGAATTGAAATTGAATGGATGTATCGTTTGTCCACATATTTTAGAGAAGGCCTCAAATATCAAGTTCCAGAATACATAAAGCTTTGGACAAAATCAAAACATGCAATAATGTAGCTGGATCCCTTCTACATTGGTCACATGTAGGATCCAGATCAAGATGGATCCTAGATAACTTCTCCTTAGTCCAATGAAGATGATGAACAACTTTAAACTGCATTACATAATGTCGAAGACAAATTGAAGAGGTGTGAATCCTATTTATCATTTTGGACCATGTTAGCTTTGATATCAATTCTCCCAAGTCTGCTTCCCATTTGTGTTTAAACTTTTCTAAAGTAGTCAATTGATACACATCCAAAAGGGTGTATATATTAGCCAAGATTTTTTTTAGAATCAATTTTGCATTCAAAGATTAGATCTAACAGAGTTGATTGAGGACGTTGGGGGAAGCAGCTTGAGTTAGATGATACAAAATATCAAAGCTTTAAATATCTGAAAAACTGTGACCTACTTATTTTATATTTTTGACATAGTTGTTCAAATGAAGCAAATTTATTGTCTACATACAAATCATACAGTGACCATATCCCAGATTTTGAAAAGCTATCGAAGGCTTCATCAATGATCGAAGGTGTAAACATGTGGCTCTGGAGCTCTCCACAAGTGGTCTTTGGCTCTTGGATAACTCTTCTGATATTTTTTTTGACTCCTCTGCCAGAAATCTTGCGAGGAGCTCCTGGTCGTGGCCAGTTTATGGTAAAATGATGTTCTTTCCATTTCCAAATGATGGCTCCAACAGTGCCCATTGAAACATTCAGCAGTTTAGAAATGCGCCTGTAACTAATGGCATCATTATGTTTTGCAACAATAAGGTTGCGAAGGTCTACAGAGAGATCTTTGCTTCTACCCATCATGAGTTCTTTGTGGTGTGACAATCTGATATTCACAGACCTTTTTAAAGGCTATCAGCCAGGACTTAACCAGCTGAAATTAAATTGCATTGATGGGGGATGGGATGGCTTCCTAAATTCTGATGGTTTTCTTTGGATACTTTATTAATCCCCAGAGGAAAATTACAGGGCATCCACCTGGATGGATGAGGCAGCCATGATGCAGCGCCAATCCCTTCACCATTCACACACACATTCACACGTAGGGCCACTTTAGAGTTTCCATTTAACCTAATTTGCATGTTTTGGGCCTGTGAGAGGAAACCGGAGTACCCGGGGTAAATCCAGGCAGACACGGGGAGAACATGCAAACTCCACACAGAAGGGTCACTGATTGTCAGGGGGTGGGAACGAACCCACAATGGTCAGGGGTGGAATCGATACCATGACCTTCTTACTGTGCTGCCACAGTGCTAACCACTGCGTTTAAGATAAGAAACTTTGTCCCTCAAGGGGAAATTTGTCTTGGGCTTGTCACCCGTGCTGCAACCACACAATCCACACATACACAATGGATGTAGTACATAATAAATGAAATAAAACCCAATAATAATACAAGTACATACATACATAAATATATAACAGCAGTCATTAAGAACAGGAGTTATAAGTGTCCCTGACCTATTTATCTGAGTTTAAAAGTTTTACTGATGTCGGGATAAAATGAGTTCTTGTATCTATTGAACCTGCACTTGGGGACTCTGTATCTCCTCCCTGAGGTCAGCCGCACATATTCATTGTTTAGTACATGGCTCACGTCACTGATTATTTTTTGAGCTTGTCTACAGGCTGCCTGGTCGTGTAAGATCTGCATGGGTAAATACTCTTTAACTCCAATAATTTTCCATGCCGTATGAATTAAACGCAACACTCCGTTCTTTAGTTTCACAGAGAGGTTGCCAAACCAAGCTGTAATGCTGTATCTAATACAGCTCTCCAACACAGCCTGGTAAAATATTAACATAATCCTTTTATCAACGCCATGTATTCTTAATCTATGCAAGAAATGCAGCCGCTGTTGTAGTCTACTACAGAGGTAATCAGTATGTGTGCTCCAGGTTACTGAATTGTCAATAAATACTCCCAAATATTTATAGGAACTAACCTGTGTTATAGTGTGGTTGTGGATGACCACAGGCCTGTGGTCACCAACTCCCCGAGGGTCAAACACCATCTCCTTTGTTTTATCAGTATTCAAAATGAGATGACTGTCATCACACCAATTGACAAACCTCTGAATTTCTATAAAATAGCTTGACAGATCATGAGTCTTCTGAAGTAGTGATAAAACAGCAGTGTAATCAGAAAATTTAATAATTTGATTGCCTGGATAGACACTTCTGCACTCATCAGTGTACAAGGTGAACAAAAATGGTGAACTAACACAGCCTTGGGGAGCTCCTGTGCTGAGGGTTCTAAATTTAGATAAAGTTCCATTTACACTAACTTGCTGTTTACGATAAGTTAAAAATGAGTGGTACCATTTAATAATGACAGGATGCACTTTAAAATCATTTAACCTCTTAATTAAAAGGTGTGGCTGCAGTGTGTTAAAAGCTGAACTAAAATCAACCAATAAAAGACATGCATATGAGGTTGTCTCCTCCAAATGTTTAAACACAGAACGAGTTAAGGTTAAAATGGCATCCTCTGTACTTCTATTATTACCTCCGCCAAAGGGGGAGGTTATGTGATCATCGGCGTCTGTTTGTCTGTCTGTTTGTTTGTCGTTTTTTAGCAAGATAACTCAAAAAGTTATGGACGGATTTTCATGAAATTTTCACAGATTGTCAGAAATGGGGTATCCTACAGATGATTAGATTTTAGTGGTGATCCGGATCACCGTCCACAAGAAAACCGCCATTACGCAAAATGCCATTTTCGTGAATAACTACTAAACCACTAATCCTATCATTGTCAATCCAATTGTTGTAAATCCATTGCTAGTCATATCTTTTCATGGTCAAGGAATCTGAAAATGTACACACAAACACTGTATGGGGGGAACTGTGGCGCTAAACCGCCATTATGGAAAATGTCATTTTCGTCAATAACTACTGAACCACTAATCCTATCATTGTGAATCCAATTGCTTGTCATATGTTTTCATGGCCAAGGAATCTGAAAACGTACACACAAACACTGTATGGGGGGAACTGTGGCCGCCATTACGGAAAATGCCATTTTCAAGAATAACTACTGAACCACTAATCCTATCATTGTCAATCCAATTGCTAGTCATATGTTTTCATGGTCAAGGAATCTGAAAACGTACACACAAACACTGTATGGGGGGGAACTGTGGCGCTAAACCGCCATTACGGAAAATGCCATTTTCGTCAATAACTACTGAACCACTAATCCTATCGTCAATCCAATTGCTTGTCATATGTTTTCATGGTCAAGGAATCTGAAAACGTACACACAAGCACTGTATGGGGGGAACTGTGGCCGCCATTACGAAAAATGTCATTTTCGTGAATAACTACTGAACCACTGCTTGTCATATGTTTTAATGGTCAAGGAATCTGAAGACTGTATGGGGGGAACTGTGGCGCTTGGCGGAGGTCTGCGCTCTCCGAGTGCTTTTCTAGTTTTTATAAGCAAACTGCAGAGGATCCAAAAGTCCTCCAAAACCAGTTTTCAGAATGTCAATGACAATCTTCTCGAGGCACTTCATTACCAGTGAGGTCAGTGCAACAGGACAATAGTCATTATTCTCTTTACAGCTTGCTTTTTTTGGTACAGGAATTATAATAGAGCTTTTCCAAATTACTGGGACAGAACACGTATCTAAAGACTTCTGGTAGATGGGACTCCAGGCTTCTGCTAGCTCCTCACTACATGACTTTAGTAAGTGCCCAGAGATCCCGTCTGGTCCAGATGCCTTCCTGGGGTACATACGTGAGAAAAATCTTTCCACAACATACTGGTCAACTATGATTTTTTCAGAGCCTAATACTGATATAGCGTCCAGAGCAGCTTTTTGTTCATGAGAAAAATCTTAGTCTCAAATCTGCAAAAGAAATTATTCAACTCGTTTGCCTTTTCTTCCTCATTCATTACATTAATGCAGCTTTTTGATGGAGTCATCTTTGTCATAACTTTAACTGAGTCCCACAATTTCCTAGAACTTTTTCCTAGGCATTCAGATTCAAATTTCTTACTCGTCTCATCTCTAGCTGTTCTTAGTTTGTAATTAATTTCTTTCTGTATATTTTTCACACTTAACATGTCCCCATTCTTAAAAGCAATCTTTTTCTGTACTATGCACCGTTTTAATTCCTTGGAAATATAAGACTTATTATTGGGGTACATAGTGATTACTTTCTGAGGTAAAACATTTTCTTTACAGAATTTTATGTACTCAGTTATGGTATCTGTGGCCTCCTCCAACTCCAAGTTATGAAAGAGTCCCCAGTCGGTACAAGAAAAACAACCTCTCAAAGTTTCTGTGCCTTCATTGCCCCATATGAAAATTGTCTTTGTCTGTGGTTTGCTGCTTTTAAACAAGGACTTGTAAGTACGAATCAGATGAACAGCATTATGGTCTGAGGACCCCAAGGGGGGCTTAGCCCTTGCTATATAGGCGTTTTTGACATTCCCATAGCATTTGTCCAAAATATTTTTCCCCCTTGTACTGCAGTTCACATATTGGCTGAAGCCAGGCAGTGCCGCATCCAGTTTGCAGTGATTAAAATCCCCTAAAATCAAACAAGATGCTTCAGGAGTGCGTTCCAGTTGTCTGTGTACACAGTCCACGATAGCGGTCGCCGTATTGAAAGCATTCCCGCTGGGCGGGATATAAACGGTGCATAATAAAATGTTTCCAAATTCACGGGGGAGATAAAAGGTTCTCAGACTTAAGCACAGCAGTTCTATGTCCGGGGTACAAAGCGACTCTCTCGTAGTGAACTGTGAGCACCATTTGTTCTTAACGTACACACAAATACAGTGGGGTAAAAAAGTATTTAGTCAGCCACCAATTGTGCAAGTTCTCCCACTTAAAAGATGAGAGAGGTCTCCAATTTTCATCATAGGTATACCTCAACTATGAGAGACAAAATAAGAAAAACAAAATCCAGAAAATCACATTGAAGGATTTTTAATGAATTAATTGGTAAATTCCTCGGTAAAATAAGTATTTGGTCAATAACAAAAGTTCATCTCAGTACTTTGTTATATACCCTTTGTTGGCAATAACAGAGGTCAAACATTTTCTGTAAGTTTTCACAAGGTTTTCACACACTGTTGCTGGTATTTTGGCCCATTCCTCCATGCAGATCTCCTCTAGAGCAGTGATGTTTTGGGGCTATCGCTGGGCAACACAGACTTTCAACTCCCTCCAAAGATTTTCTACGGGGTTGAGATCTGGAGACTGGCTAGGCCACTCCAGGACCTTGAAATGCTTCTTACGAAGCCACTCCTTCGTTGCCCGGGCGGTGTGTTTGGGATCATTGTCATGCTGAAAGACCCAGCCACGTTTCATCTTCAATGCCCTTGCTGGTGGAAGGAGGTTTTCACTCAAAATCTCACAATACATGGTCCCATTCATTCTTTCCTTTACACGGATCAGTCGTCCTGGTCCCTTTGCAGAAAAACAGCCCCAAAGTATGATGTTTCCACCCCCATGCTTCACAGTAGGTATGGTGTTCTTTCTCCTCCAAACACGACAAGTTGAGTTTTTACCAAAAAGTTCTATTTTGGTTTCATCTGACCATATGACATTCTCCCAATCCTCTTCTGGATCATCCAAATGCTCTCTAGCAAACTTCAGACAGGCCTGGACATGTACTGGCTTAAGCAGGGGGACACGTCTGGCACTGCAGGATTTGTGTCCCTGGTGGCGTAGTGTGTTTCTGATGTAGCCTTTGTTACTTTGGTCCCAACTCTCTGCAGGTCATTCACTAGGTCCCCCCATGTGGTTCTGGGATTTTTGCTCACTGTTCTCGTGATAATTTTGACCCCATGGGGTGAGATCTTGCGTGGAGCGCCAGATAGAGGGAGATTATCAGTGGTCTTGTATGTCTTCCATTTTCTAATAATTGCTCCCACAGTTGATTTCTTCACACCAAGCTGCTTACCTATTGCAGATTCAGTCTTCCCAGCCTGGTGAGGGTCTACAATTTTGTTTCTGGTGTCCTTTGACAGCTCTTTGGTCTTGGTCATAGTGGAGTTTGGAGTCTGACTGTTTGAGGTTGTGGACAGGTGTCTTTTATACTGATAACGAGTTCAAACAGGTGCCATTAATACAGGTAACGAGTGGAGGACAGAGGAGCCTTTTAAAGAAGAAGTTACAGGTCTGTTAGAGCCAGAAATCTTGCTTGTTTGTAGGTGACCAAATACTTATTTTACTGAGGAATTTACCAATTAATTCATTAAAAATCCTTCAATGTGATTTTCTGGATTTTTTTTTTCTCATTTTGTCTCTCATAGTTGAGGTATACCTATGATGAAAATTGGAGACCTCTCTCATCTTTTAAGTGGGAGAACTTGCACAATTTGTGGCTGACTAAATACTTTTTTGCCCCACTGTACCTCCTCCTTTGATCTTACCAGAGAGCGCGTCCCTGTCCTGCCGCACCAGGGAGAAGCCGTCCACAGATAGGAGCGAGTCAGGCACGTCCTCCTGAAGCCACGATTCCGTGAAAACAAGCAGACATGACTCCCAGTACTCATATAGGAACCTGGCGTTGATTTTGAGTTCCTCCATTTTGCTCTCCAGTGAGCGGACATTACAGAGCAACATGGATCAGAATCAGAAAAGCTTTATTGCCAAGCATGTTAAAAAAACATACGAGGAATTTGACTTGACATTGGCGTGCTCGATAAGCGCTTCCCAATGACACGGCAGCCATGCAAGGCGCCTCATCAAAACAGTGGGGGGTAAAGAGGGGAAGAGGGGAGGGAATGACACATTGGGCAGAGAGAAAAAACATAGTTTATCAAAATAAAGCTCGCTGAATGAGCAAGATTGTGATTACATAGAAAAAAAACCCTCTAGCTGCACAATTAGCAGACAATACAAATCCACACAAAAACAAAGAAAAAGAGAGAGACCAGTGTGTGTATATCAGTCATGTGATATCAGTGTGAGTGCAATGTGAATGTATCAGTTACTGGAGCACAACAAAAATTGTCTCCTAGGCAACGGCTAGATGTTATATTCATGTATTCTAAACACAGATAAGCATGTCCTCAGAGTTTATCTCTCTTCATGCCAGATGGTAATATTCCATGTTAGTCCCATGACAACGCTGTCCTTGGAGAGTTCAGATTATTGTACAGCAGCAGATGTTTGGGTTAAACTCTCTTCTGCCTTATCTTCTCTCCTGGAGGAATGAATGCAAGGGTGCCGAATCAAGGCCAAATGAGCACAGTTCACTTAGAGCAGAAATTTCCTCTCTCATGCGATTCTGAGCATCACAATTTAAATTACATAGGCTTTAAAATCATTCCCTGGAGAGCACCAAGCGACTCCAGATGTTTCCCCTTCCAAACATAGATAAACATGTCCGGCAGAGTCCATCTCTCTACAGTGCATGCCAGATGGTAAATTCCATGTTAGTCATTTGCCGCCATCAGTGCTATCCCCAACTGGTCGAATTGTTGAAGAAGCAGCTACGCCGGGTCCGCATTTTGATTAACTCTTCCAACTTCTTTAAATTTTCGATACACCAGGAAAACTCCAGAGCCAATCAGCAGAAAATCCTGTGTTCATGAAGCCAAAACAGGTAGATGTCTTCCACATCTTCAGTCGAATCACACAGACACATGAGTTCCAACTGATCCATGAGTCTCTCCATTGGGGCTCCCCCTGGCCCGAATTTTTGTAAAATGGTGTCAATAGCATTAAAGCCGCTCATCAATTCCATAATTTTCCATTTGGATCGAGATTCAGCCAGAAGAAGAGCGACATAGACAGGAAACAGCAAGCTGGGATAGTGAAGAGGGGAGAGATGGATGGCAGTGGCGGCCTGTTCTCTCTCCTCCGCAGTCTCTGTCGTACTCTGCCACGTTTCCCTCTCTTCCGCGACCGGCTTCTACGTCCTCCCGTCGGATTTCGTAAGAGCTCCCTAGGCAGAGGGGTGCCGAGACGTGGCTGGAACGAAGAAGCAGGAACTGGTCTCGAGTATAGCTCAGGAGCGTGGTTGGCTTCATGTCCCGATCTACTTGGGTACAGTGGCATATTATCCCGAGCAACCAGATCACAAGCAGTCCCTTTAGCAAAAACGTCATTATGATACTTCAAACTGAACACTAAAAAGTAAGTACTACAAACTAAGTACTACAAACATACGCACACAGTAGCAGCACAGGGCAGCCCGGGTCACAGCAGAGCAGCGCCTCCAGCAGCGTCCAGGTGGAGGATCCAGGTGGAGGTGGAGTTTCTTGGCTTTCTATGCCTTTTGCACCTCTTTTTCTTCATGTGTTCAATACTTATTCTCAATGTCATTCCACTTTATTAAATATAACTTGTTTTGTGAACAGAGCTGCATTGATTTCTTTGTATGGATGGATTACTTGGGTTGTTACTGATATTTGGTGAAAATCTCAGGTCAATAGCTCCATCAGAAATATGTTCAATGAGAAAAATGTTGTCGTGTTCAATACTTATTTTCCCCCACTGTGTGTGTGTGTATATATACGTATATATATATATATATACATATATATATATATATATATATACACACATATATATATATAGTGTGACCTCTACTCCACCACCACGTGCAGGGCACGTGCCGAGGGTGACATGTCAGACCCTTTTGTCACCACCTCAGGAGTCCGGCAGGGATGCATTGCCGCGCCAAACCTTTTTAATGCTGTGGTTGACTACTGGGTCAAGAATGCAACGGAACACTGCCCCAATCTCAGAGTTGACTTCCACTCCACTTCACAGACCTGTGCTACACAGACAATGTGGTCCCACCATCAGCTGGGCAAAGACCAAGATCCAGTCGCTGTCAGACTTCTTGCCACCACCACCACACGTCATCACTATCAATAATGAGCTGGTTGAGATTGTCAACGACTTTGTCTACCTCGGATCTAAGATTACCAGTTCCTGCTAGTCAGACCGAGAGATTACTCGCCGCTTGCAGCTGTGTTGCAGTGCTTTCGGCCACCTCCAGAGAGTCTGGCAGAGTGGGGAGATCCGCACATCCACAAAGTTGTGAATCTTCAGCACCTGTATGGTCCCCGTCCTCCTTTATGGGTCTGAGACCTGTACCCTCTTCACCACAATCACATGCCATCTGGATACATTCCATCAGACCTGCCTCTGGAACATCCTCGGCATGCGATGGTTCCACCACATCACAAACAATGAGGTCTACAGGAGGGCTGGCTGCCCCATCATCATCAGAAGAGGGATACTGTGGCTCCTTGGCCACGTGGCCAGGTTGGATGATGGGATCGCAACGATAAGACATCTGGCTGACCTCACTGCCCTAGCCCAAGACCATATTGCCTTCAGACGATTGGCCGCAATGGTCACTTGTCCTTAGGTATGACTGTGAGAGTGAATGGTTGTCTGTCTCTCTGTGTTGGCCCTGCGATGGACTGGCGATCTGTCCAGGGTGTACCCTGCCTCTCGGCCAAAGATGCTGGGATAGACTCCAGCCCCCCCGCGACCCGGAAAGGATTAAGTGAAAGAAGATGGATGGATGGTCACTTAAGTGGCCAGGCGAGGATTAAGTTTAAGTATGCAGTGGATATAAAAAGTCTATACACCCCTGTTCAAATGCAAGGTTTCTGTGATGTAAAAAAAAATGAGACCAAAATAAATAATTTCAAAACTTTTTCTACCAGTAATGTGACCTATAACCTTTAAGGGGAAAAATAAAAAACTTACAATAACCTGTTGGCATAAATATGCACACCCTGTTATAACTGAGGATGTGGCTGTAGTCAGAATTAAACAATCACATTCAAACTCATGTTAAATGGGAGTCAGCACACACCTGCCACCATTTAAAGTGCCTCTGATTAACCCCAAATAAAGTTCAGCTGTTCTAGTAGGCTTTTCCTGACATTTTTGTAGCCACATCTTACAGCACAAACCATGGTCTGCAAAGAGCTTCCAAAGCATCAGAGGGATCTCATTGTTCAAAGGTATCAGTCAGGAAAAGGGCACAAAGAATTTCCAAGGCATTAAATATACCATGGAACACAGTGAAGACAGTCATCATCAAGTGGAGAAAATCTGGCACAACAGTAATATTACCAAGAACTGGATGTCCCCCCAAAATTGATGAAAAGACAAGAAGAAAACTGGTCAGCGAGGCTGCCAAGAGGCCGACAGCAATATTGAAGGAGCTGCAGGAATTTCTGGCAAGTACTGGCTGTTTAGTACATGTGACAACAAGCTCCCGTCTAGGGTGGCAAGACGGAAGCCTTGTCTTACGAAGAAAAACATCCAAGCCCGGCTACATTTTGCAAAAACACATTTGAAATCTCCCAAACGCATGTGGGAAAATGTGTTATGGTCCAATGAAGCCAAAATTGAACTTTTTGGCCATAATTCCAGAAGGTATATTTGGCACGAACATAAAACTGCTCATCACCAAAAGAACACCATACTTACAATGAAGCATGGTGGTGGTGGCACCATCATGCTTTGGGGCTGTTTTCCTTCAGCTGGAACTGGGGCCTTAGTCAAAGTGGAGGGAACTATCAGTTCCAAATACCAGTCAGTGTTGGCACAAAACCTTCAGGCTTCTGCTAGAAAGATGAAGAGGAACTTCATCTTTCAGCATGACAATGACCCAAAGCACATCCAAATCAACAAAAGAATAGCTTCACCAGAAGGAGATTAAGGTTTTGGAATGGTTCAGCCTGATTCCAGACCTGAATCTGATCGAACATCTGTGGGGTGATTTGAAGAGAGCTGTGCACAGGAGATGCCCTCACAATCTGACAAATTTGGAGTACTTTTGCAAAGAAGAGTGAGCAAATACTGCCACATCAAGATGTGCCACACTGATATACTCCTACCCAAAGAGACTGGGTGCTGTAATCAAAGCCAAAGGTGCTGCAACAAAATATTAGTTTAAGGGTGTGCATATTTATGCGACCAGGTTATTGTACATGAAGTTTTTTATTTTTTCCCTTAAAAGATTTAAGTTTGTTTTTCAATTGGGTTGTACAGGTTATAGGTCCCATTAATGGTGTAAAAAGTTTAGAAATGATTTACCTTGATCTCATTTTTTTTTACATCACAAAAACTTTGCATTTGAATAGGGGTCTGTAGACTTTTTATATCCACTGCATATATAGTGCTTTTCTAGTCTCAAGACCACTCAAAGTGCTTCATTAGTATTAACCCTCTATTCTAGGGGCCTATCGGAGACAGATACCTAGGGACAATTTTGAATCACCAATTAACCTATCATGCATATCTTTGGATTGTGGGACAAAACCTGAGCTCCTGGAGTAAACCCAGGCAGCACAGGGATAACATGAAAACTCCACACAGAAAGGTTCCTACCCCTGACAACCCGGGGATTCGAACCTGGAACCTTCTAGCTGTTAAGCAACAGTGTTAATCACTGTACCACTGTGCTGCCTCTTTCAGGTGCAGATATCAGGCTGGAGCTGAGATCTTCTCAGAAGCAGCAATTGTTACTTGTGTTTTCTCTCCCTTGGTTTTTCTTTCTTTCTTGCTCCCTCCCCACCCGCTCACCCCCCCCCCCCCCCCCCACACCCCTTCTGACCACTTTAGTGTCCCTTCAATTCCTTCCCTGACTCCCCCGTCAGGTTCAGCATAATTAAGAAAATTTAAATAAGGTATAAAGTAGTGGTGTTAGCATCACCGCGTTAATTGCCCATTAATGCTTCGTCTCCATTAAAGGCGACAAATTTGGTGATCGCGGTTAACCACAGTTAACGGAAGAAAGCGTGAACAGTATTTTGTTGGCCTAGCTACACTCCGTACCAAAGCCGCTCTGACCATACAGACACTGTGCATGCCATGCAGACATTGCAAAGTCAAACAAGTTGGATCACAGCCATGGAAATCCCCAAAGCGTGGTCATGTTTAAGTTTTCAGTGTTATCTGTTGGTGCGCTCGTGCTTGGGCACTTATTGGGAAGTGCAGTGTGGTGATGCCGACTTTCTGTCACGTCACTGCACTGCCCTATATAGCGGAGTGGGTCATCATCGGCACCTCCTCTTATGCCGGATGATCCCACTGGGTGCTTGCCATGTACTGCTACTTCCTATTACCAATAAAGTTGTGTTCAACGTTATCACTCTTTTCGCCTCATTCATCACCAGGTTTGTGGACAAAACATTTGGCAATTGAGGATTAACTCATGGAGGTGTGCATTACACCACTCCGTCCCTTCCTTGAGCTCCTGGGCGAGCCACCGGTGTAATGGCCGCATTGGTCGGAGGACTATCAAACGTACATTACGGTGCTGGACCTCGGGAAGCTGGATAAGGTGAGGGCACATACGCGTCTCATCCACAACCTGGGTATTGAAGGCCGGAGGGTCCTACGGATGCTTGGCACGTCTGACTTGTATGAGGACGTTGTGGAGCTGCTAGCTAAATGTTTCTCCACCCCAGACAGCATGACTGTTTGGAGAATTCGCTTTCGCCAGAGACGCCAACATGTCGGAGAGCCTATCCACCAGTATGTCATTGACTTGAAGCAGCTAGCTAGTGAGTGTCATTTTGGGCCGCTTGAAGACGAGATGATGCGCGACCAACTAGCAGAGCACACGTGCAACGCTGAGCTGTGTGCTAGGCTATTAATGGCGCCTAATGACTTGACATTAGCTAGAGCCGCCAAGCTAGCTCTCCGGTTGGATGCTTTCGATAAGCTAGCTCTGGAACTAAATTGGCGCCAGTTACAGAAGCCGCCAGAGCCACCCACCTCAGCTAATGTTGTGGACCCTGATAGTGAGGATAGCTTGGACAAAGATTATTGGGAAACCAATGCTGCCAGCCAAAGGTCTGCCCCAGGAAACTCCCGTTGCAGGGGTTGTGGGTCTGTGACGCACCGCTATAAAGCGGTAGAGTGCCCGGCAAGAGGACAACGTTGTAGCAGATGTGGACACTTGAATCACTTTGCCAGGGTGTGCCGTTTATCTTACCCGGGGAACCCACAGGAGAAATCACCCCATCCGCCCCCGACGGACAACACTGGGAGCGAATGGTATGAAGAGCTAACGGACACCCTCGCTTTCAAGTTGGCCAGTTCTCGCTCAGTGTCGGTACCCATGCCGATGAGCAACACCATGCTAGCCCCAGATGCCTCTGGTACTTGGCCACAGTTGGGTGGGTGGTCTGCAGCTATGATGGTGAACACTACAACATTTATAGAAGAGGACGGGGCCAGACCGATGAGCATGGAGTTACCGCATGCTCAGCAGCAGCTCATCAGGCTGAGTAAGATTCCACTTTGGGTTATGGACTTGGCTCGGGTTCGGGGTGATGAACGACCACAGCGAAGATGGGCCAGACAACAGCCAGCAAAACATCAAGCACGTCTGTGGATAGTGGTGAAGTTGGGAGCAGCGTGCTTCCGGTTGTTCGACGGCTTGATGAGGCATGCCAGTGTAGTAATAAATATGTTCCTGCAGTAATGAACTTCCCAAAATGTCCGTGTTGTAAATATGTCAAGTGTTTCTGATGGGGCGATAATTAGTGTGACACATCTGGGAACTTCCTCACACGCTGGAAGCCTGGGAAGGGGTAAGTTGTGTGTAATTCCTCAGGGAACGAAATTGATTAATGTGATTGATTTACTGTAGTTTTCTTTAAGTTATTGTACTAATTTTGATTGTAAGATTTTCTGTTACATTTTCGTTTGCAATTCCGATGTAAAATATTCAAAGTAGCGTCATAAATACCGATGATTGATGGCTAGTTAAGTAGGCGCTAACAAGTCCATTGTTCTGTAGGAATGCCAGCACTTGTCCCCATTCCTGTGTCATGTGTAAATTGTCTGCCCCAATCTGTTTCAGGTATGTTAAAATGTTAAATGTACTGTTGTAAAAAATAGAAAAAACGATCAGTCATGTAACTCTGTCATGTAATGCTGTCATGTATTTGGTGCTAAACTTTTTCTTTGCTTGTGGTATACTGTAACTATACGATCTAAAGTTATGTAGTCCAAGTAGCTGTAAGCTATGTTACTCACACGCTGGAAGCCTGGGAAGGGGAATGCCAGCACTTGTCCCCATTCCTGTGTCATGTGTAAATTGTCTGCCCCAATCTGTTTCAGAAATAAACAGACTACTGACTGATCGAGATCCTGCCTGACGTCTACTTCTCTGCATCGGCCAAGATTTATTTTATTTTGTTATTTTAATGTAGCTGACTAGTTCGAGTCCGTTACATAAACTGGTGCCGTGACCTTTCAAGGATTCTTCTGATCAGCCACAGCTGATCTCCGGGGTCCAGCTGCCTGCTGAGTGGAGGTTCGCAAGGAGAGTCCAGTCTTCATCAACACAACACATCCTTCAGTTACTTAAGGTTTTTGACAGAAGCTCATTCAGTATTATTTGGCTTTGAATTTTATTTTATGTGTGTTATATCAGAGTAGCCTGTTTTGAAATTTCTATTTTGTGTTTATTACCATTTAATTGAGCTAGTTTTTAGTAATGGATGGTGATATGTCTCATAGCCTTTATTCTCACACCCCTGTAGCTGGGGCAGGTAGAGGCAGGGGTCTTTTTTTGTTGAGGGGTGGGGGAGTTAAACAGTTAACTTTCACTGACATGGTGGGAGAGGGTGGTACTATGCATACACACCCAGTGGGGGCTACTTATGTTGTACAGACACCACAGCCACATATCAGTGATGGGGAGGGGGATTTACCAGCACAGGCATGTGAGGTAGGGCCCGCATCCTCCACGCCCATGTTTCCTCCTGGTAGCAATGACCCCTCAGCTGAGCTGCGTGATCTAATTACTGAATTAGGGAATCGAATTGGAGATTCCATAGCCAGTCGGCTGTTACCTTCTACTCAGCCTGTCACACAGTCATGTGACCCAGTCTCTCCAATGGCGCCAGACAGGCATGAACAATCTAGTAACATCAGTGGCACTCTTGATCTCACCAATGTCAATGTGGTAGTCAAGTCAGATGTTCGTGAGCCTGCTGTGTTCAGAGGGGAGGGGTCTGATAAATGCTCAGTACAGGAATGGATAGAGCTGATGGAAATGTATTTACGCAAAAAGAAATTCCCCACTTCGGATCAAGTTGATGAGATCCTGAGTCATCTGATGGGAAAGGCCAAGAAAATAGTTAAAGTGGGAATAAGGAGTAGCTTAACCCCAGACCATGCAGTCCAGCCAGACATGATCTATGATATCCTGCGGAAGTATTTCAGTGAGTCCCCTGCATCATGCTTACCGTTGGCTGATTTTTATGCCACTCAGCCCAGTGGGGGTGAGAATCCAGTGGATTATTGGGTGCGCTTGAATACAGCAGCAGAGCAGGCAGATCGTCTCCTGAAAAAGCAAGGCAGGAAATTGGAGAACATGAATGCTGAAATATCCATGATGTTTGTTCGGAACTGCAATGATCCTGAGCTGTCCAGTGTATTTAAGAGTAAACCTATGAGCAAGTGGTCTTTGACAGAGGTGCAGGAAGCGATCGATGAGTATCAGAGGGAGTTCCTGTCCAAGAGGAAGCCAGCGGAAGTTAAACCATCTAAGGTGACTGCGGCTGTCGCTTACTCCATGTCAGACGTTAAGGAGGAAGTGAGTGTTCGTGAGCCTAGTGCGTCTAGCCCGTCCAGATTCAGCGAGTCCTCCAGTGCGGAGGGGGGTGCGTTTGAGCGTGTCCTGTGTATGCTGGAGAGGGTGCTGGAGAAGACAAACCAGGCCACAGCACCGGGTGTTGCGCAACCAGCCCAGTGGGTTCGAGTCACTCCCTGCCGCGTCTGTGGCGACAGCACCCACTCTACAAGATCGCACTGCATGAGAGAAAAGCGATGCCTTGCTTGCTTTGAAACTGGACATCAAAAAAAGGACTGCTCCAAGCACAGGACAGCAATGCCCAATACCACTGCGCCTGCTCAGGGAAACTAGGCCACCCACATGTGGGAGGGGACGATGTGGGTGCATTTAGTCAGTCCCTCAGTTTTGAAGATGATGTGCAATCTACTTATGAAGAAAAATGCAAGTGTGCTCCTGCTGGAAATAAGATTGTTTATCAAAATGTGCACAAATTAGCAAATTCCGATAGTCTCTTTTATACTGACGTCTCAGTGAAGAACCAAGTTTTGTTGCATGCATTAATTGACAGTGGGTCCATGGCCTGCACAATGAATGAAGAGGCCGAACAGAAACTACGTAGTGTGGGCTTATGTGCTGAGAGCATTACTGCAGACACAGGCATGGTACTGGTGGGGTGTGGTGGGGTTCAAGTGAAGCCGAAGTGCATTTATCAGCTGGAGATGACTGTGTATGGACAGGATGTGAGTGTTCCCACACTGGTCGTGCCAGGTCAGTGTGACGAAATGATCCTGGGCTCCAACGTGATAAAGCACTTGATTCATCACCTCAAACAAAACTCCAGTTACTGGAAAGTGATTGAGAAGCCTGAATCAACGAATGACCCAGGGGTTGAACATTTTCTTAACATGTTATCTGGAATTAACAGATGGAGGGGGAATGTGATTCCTGACATGATAGGTACAGCCAAGCTGACACAAGCCGTAACACTGCTGCCACATCATGAACACCTTGTGTGGGGTAGGCTCCCAGCCAACTCACCTGTTTCAGCAGGGAGCGCTATTCTCGTTGACGCTCCAAGTTCCAACACACACAAGAAGGGTATCATGGTGGGGAGGGCTGTCGCTACAATGTCAGGGGACAGATGGGTACCTATTAAAGTGATCAATCCAAGTGACAAACAAATTACATTGAAGCAAAACACTAAGTTAGCTGATGTGTTCCCGTGTGTTGCGTTGGAAGACCTGGATGTACCCACTTCCAAAACCCCCCCAAATGACCTTCTGGTGAACAGCCAGAGCCTACATGATGCTGACTCATCCTCCTCTACCCCTGATTTCAGTAATGCTCTGAATCGACTCGGATTGAGTGACCTCGACATTGATTCATGTGATGTTACAGATTATTGGAAAGGCCAGTTGTTCGACTTGATACGGAAATATGAGAGCCTATTTTCTAGGAACAAGTTGGACTGCGGTGAGGCCACCGGTTTTGTTCATCGGATCCACCTGACTGATCCTCGGCCATTCAGACTCCCGTATCGACGTGTCCCACCTGGTCATTACCAAAAGCTGAGACAGGTGCTGTCTGAGATGGAGGAAAAAGAAATCATCCATAAGTCTTCCAGTGAGTGGGCGTCACCCCTGGTACTCGTATGGAAGAAGAACGGTGATCTGAGGGTTTGTGTGGATTACAGATGGCTGAATTCCAGGACTATCAAAGATGCCCACCCATTGCCTCATCAGGCGGATTGCCTGGCTGCTCTTGGGGGGAGTGCATTCTTCAGCACCATGGACTTAACATCAGGATATTACAATATCCCCATGTGTGAAGAGGATAAGAAACTGACTGCCTTTACCACGCCCATGGGGCTGCATGAGTTCAATCGCATGCCTCAGGGGCTATGTAATGGGCCAGCCAGCTTTATGCGCCTCATGACAAACATCTTTGGCGACCAGAATTTTTTGACTCTGTTGTGTTATTTAGATGACCTCTTGGTTTTCGCGCCGAACGAAGGTGAGGCACTGAAGCGGCTCGATGTAGTGTTCAGCAGGCTGAGTGTGCACGGATTAAAGCTTGCGCCCAAAAAGTGCCATTTTCTTCAGCGCAGTGTGAAGTTTCTGGGCCATGTCGTTGACGAGAGTGGAGTAGCGACTGATCCGGAGAAAGTACAAGCAATTGCTGCCATGACTGAACAAGCACTAATGCATGAAGATGGCGTGACTCCATCCCCAAGAAAAATAAAGTCCTTTTTGGGCATGGTCATGTATTATCAGCGCTTCATTCAGAATTGCTCTAGCATTGCTAAGCCTCTCTTTGCCCTCACTGCAACGCCAAAGAAGAGTAAAGGCCAGACAAGGCATGTGGCCTTTAAGAAACTCAAGCCGAGTGACTGGACAAGTGACCAACAGAAATCTTTTGAACAACTGAAGTTGGCCCTACTCGAGTCAGTCGTCTTAGCTCATCCAGATTTCAGCCGTCCCTTTATCCTGTCCACTGATGCGTCATTAGATGGGTTAGGGGCAGTCATCTCTCAAGTCCCGGAAGGGGAGAACAAGGCCCGTCCGATTGCTTTCGCAAGCAAGTCTCTGACGCAATCCCAGACCAAGTACCCAGTGCATCGTCTGGAGTTCTTGGCCCTTAAGTGGGCAGTCTGTGACAAATTTAGTCATTGGTTAAAAGGGCATGAGTTCACTGTCTGGACGGATAATAATCCATTGACATATATACTGACTAAGCCGAAGTTGGACGCATGCGAACAGAGATGGGTTGCGAAGTTAGCCCCGTACAACTTCAGTATCAAGTATATTCCTGGCAAGAAAAACATTGTGGCGGACGCCCTCAGCAGGCAGCCTTTCGTTCAGGGCTGTGTCAGCAAGAGGCTTGTGTCTGAGCCATACGGAGCGCTGCTGGAAGAAGCACAGCTGATTAAGGACAATATGATACAGGAAGTCTTTAGACTGAGTGCCAACCACCAGGAGGTCAGTTGTCTCTCGCAAGTCTCCAGGCTGGAGCGTTCCTCACTCGACAGCGAAAAAGTGAAGGCCGTGTCCGAGGGTCATGCTGAGTGGGAGATGGGATCAGCTGAGAGAGCCTCGTGTTGGCTTGTCCAGGACGTGCAGCAGCTGGCTGCCTGTGGTCAGAACCCCTTACCTGTGTTTTCCATTCAGGAGTTGCAAGGCCAGCAGCAGGAAGATGCCTGCCTCTCCAGAGTCATCTCTTTTGTGACACGCGGGAGACGACCGTCGCGAAGAGAAAGGCCTCATGAGACAGATGACGTCTTGAGAATGTTGAAGCAGTGGGACAAACTCAAGATGTTAGATGGGCTACTGTACAGGGTGAGCAAAGATCCACTGACTGGCAAGAAAAGACACCAGTATGTTGTTCCAGCTTCATTGGTTCAGCGAGTGCTGCAAGGCATCCATGATGACGCAGGCCACCAGGGCCAGCAGAGAACTTTATACTTGGCAAGGCAGAGGTTCTTCTGGACTGACATGGAACGGGATGTCCGTGAATATGTGAAAACATGCAAGCGTTGTGTGGTCAGTAAGACTCCTGAACCGGAAGCCAGAGCGCCCCTCGAAAGCATTAAGACCACGAGCCCATTAGAACTTGTGTGCATTGATTTTTGGTCCGCAGAGGACAGCAGTGGGAAAAGTGTGGATGTGCTAGTGGTCACTGACCATTTTACTAAAATGGCCCATGCCTACCCCTGCTGTGACCAATCTGCAAAACAAGTTGCCCGCCAGCTCTGGGACAAATACTTTTGTGTGTATGGGTTCCCTGACAGAATTCACTCAGACCAGGGTGCCAATTTTGAAAGTGAGCTGATCAGGGAATTGTTGCAAGTTGCTGGGGTCAAAAAGTCCTGAACTACTGCCTATCACCCCATGGGGAATGGGAACGTTGAACGGTTCAATAGAACTTTGGGCAGCATGATAAGAACCCTTCCCCCTAGAGCAAAGCAGAAATGGCCGCAGATGCTACAGACTCTAGCATTTGCTTACAACTGCACTGCACACGAATCCACCGGTTACGCGCCATTCTTTTTAATGTATGGCAGAGTGCCACGTCTACCGGTGGATGTCATGTTTCAGAATGCTGTAAGGGACTGCGACACTGTGGACTATGACCAGTATGTTGCTAGGATGAGACAAGATCTGAAGGAGGCTCTGTCAGCTGCTCAGGCCAACGCTCTTTCAAGCCAGGAACGTCAAGCAGACTTGTACAATAGGAGAACTAAAGGACGTGACATTGTGGAAGGTGATCGAGTCTTGTTGGCAAACAAGGGTGAACGGGGGCGCAGGAAATTAGCAGACAAGTGGGGGTCCACCCCATATGTCGTCGTCTCTGCCGACCCTAGGTGCCATACTTACCGTGTCAGGAACACAACCAATGGGCAAGAAAGGGTTGTTCACCGCAATCTGCTTCTCTTGGTCAACTTTCTGCCAATTGAAATGGACAGTGCTGCTCATGAAGTGACCCTGAGTGAGTCGTATGAGTCAGGTGATGATCTTGATTCACATGTTGCTGCATCAGAGATCGACAGGACTGCTTGGACAGCCAGTTGGGTGGCAGGGGCCTCTGCCTCCAATCAGCTACAAGAGGCTTCATGCACACAAGATTTTGACCTGCCCTTGCAGTTGAACACAGCGGAGACTGTTCAGTTGACCAATGATCTTTCAGAAATGCCCTGTCTATCTGCCAGTTTTTGTGGTGACCAAAGATCTGAAGTGTCCATGCCGCCTTCCAGCATTGGGAGTTCCCCTAGTAGTACAGTGGGCGCAGTGAGAACCAGGTTAGGGAGGGTAGTTAAACCAGTGAATCGGCTGATTCAGAACATGGCCCAACAGTATACTCAACGCTCAAACAGTTCAGTTCTTAGTTTGGCTAGGGCACTGATGCCGTAGGGGAAGACACACACACACACACACACACACACACACACACACACACACACACACACACACACACACACACACACACCACATAGGCCTTCTGTCCAGTTGAAGAATGACAGATTTGTTCTTTTTCTTTGTTTTTTCTTCTCTTTATTTCCTTTTCTCCAATTCATGTGAAGTCAACTGGTGGTATTTAGTCTGATATGATATGGGTAGTGTATACGGCACTCCTGTAGCAAGTACACTATGGGGGGGTCTGCGCAGCCCTCCGTAGTTGCTTTCCCTTTGAATTGGGTGACATACATGTTGCAGTATACTGTGGGATATACTTATCCAGTGGTTTTTTGGTGGTTGACTTGTAGTGGTATTTTGGTGAAGTTCAGAGGGGAGTATGTAGTAGTCTTAAGAATAAATATGTTCCTGCAGTAATGAACTTCCCAAAATGTCTGTGTTGTAAATATATCAAGTGTTTCTGATGGGGCGATAATTAGTGTGACACATCTGGGAACTTCCTCACATGCTGGAAGCCTGGGAAGGGGTAAGTTGTGTGTAATTCCTCAGGGAACGAAATTGATTAATGTGATTGATTTACTGTAGTTTTCTTTAAGTTATTGTACTAATTTTGATTGTAAGATTTTCTGTTACATTTTCGTTTGCAATACCGATGTAAAATATTCAAAGTAGCGTCATAAATACCGATGATTGATGGCTAGTTAAGTAGGCGCTAACAAGTCCATTGTTCTGTAGGAATGCCAGCACTTGTCCCCATTCCCGTGTCATGTGTAAATTGTCTGCCCCAATCTGTTTCAGGTATGTTAAAATGTTAAATGTACTGTTGTAAAAAATAGAAAAAAACGATCAGTCATGTAACTCTGTCATGTAATGCTGTCATGTATTTGGTGCTAAACTTTTTCTTTGCTTGTGGTATACTGTAACTATACGATCTAAAGTTATGTAGTCCAAGTAGCTGTAAGCTATGTTACTCACACGCTGGAAGCCTGGGAAGGGGAATGCCAGCACTTGTCCCCATTCCCGTGTCATGTGTAAATTGTCTGCCCCAATCTGTTTCAGAAATAAACAGACTACTGACTGATCGAGATCCTGCCTGACGTCTACTTCTCTGCATCGGCCAAGATTTATTTTATTTTGTTATTTTAATGTAGCTGACTAGTTCGAGTCCGTTACACCAGCCAGCTACGGCGTGTCCAGGAGGACGCTCCAGGTGGTGAGGCTGGACGGGAGTTGGTGATGGCAATGTGGGATCCGGGCTCTGCTATCCAGAAGATCAGCTATTGCTCCGGGGGCCTGCTGCCTCCAGGGGCGTGCCTGCTGAGGGGCTGCCCTGGGCCCCCCTGTGCCGGTTCCACTTTTCCCACCCAAGTGACTGTGCGGTAGCACTTTGTTTATAGTTCTGCTGTTATTGTGTGTTTAAAATGTTTAATTTAGGAGCATGGCAGATATTTTTAGTTTGAATAAAAGACTTAGTTTAATTCGATAGCAGAATAATCCACAGTGCTGTGCGGGTCACATGATAGTCCACCCACCGGCCCTATTTTAGATTGTTTTGTGTGAGTGTGTTAGGCCCTTTTAGCACCTTAGTTTACATTATTTTAGAGTGTGATTCGGGTTCCAAATTGGGGTGGGTTTGATTGTATGTGTGGTTTTGGACTTTGTAAAGTGGGGAGGAATGTGCTGGTGCACTTACTGTGAAGTGCAGTGTGATGACGCCGACTTCCTGTCGCGTCACCGCACTGCCCTATATAGCAGGGTGGGTCATCATCGGCACCTCCTCTTATGCCGGATGATCCCGCTGGGTGCTTGCCATGTACTGCTTCTTCATATTACCAATAAAGTTGTGTTCAATGTTACCACTCTCATCGCCTCATTCATCACCAGGTTTGTGGACATAACAGCTCTCACCTGGAGAATTGTCACAGCCTCCTCCAAAACTTCACCTGGATGTCGGTTGTTGTTATTCTCCGGAAGCCGGCTAGCTGGCTACCAGTATAATCAGCTATGTGCTAGGTTATAGCTGGCTGCCAGCAGCTGACACAGACAGACACTCGCCTGTTTCATCCTCATAGCTTTGGGTGCAACTGTTGGTAGGTTACTACCAGTCTAAAATTCTCAAGCTGTGTTCGTAATGTCTACTCACTCTTGCGCCCTGTTTTCACGGCATGGTGGGTGATGTCATGGGCGAGATAGCTGGTTGTTTATGTTTACAATTTTTCTGCTGAAAGGGAAATTGCGTCTGTTGTGACACGAGGTCCATTATTTTGTGTTGAGCTGCTTAAAAGTGGTGGATGTTTGCTCTGGGAGTGTAGATACCGAGTTGTGTTGCAGTGATCTTAATGATCCCTGGCATTCTGTTGTTTGCACATGCAGTAGTACTTTTTAGAATTTTCTGGAGAATATTCTGGATAGTTTTATTATTTTGGATATGTTGAGAGCTTTAATAAACCTGCGGGTGAAGAAAGCAAACATATTAGTCCACTCCCATGTATGTAACACTATGAGAAGCTTGAACAATTACCAACTTAAGGTACACTGTATCTGTATGGAAAAACACGTGACTAACGCATTATTAATCACGATTAACTCAACATTCCAAAAGATTAATCACTATTAAAATTTTTAATCGTGCGATACCACTAGTATAAAGTTATTATACAGCAAGAGCAGTCTATAAATACTATTTACATACAGCATAGTATATCAAATATGAACAGAGCTCCTTTCGGCAAAGTAAAAGTGTTTGGCACAATAGGGCCAGCAGATATTTGTTCTGCTTGCTAAGCTGTTGGACAGGGCAAAAAAACTCCTCAATGTCAGTGTTTCTTATATTCAAGTTATGCCTCAGTGAAAACTGAGGCATACAGTAATTGCTCACTGTGTCTGTGCGTGGCTCTGTCCGCAGTGTGTGTGTGTGTCTCTGTCTGCCTGTCTCTTTCAGCTCACCCGGTCAACATTAAGTGCAACTAAAGGCTTGCACACAAGCCCCCCCGCGATCCTTTTCGGGTCGCGGGGGGGCTGGAGCCTATCCCAGCATCTTTGGCCGAGAGGCAGGGTACACCCTGGACAGATCACCAGTCCATCGCAAGGCCAACACAGAGAGACAGACAACCATTCACTCTCACAGTCATACCTAAGGACAATTTAGAATCCCCAGTTTTGATGCCAATTAACCTAACTTGCATCATTGTATCGCCATATTTTCTTGACTTTTAATTTGCCAGAATTCTGACATAAGACTTTGTTTTTGAAATAAACACAAATCTAACTCACCTGTACCATCAATGCGGCCAGGAAAAAAGGTATTGTAATAACTATGCCGGGCCACTAGAGGCGGTAGTGCAACTTTACAGCACAGCACACCACGTTTTTTTTACAGTACATAAAACTGAACTGTTATAAAATACCAGTTTCTGAAAAAAAAAGTACAGCAACTACATAATTTATTCATCATGTGTGTTTTCACACTTGTTTTGCTTTTAGTTTTGCAGAAGAAGGACGAGGAAAAACTGGTAAAAAAAGTCCCAATGTTCCTCGCCCGCAATGGTTGCAGTGAACTGTGCATGCGCCCAGAAACTCCCGCCAGAGGGAAGTACTGAGCAATCCGCCAATACTGGCGTTATAGCACCTTGGGGGAGTCAGATTATTTAGCATCTCAGACAAGAGACAGTGGATAAGCATGGGAGAACAATGCTCAGGAGGTTCCTGGTGAGATAGCAGGAAGGAGTCAAGGACGTAGGGGGTTGAATGCAGTGTAATGCAAATGTCATGTTGTGTGTGGAGAAATGCCATGAAACTTGTGAGGAGAGATTTGGGGTACAGAGAGAGTGCCTGCTGAAATGAGTCAGTCTGTTCTGTGCTTGAGAGATGTGAAGTGTGTAATAAACTGTGTGCCATGAGTCAGCCTCTTATTTCACACACTCCACACTGGTGATCCAAGACGTATTATGGAACACGAGGAAAGAACCCCGGAGCCGGCCTGGTCAGGAAGCTCCAGCGAGGCGGCAGCCATCCCACAGGCAGCCTGGACTGGAACCCCCAACCACGTGTGTGCGGTTTCAGTCAAGCTACCGGATTTCTGGCAGCACAACCCGCGCTCTTGGTTCCACCACACCGAGGCCCAGTTCGCCCTCCGGGGAGTAACGGCAGACGACACCAGATTCTACCATGTGGTCGCAGCGCTGGATGCCCGCACAGCTCAGCAGGTAACGGGCCTGCTCGATCAGCCTCCAGCCAGCAACAAATACGAGGCGCTCAAGGCTGCACTCACAGGGCGCTACACGCTCTCGGACTGTGAGAGCGCGGAGAGGCTCCTGACGCGGGCCGAGTTAGGAGATGGTTCGGCCGTAGACCTGATTGAGAAGATGCTGGCATTAATGGGCACGGACGACGGGCACTTTCTGTTTGCCCACCTCTTCCTCCGGAACCTCCCAACAGTGGCGAGAGCGGTTCTGGCCAATTCGCCGTTGCTGGCCGCGCGGGACTACCGTGCGCTAGCCCAGGAAGCAGACCGGATCATCATCACCACCAGGGCGATCACAGTCAACGCGGCAGCGGGGGAGCCCAGCGAGACGACCAGAGGAGGCGAGGAGCCACCGACGGTAGCAGCAGCGGGGGCCAAGGAGCGCCAGAGAGACACGCTCTGCTTCTACCACCGCCGCTTCAGAGAGAATGCACGCAGATGTGCGCCACCGTGCCAATTCAAGCGCTCGGGAAAACGCCGAGGCCGGCAGTCGGTAGCAGCTGCGCCCTCTGTGAAGAGAACAAGCTGCTCTACTTGACGGATGCACGCTTGGGGAGGCGTTTCCTCCTGGACACCGGAGCCCAGAAGAGTTTCATCCTGCCAACCTACGCTGACCGGCTGGCAGAACCTAGCGGCCCCAAGATGTTGACAGCAAACGGCTCGGATATTAAGACCTTTGGTGAGAGGACTCTGCTCTTATCTCTACACGGCCGTACATATGAGTGGACCTTTGTCATAGCAGCACTGAATTACCATATCCTGGGGGCTGATTTTCTGTGTGCACATGGTTTACTGGTTGATGTTGCTAACAGGCGCCTGGTTAATGCACTGTCCTTTGACTCTCTCCCCTGTATAGCTCGAGTGACCAGGCCAACAGCACAAGCCTACGTCACAGCTCCAGGCGGTAAGTTCCACGCACTGCTCACTCAGTTCCCAGCACTCACGGTCCCGACGTTTTCGGCGGCCATCGCTAAACACGGGGTGGAGCACTTTATCACAACCACCGGGCCGCCCGTTTTTGCAAGACCTCAGCGCTTGGACGCAGCTAAACTGGCCATAGCGCGCGAGGAGTTCGCCAACCTGGAAAGGTTGGGCATCATCAGGCGATCAAACAGCCCATGGGCATCCCCACTACACATGGTCCATAAGGCTGAGGGATCGTGACGACCGTGCGGGGATTTCCGCAGGTTGAACAACGCCACAGCGCACGACCGCTACCCAATTCCCTACATACAGGATTTTTCCGTTCACCTCGCCGGAGCACGCATTTTTTCTAAAATAGACCTGGTCCGCGGTTACCACCAAGTCCCAGTGCGCGCTGAAGACATACCCAAAACAGCGGTAATAACTCTGTTTGGTCTATTCGAGTTCCTGCGCATGCCATTCGGGTTAAAAGGAGCGGCACAGACATTCCAGCGCATGATGGATGCAGTGCTGCGCGATCTCCCGTTTGTGTTCGTCTACCTGGACGATATCTTGGTAGCCAGTGCATCCAAAGACGAACACAAAACCCACCTCACAACGGTTTTCCGGAGGTTGGAGGAGCACGGGTTAATAATTAACCCGGCGAAATGCCAGTTCAGCGTGACGGAGATTGATTTTTTGGGGCACCACGTCTCTCCGGAAGGAGCGATCCTGCTGCCTGACAAAGTGCGCGCCGTGGCGGATTTTCCCCGGCCTCAGACGGTCAGGGCACTGCAGGAATTTTTGGGGATGGTGAACTTTTATAACCGTTTCCTTCCCCGCGCGGTGCAGCTCATGCAACCATTGTACGCCGCGCTCAAGAAACAGAAACCCGCGGATAGGGTCAAATGGACCCCGGAGCGAGAGCGGGCGTTCTCGGAGGTTAAAGCAGCCCTGGCAAACGCCGCACTGCTGGCGCATCCGGACCCGACGGCCCGGATAGCACTTACCACCAACGCTTCAGACGTGGCCATAGGGGCTGTCGTGGAGCAGCGCGTCGCCGGGGCTTGGCAGCCGCTCGCCTTTTTCAGCAGAACTTTGCGCGACAGCGAACGTAAATACAGCGCGTTCGACAGAAAGTTACTGGCCCTCCACCTGGCCATACGCCACTTCCAGTTCTGGCTGGAAGGGCGCAGCTTCACCGCGTTCGTGGACCACAAGCCGCTAACATTCGCGATGGCCAAGGTTTCAGAACCGTGGTCGGGCCGGCAGCAGAGACAGCTGGCCGCGATCTCAGAGTTTACTACCGATATTCAGCATGTGTCAGGCAAACTGAATATGGTGGCGGACTGCCTCTCGCGCGCCGTGGTGGCCCCGGTCTGCGTGGGGATAGATTACGCAGCCATGGCCACGGAACAGATTAGCGATGCAGACGTGCGCGCGTTCCAGTCTGGACCAACAGGGTTAAGGGCTGGAGAGCAGGGTGCTGCAAGATGCCCCCCCCCCCAATCTGCGATGTCTCCACGGGACGCCCGCGTCCGGTGGTCCCGGTCACGTGGTCCCGGTCACGTGGCGCCGCCACGTGTTTGAGTCGGTTCACACTGTGGCGCACCCAGGACCGCACACGTCGGTCAAAATGGTGGGAGAGAAGTTTGTGTGGCCGAGCCTACGCAAACAAGTGAAAGAGTGGGCTGCAGCCTGCGTGGCGTGCCAACGAGCCAAGGTACACAGACACACAAAGGCTCCCTTGGAGCCGTTTCGTATCCCGGCTAAGAGGTTCGACCATGTTCACGTGGGCCTCGTGGGCCCCCTCCCGCCATCACAGGGGTGCACGCACCTCCTGACAGTAGTGGACAGCACCATGCGCTGGCCAGAAGCAGTCCCGCTGGCGGCAACCACGTCCGCGGACGTAGCACGCGCTTTTTTAACAACATGGGTTGCGCGTTTTGGAGTCCCGTCGGACATTATGTCCGACAGGGGCCCTCAATTTGTTTCCGAACGCTGGTCCGCGATGGCCTGCAGCCTGGGTGTTACAATTCACTGCACAACCGCATACAACCCACAGGCCAATGGTTTATGCGAGCGTTTTCATAGATCACTGAAAGCAGCACTCAGGGCTTCACTGACAGATGCAAATTGGGTAAACAGGCTGCCCTGGGTTTTATTGGGGTTGCGCTCCGCACCGAAAGAGGATTTGGAAGCTTCCCCGGCAGAGCTGGTTTTTGCGCAGCCTGTATGGCTGCCCGGGGAATTTCTGCCAGATAATCCCGCGCCGGGCAGCTCCCCGTCTCAGCTTTTGCAGCATAGCGCAAACACAGGCACGCTGCCGGGCCCTGCCCACCACAGTTTTTCGCGTGTTTTCGTGCCTAAAACTTTGAAGAGCACGGAGTTAGTGTTCGTCAGACACGACGCCCACCGCCCTCCATTGCGCCCACCCTATGATGGACCGTTCAGAGTGTTGGAAACAGGGGATAAGCATTTTTTGCTAGACTTGGGGGGTAGGCGGGAAAAAATTGGCATAGACAGACTCAAACCCGCTTTCGTTGTGGCGGACGAGCAAGTGCTGTTGGCTAGGGCCCCTCGGCGTGGAAGACCTCCACGGAGAGCTCCTCAGGGAAACAATTCACCAGAGCAGCCACACGGACAGACCAAAGTGCCCCCCCCCCATCGTCACGGCTCACCCGCAGTTAGACACACTCCCAGCAGCCCCCCACCGGCACAGCAGTGCCACGGAGGTGGTAAACCCCAGTTACAGCAGATACGGGAGGAGGCGGAAGCCTAAACGGCATGTGGACTGATGTTCTATTGTTCTATCTAAGATGCTGGGGGGGGGAAGTATAGCACCTTGGGGGAGTCAGATTATTTAGCATCTCAGACAAGAGACAGTGGATAAGCATGGGAGAACAATGCTCAGGAGGTTCCTGGCGAGATAGCAGGAAGGAGTCAAGGACGTAGGGGGTTGAATGCAGTGTAATGCAAATGTCATGTTGTGTGTGGAGAAATGCCATGAAACTTGTGAGGAGAGATTTGGGGTACAAAGAGAGTGCCTGCTGAAACAAGTCAGTCTTGAGAGATGTGAAGTGTGTAATAAACTGTGTGCCATGAGCCAGCCTCTTATTTCACACACTCCACAGCGTCTGTTTTCTTCCTCTGCCACTAAACAGCAAAAGCTCCTGTTTGTCTTGATTGTCATTGTATTCACGTACTTCCATCATTTCCACTGTTTAAAATGTCTGCCACCATGCTCTTCTTTTGTGTTTGGGTTCCAGCTGTTCAAATCAGTTTGGTGGCTCTTGGCTGCCGCTGACAGTATGGGCATGTAAACTGCAGATTATTTTCACCGTGCATGTGTATACTCCAAAACTACTGGATGGATTTGGATGAAATTTTTACCAGAGGTGGTCCTTAGGCTAGAGAAAAACCCATAACATTTTGGTAATGACCTAAGAACATATACCTCCACCAAGGCTCTGGCACAAAGGCATTAGCACCTTGGTGCTTTCATTTAGTTGGTAAACCTGACTTCCTGCTAATTTTGTAAAGTGTTTTCCTGTTAGTCCCTGCTCTTGATTCCCAATTGACCTTTTGGTGTATTATGTAACCTTCCCCTTAGTATGATTTCTTGCACCTGTGTTTTCACCCATTTTCCATTATGTAATTATTAGTTTCCCTATATGTTCAGTTTTGTCAGTCAGTGTCTTGCGCTGACATTACCTCCTTTTCTGGATTGTCTTCTGTCGTGGATGTATATGGACCTGTATCTGTGTTTCCAGACTCCATCGTGGTGCAAACCCCATTCTAATAAAGTTGGGATGTTACGTAAAACATAAATAAAAACAGAACATAATGATCTACAAATCCTTTTCGAGCTATATTCAGTTAAATACGGACACGATATTTAATGTCAAACTGATAAATGTAGTTGGGTTTTTTTTTTTGCAAATATTAACTCATTTTGAATTTGACGCCTGCAACACATTCCAAAAAAGCTGGGACAAGAGCAAAAAAAAAAGACTGAGAAAGCTGAGGAATGCTTAAAACACCTTTTTGGAACATTGCACAGGTGAACAGGTTAATTGGAGACAGGTGAGTGTCAAGATTGGGTAGAAAAGGAGTGTCCCCAAAAGGCTCAGTCTTTCACAAGCAAGGATGGGGTGAGGTTCATCACTTCAAGAACAACTGCATGGGCAAATAGTCTTAACAACTATTCTTAACAACTATCCCTTGCAAGTGTACATTGAGAAATGTTGTTAAGAACAACATTTCTCAATGTACACTTGCAAGGGATTTAGGTGTTTCATCATCTACAGTCCATAATATCATCAAAAGATTTACGTAGAGAATTTGGAGAAATTTCTGCACGTAAGCAGCAAGGCTGAAAACCAGCATTGAATGTCTGCGACCTTTGTTCCTTCAGGCGGCACTACATTAAAAACCAACATCATTCTGTAAAGGATATTACTGCATGGGCTCAGGAACACTTTGGAGAACCATTGTCAGTTAACATAGTTCGTTGCGACATTTACAAGTGCAAGTTAAAACTCTATCATGCAAAGCCAAAGCCATATTAAATTAAATTAAAATTAAATCACCCTTTATTGTCATTCAACCATACAACCAATCATGTACAGTACAACGAAATTGTGTTTCTCCTATCTACAGTGTTAATCACACACACCCCATATATAGAATCAGAGGGGCCGCAGCCATGCAAGGCGCCGCCACAGATTTCCCTCCTCCATTCCATTATTGCTGAGCACCAAGCTGGACGGCAGGAAGTTCCGCTTTTATATGGTCTTCGGCATGACCTGGCCGGGATTTGAACCCCTGCCTCCCAGGTGTGGGGTGGATGCTCTACCAACTGAGCCACCACTCTGGTAATATATCAACAGCACCCAGAAACACAGCTGGTTGCTCTGGGCCCAAGCTCATCTGAGATGGACTGACAGCAAGCTGAAAAGTGTGCTGTGGTCTGACGAGTTCAAATTTAAATTCCGGTTCCGGTTCCGCCGGACCGGTGGCGCCACACAAGTCGGCTGCCCGTTGCAACAGCCTTTTTTTTAATCTTCCTTCTTCTTTCTACACCTTTCACTCTGTATATATATCACGGACGCACGGATTGCCCCGGGGGTCTCCCGGGTCGGCGGACGGAGCCACTGTTTGCAGCGAGAGACATTACAGCTGGGAGGAGCTGGTGCTAGCTAGCACTTGGCCGCCGCCCGGTGCTAATGGGAAACTCGACATACCGGGAGCTGTAGCGAAAACGACGCGGGTGCCGGGCTGGAGTTTAGGCGGCGTGCAAGAAATATAAGACAGAATAATAAAGAGCGATGGCAAGAACCAAGCAGACCGCCCGTAAAATCTACCGGAGGAAGAAGCCCCCCAGGAGACAGCTAGCCACCAGGGCTGCTCGGAGAGGCGCTCCGGCCACCGGCAGAGTGAAGAGGCCTCGCCGTCACAGGCCCGTGGCTCTGAGAGAGATCCGTCGCTACCAGAAATCCACGGAGCTGCTCATCCGTAAGCTGCCCGTCCAGCGCCTGGTGAGGGAGATCGCTCAGGACTTCAAGACCGTCCTGCGCTTCCTGAGCTTCGCCGTCATGGCTCTGCAGGAGACCAGCGAGGCCCACCTGGTGGGTCTCTTCTTCACCAAGAGGGTCACCATCATGCCCAAAGACTTCCAGCTGGCCCGCCGCATCCGCGGAGAGAGAGCTTAGACTTTCTGCTGCACATTCACCAACCAACCATAATGCTCCGCACTGTGTGTCTATATATATACATTTATAGTAATATGTACATATGTTTACTAGATGTTCTTGTTTTTTCTTGCCTTCTGATTGTTGCTCTGAGTGTTGCTATCCCTGTGCTGTTGCAATCCTGGAATTTCCCCATTGTGGGACTAATAAATGCTTATCTTATCTTACCTTATCTTAAAATTGTTTTTGGAAATTATGGACATTGTGTCCTCTGGGCTAAAGAGGAAAACGACCATCCAGACTATTATCACCACAAAGTTCAAAAGAAGAAGAAGAAGAAGAAGCCATCTCTATTGTCATTCACTATCATCATTTAGTCCATACAGCCAATCATGTACAGTAGAACAAAATTACATTTCTCCTACGTTTCTCCTATCTACAATGTTAATCACATGTAGAATCAGAGGGGTCGCTGCCAGAAGCCAGCATCTGTGATGGTATTGGGGGGAAGGGGTGTTAGTGCCCATGGCAGGGATAACTTGCACATCTGTGAAGACACCACTAATGGTGAACAGTACATACAGGTTTTGGAACAACATATCTGCCATCCAAGCAACGTCTTGTTCAGGGACATCCCTGCTTATTTCAGCAAGACAATGCCAAGCCACATTGTGCACGTGCTACATCTTGGCTTCATAATAAAAGAGTGCGGGCACTAGACTGACCTGCCTGCAGTCCAGACTGTCTCCCACTGAAAATGTGTGGCATATTATGAAGTGCAAAATACAACAGTGGAGACCCCAGACTGTTGAACAACTGAAGTCATACATCAAGCAAGAATGGGGAAGCATTCCACCTACAAAACTTCAGCAATTAGTGTCCTCAGTTCAAAAACACTTATTGAGTGTTGTTAAAAGGAAAGGTGATGTTGTAGTGGCACTGTGTGGGGGGTTCTCCACCCAGAGTCGGAAGCTGTAGGGGGAGATGGAACAAAGGACTGAAGGAGGAAGTGGCACCGGGGGGTCTCAGACGTAACAGAAAGGACTATCCACCCCCCAGGGAGTTCAGGAGACACCGGAGTTTGCTAGAGGAAGAAAGGGTGTGAGAAGCAGGGCTGGTGTTATGTGATGTTTATGTGCCACGCATTTCTTTGTGCACTGAATGTATTGTTTTTGGCTCCCTGGGTCTCATGAGGCAGAATCAAAAGGGATAAAAAAGAGGTGCCCAGAGACCCACGGAGAGTATTTTCTGTACTTGATGTTGGAAGAGGAAATAAAGTTTGTGTGTCGTCTAGCTCACCGCCTCGTCTGTTTTCTTCTTCCACATTGGTGACCCTAAGACGTGCAAGGGAGAATGAGCCGGGCATCACCCTGAGACAACCCAGAAGGAGAACACCAGCGCCACCTGCGCTGTCACAGTCAAGCTCCCAGACTTCTGGCTTCACAATCTGACTGCGTGGTTCTTGCATGTAGAAGCCCAGTTCGCACGCTGCAGGATCACAACGGATGGCACTAAATATTACCATGTGGTCGCTGCGCTGGAAGTGTGCGGCACGCAACAGGTAACGAGCTTGCTCCAGGAGCCGCCAGCCCAGGGGAAATACAAAGTGCTCAAGCGGATGTTACTCCAGCATTATACCCTGTCGGACAGTGAGAGGGCAGAGAGACTCCTAACACGTTCAGAGTTAGGTGACAGATCAGCCGTGGAGCTCATGGAAAGCATGTTAGCGTTGATGGGGAAGTCCTTACTGTTCGCCCATCTGTTCCTCAGGAACCTACCTGCTACAGCGAGGGCGATCCTGGCCAACTAGCTGCAGCTGGAAACCAAAGACTACTGCGCCCTGGCGGAGGTAGCGGACTGCATCATCCTAGCAACCAGCACTCTCAGTGCGCACGCAGCAGCACCGGCATCCATGAAGGACTCCAGCGAGGTCGAGGAGCCATTGGTGGTGGCTGGGATGGACACCAAGAGGCGCAGGAAAGGGGCGCACTGTTTCTATCATTGCCGCTTTGGCTCAGATGCCCAATGCTGTCTTCCGCCGTGCCAATTCAAGAAGCCAGGAAGACGGCACGGCTGGCAGTCAGTAGCAGCTGCGAACGCTGGTGACAGGAACAAGCTGCTTTTTATCACGGACACACATTTGGGGAGACGGTTTTTGGTGGACTCTGGCTCCCAGAAGAACCTCATCCTGCCGGTCAGCACAGACAGGTTGGCAGGAAGCAGCGGTCCCGAGCTCACGGCCGCTAACGGATCCACAATCAGGATGTTTGGAGAACGGACGCTGATGATATGCTTGCATGGATGCAATTATCAGTGGGACTTTGTAGTAGCTGCATGTTCTGCCCCCATTTTAGGAGCAGCATTTTTTTATGTGCTTATGGGTTGTTAAGTCGATGTTGCCAACAGACGTTTAGTGGATGCTGTCTCTTTTTCCTCCCTGCCCTGCACAGCTCAGGGAGCGGGGCCAACAACACTGTCTAACGTTGTAGCTCCAGGGGGTAAGTACCAGCATGTACTTGTACAGTTCCCAGCACTCACGGTCCCGACATTTTCGGCTACGGTAACCAAACAAGGGGTCGAGCATTTCATAACAACAAAAGGCCCGCCGGTGTTTGTGTGCCCTCAGCACCTGGATGTGGTTAAACTGGCCATTGCACGTGAGGAGTTTGCCAACTTAGAGCAGCTGGGCATCATCAGGCACTCCAACAGCTTGTGGGCATCCCCACTACACATGGTGCCTAAGGCCGATGGGTCGTGGCAACCGTGCGGCGATTTCCGGTGCTTGAACAATGCCACGGAACACAATCGGTATCCCATCCCGCACATCCAGGATTTTTCCGTACACTTGTCCAGGACGCGTGTTTTTTCAAAAGTGGATCTGGTACGCTGTTACCACCAGATCCCGATGCGCGCGGAGGACGTGCCTAAAACAGCGGTAATAACTCCTTTTGGCCTTTTCGAGTTTTTACGCATGCTGTTCGGATTAAAGGGTGTGGCGCAAACCTTCCAGAGAATGATGGACGCAGTGCTCCGTGACCTGCCCTTTGTTTTTGTCTACTTAGACGACATTCTGGTGGCTAGCGCGTCCGAGGAGGAGCACCTCGCCGATCTCAAAATGGTTTTCCAGAGGTTGGAAGCGCACGGGCTTATAGTTAACGCAGCGAAGTGTCAGTTTTTTGTGACAGTTATTGATTTTTTGGGTCACCGCATTTCACCGGAGGGTGCGATTCCGCTGCCTGATAAGGTGCATGCCATTTTGGATTTTCCGTGTCCATAGACCATGAGGGCCCTACAGGAATTTTTGGGCATGGTCAACTTTTACAACCATTTCATCCCCCGGGCAGCCCAGCTGCTGCAGCCATTGTACACTGCGCTTAAGAAAAAGAAGCCCGCGGAAAACATCAGCTGGACCCCCGAATGAGTCCAGGCTTTCGCAGATGCCAAAACAGCTAGCTTTGCTAGCCCACCCTGCCCCGTCAGCATGAATAGCGCTCACCACGGACACGTCTGACGTTGCCATAGGGGCAGTGGTAGAGTAGTATGTTTCTGGTTCCTGGCAGCCGCTCGTATTTTTCAGTCGCTCTTTGCGCGACAATGAACACAAATACAGTACATTTGACAGAACTGTTGGCCCCCCACTTGGTGACACACCATTTCCAGTTTTGGCTAGAAGGGCACAAGTTCACTGCATTTGTGGATCATAAACTGCTAACGTACGCGATGTCCAAGGTCTCGGAACCGTGGTCCGCCCGGCAGCAAAGGCATTTGGCCACAATCTCGGAGTTCACAACCGACATTCAACACGTTGCCGGTAAACTCGTCGTGGCCGACTGCCTGTCGCGCGTGTTAGTCTCCCCAGTCTACTTGGGAATAAATTTCCCTGCCATGGCCGCGGAGCAAACCAGGGATGCTGACATTTGTGTGCTCCATTCCGCACCTACTGGATTAAAGCTGGAGAGCAGGGTGGTGCAAGAAAGGTGCCCTCCCTTGCTCTGTGATGTCTCCGGCTCCAAGCTCTTGGCATCGCCACATTTTTGAGTCAGTCCACTCCCTCTCACATCCCGGTGTGCGCACCTCGGTTAAACTGGTGGGGGCGAAATTTGTCTGGCCACGCTTGCGCAAGTACGTGAAAAAGTGGGCTGCAGTGTGCGTCGTGTGCCAGCGGGCCAAAGTGCACAAGCACACCAGAGCCCCCCTCGAGCCGTTCCAAATCCCGGCCAGGGGGTTCTACCACGTCCACGTGGATTTGGTTGGGCCCCTGTGTCGTTCAGCTTGTCGCCTCGTCTGCTTTCTTCTTCCACAATGTAACACAGTGGTAAAGATGCCCCTGTCCCAGCTTTTTTGGAACATGTTGCAGGCATCAAATTCAAAATAAGTGAATATTTTGGGGGAAAAAAATTTAGTTTATCAGGAAATCACCTTGAACCTCCCTTCTCACCTGTCTGGGTCCTCCTTACCTGCCTTCCTTGCCAATTCATGACAGGAACAAACAGAAATAAAACAGTTGTGATAGCCAGAGCTATCGACCTAATAACAGCTTTCACACCAACACAATCTAAACAGTTTCAGAGGTGCAACAGCTGTAAAAGAGAGGAATAAGCCAGCCAATCAGAGAGCTCTGATTTGACACACTGGAAGAGCTACAGGTGACAGCCGTTGTCACTCGGCGTAATTTAAAAAACAAAAAACAAAAAACACTTTGATGCTGTTATTCAGACAAAATTCACAGCCTGAAACTACATAGAGATGAATGGACAAACATGTATGGAAGATCGACCACACAGACACACTCATTTGTCTGATTTCACACCAGAGGACCTTCCTTCCGCCATCTTTGTATCTGTCTGAAGACGGAAATGCACTGATCGATGATTAATGATCAGACCTGACAGAGTGGGTGTAATCAGGCGTGTTGACCCACTAATGAAAGATCGGCCTCCTCCATAGGCCCCTGAGGATCTCCTCTCTGTGTGTGTGAGTGTGTGTGTGTGTGTGTGTGTGTGTGTGTGTTGATGCCGTGCTTCAATTAAAAATGCAATTTTTTTTTCTGTGGAAATTTGTAACATTTTCTCACAAATTTGCATCTGTTTTTTTTTCCCTCATAAATTTGTGTTTTTCCACATAATCTTTTGACTTTTTCAAGCAGCCTTGTGACCCCCCCCCCCCCTTAAAATTGTAACCTTTTTCCAGGAATTTTTTGATTTTTTTTCTGGTAACTTTGCCATTTTCACATACATTTGATATTTTTTTCTTCGAAATTTGTGACCTTTTTCTAGTAAATTTTGCTTTTTTTCCTATAAAGTTTGTGACTTTTTTCATGGAAATTTGTTCCCCTTTTCTGTAAACTTTAAAATTTAGTTAATCTCTAAAATTTGCATATTTTTTCAGGGAACCTTGTGACTTTTTTGCACCCTTTTTCTAAGAAAATTGCCACCTTAATCCTGGAAATTTGTGATTTTTGTCCCATTAACTTTTTTAACTATTTCTTGTGTACTGTAAGTTCTCGATTTCCACTTTCCTGTATATTTTCTTTTAGATTTGTAATGTCTTGTCAGTTGAGTTGCATATTTTTCTAGCAAATTTCAGGGTTTTTCCATTTCTCTTAAATTTACATCTTAACTTGTGAGTTATTTACTTTTTTCTCAGATTTTTTTTCTTTCAAATTGGTACTTTGCTCTGAATTTGCACATTTTAATAATAATAATAAATTTTATTTAATGAGGTCATTGCACTTTTCCACATTTTAACAGCTCACATACTGTATGTCTTAATGAAGTGACATATTTTGTTCACGTTTTCTTTATTTTTTCTTAAATTATTGAACAAATTTTTTTGTATTTTCCCCGGCTTTCTTGAAACTATGATTTAAAGGTCTGATGACACGATTTTGACATTTTTTAGCATGTTGTGTAAACCCAAAAGTCATTATCGATGATCAATATAATATTTACAACTGCGCCTGCATAAACTAGTTATCAAAAAACTGCAGCCGCTGACTGGACTGTGGTGCTGTCCACCGAATTAAGGGTGGCACCACCATCACGTAACTGACAGAACAGATGCCGGTGTGGTTGACCGGAATGACAGCAGCTTTGTAGCTCACAGTTTCTCTGGTTTCTTGTTTTAATTTTCCAGCTATGCCTTCGTGTTGTGTCATAGGCTTAGATAAACAGCAGGCCGTGAAAGACCACATCACACGCTTCAGCTCAAACTGTCATAAGCCTCCTTGTGCGCTTTTACGCAGGAGAAGGGCACGAGGAGGGGAAAGATTAATGGATTTTCGCACAGCTTTGACCTACTTTCTGTGATCGCATGTTGACACTCACCAGTCCGGCCACGTCCCCTCTATCATTATCACCAGCTGATTAAAAATCCCGCTGATCATCTTTCCCGGTCCTCACCCAGGTGCTTCTCATCACACCATCACCAGCAATGCGTGTACTTAGCAGCCGTTTGCCAGTCATGCACTGCTGGTTCATAGTATTGTCATCTGTGCTGTTAGTCTGCCATTAGTTTCAGCACTCTCATGACGTGTTAGTCACTCCATGCTCACAGTGGTTCTCGTGTGTCCTTGAAACGATGTCGGCTCTGGGGCGCACCTGTGGCTAACACGTCTCCTCTCATTCGTTCTCTGGGCAATGCCAGCCCCCGAATACCATTGGTAACTGTGTTTGTGTTTTTTGTACGTCTTCACCTTTTTGGGAATTGTCTGTCTTTCTGTATTAAATGTGCTGTGGTGAACCCTACACGTGAATCCTTGTTATTTTATCCTCCCTCTCTGTGCCCTGCATAAGAGCACATGGAGGGTCATGATGAATGGATTTACGTGCAGGATTCACCAGATAATACATAAATACATAAAGATAATGCATAATAAACGCAATGCCTGAGCCACAGAGAATACACTGCTATGATTTTATTGAAAAATCGGGTTTAAATAAATTATATTTATGAACAAATGATTTGTTCCAATATCTGTAACAAAAACATAACACTCGGTGTTCCCCTGCCATGTGTTTGTCGCTGCTGCTGTGCCGGCCCTGTGTGCCTCTCCACTGTCACTCTCTGAGTCTGACTCGCTTGGCACAAGACTCGCTTGGCACAATGCCCGCTTGACACGGCTCAAACCTATATGGTCTGATGCCCCCAGATTCTTCACTGTCATCCCATTTTTCGGAACAATAATCGTCTGAAGACTGGACAACCCAAACCAATTCCACACTACATGTGCTGGAACCATCGTTGACGTTTTCTACCGCTTTCATCCTGTGTGTACAATGGACAGCCAAGCGCTGTGTTCTGTCAATGACATTACAACATAGCCATCCTATGTGTACAATAGACAGCCAAGCGCTGTGTTCTGTTGATGACGTTACAACATGGCCGTGGGGTTTTCCAGCCACTGGCACAATTGGTGATGTGGTGCTCATGAAAATGTTGGATATTTGCGTGAAAAAAAAGCCTGTTTGACTTAGAACTGCACAGACCAACCTATTTCGTTATATTATATTATGTGTTGAAAAATTAGATAAAGTCAAAAACGTGTCATCAGACCTTTAAAGCCTATCACTTTAAGAAACATGCTTCACCTATTCAACTCCACCCTCCCTCTTACATCAGTTAGCCATTAGCTGACTAGCAGCTTTCGCTTTTTTGCATCCTAGTTCAGATGAGTGGTGCTGGGTCACTGATTCACAGTTGACGGCACAGCGCGTGCCACCTTGGCCCACCCTGCAACAACCTCGCTGTGAACTCCATAGCAAATCACCAGCACCATATGCCGGGCAGCCCCTTGGTTGCTGCAAATAGGGTAGCAAACTTTCTTACAAACAAATATGGGACAGAGGGTTTTAACTATTGCTCGGTGCCACGATGTTGTGGACATTAGTGTTGTCATAATACTGGGACTTTTTTGATACCTTAAAAAATACTAATATTCAATATCATGTTTAATACTACAAAGAAAAAAATACCACACTATATATCTAGAAATTTTAATTTTACAGAATAGAGAATATCAGTTTAAAAATGTGTAATAGCTGTGTTTTTAATAATGGATTGCACTTATATAGCACTTTTCATGACACCCAAAGACACTTTACAATGAGTCCATTATTCATTCACTCCACAGACAATGATAGTGGTAAGCTACCTCTGTAGCCACAGCTGCCCTAGGGCAGACTGACGGAAGCATGACTGCCAATCCATATCAACGGCCTCTCTGACCACCAGCGGACATTTATTCACATTCATACATCACTATCATGAACCAGGAACACACTGGAGGCAAAGTGGGTAAAGTGTCTTGCCCAAAGACACAACAGCAAGGTGTGTGTGTGTGTGTGTGTGTGTGGGGGGGGGTAGTGGGATTCGAACCGCCAACCCTCCAGTTATTGGGCAACGTGCTCTACCCCTTGAGCCACTACGGCCTCATTTATGTTTCTCTTTGCGAAATAATGAAAAACATAACTACACTGCAAAAAGTAAAAACTAAATAAATAAATAAATAAATAAATAAAAATTCTGGCAATCGATAATTCTAGCTAAAATTAGAAAAAATATCTGCCAACAAAGTAAGATTAAATTGCTTAAAACAAGCAACAACTTTTTTAAAGCAAGTAAAATCTTACAGAAAACTGCACAACAAAAAGAAATTTTTGTCTTGTCAAAATTATCTTGTGAGAGAAAAACAAGCATAAAGCCTTGATTTAGGATATTTTATCTTACTGAGATTTCCCTTTTTACAGTGTGACAGATACTGCCTTCAGCATAAAATTAAATCAGTGAAGGATTCCTGATTCACAAGAGCAGCAATGAAAAACCTGCACAGGTGGCTGGAAAGCACTGCAAATAGCATGTCTTACCTTTTTATAAGTGCTTTCTTCTGGCTTTCTTTAAAGAAAAATCCTGCATTATGTCCTTTAGGTCCAGCTGACAAATATCATCATACTCTATGGATGCATGCATGATCCAGTCTACTTTTTACCAAGTTCTGAGTCCACTGTCCCACACACAGCTGTCTGATGGAAACAATCATGACCTTATGGCGGCACATGGGGAGAGCATAATTGTGTAACATCTTAGACAAGAATAAAGAGCAGAGGCTCCCTGGTGAGATAACAGGGAGGTGTGAAGGATGAATGAAGTGAATGCAGTGTGACCTTTTGTGTGTTAGAAGCTTCTAGAGGAATGCCATGCTATTTAAGAGAAGAGTCTCTGCTGAGATGTCATTCTATCTATGCTTCTTGTGTGAGTTGTGTAATAAATCGTCTGAAGCCAAATCCGCCTCTTTATTTACATGCTCCACACTGGTGACCCAAGACGAATCATGGAACACGATGGAAGATCCCCGGAGTCAACTTCGATGGGAACCCCCAGCCGCGCATGTGCTATTGCGATCAAGCTACCGGATTTTTGGCAGCACAATCCGCGCTCCTGGTTCCACCTAGTCGAGGCGCAGTTCGCCCTCCGGGGGATATCGGTGGATCACACAAAGTTCCACTATGTGGTCGCAGCGCTCGACGCCCGCACGGCTCAGCTCGTAGAGAGCCTGCTTGATCAGTCACCAACCGACGACAAGTACGGCGCGCTGAAGGCTGCGCTAATCCAGCACTACACACTCTGGGATGGAGAGAGAGCAGAGAGACTCCTGACGCGAACTGGGTTGGGAGACGGGTCAGCCATAGACCTGATGTAGAAGATGCTGAGGTTAAAGGGCACAGACGACGACCATTTTATTTTTACCAACCTCTTCCTCCGGAACCTTCCATCAGCGGCGAGAGCGACCCTGGCCAATTCGCCATGGCTGGCCAAGCGGGACTATCGTGCGCTAGCCCGGGAAGCAAACCGGATCATCGTCGCCACCATTGCAGCAGCGACGGAGCTCGACGCGATGACCGGAGGAGGCGAGGAGCCATCGACGGCAGCAGCAGAGCCACCGACAGCAGCAGAGCCACCGACAGCAGCAGCAGCGGGGGCCAAGGAACGCGGGGGAGACACGCTTTGTTTCTACCACCGCCGCTTCACAGAGAGGGCAAGCAAATGTATACCACCGTGCCAATTCAAGCGCTCGGGAAACGCCAAGACCGGGGGTCGGTAGCAGCCGCGACCCTCGGGGAGGAGAACAAGCTGCTCTACTTGACGGACGCACGCTCGGGGAGGCATTTCCTCGTGGACACCGGCGCCCAGAAGAGTTTCTTCCGGCCGACCTACGCTGACCGGCTGGCAGGATCTAGCGGCCCCGAGATGGCAGTGGCAAACGGCTCGGGGATCAAGACCTTTGGTGAGAGGACTCTACTCTTGTCTCTACACGGCTGTACATTTGAGTGGACTTTTGTCATAGTAGCATTGAATTTCCATATACTGGGGGCTGATTTTCTGTGTGCACATGGTTTGTTAGTAGATGTCGCTAACAGACGCCTAGTTAATGCACTGTCTTTTGACTATCTCCCCTGTATAGCTTGAGTGACCCGGCCAACAGCACAAGCCAACGTCACAGCTACATGCGGTAAGTTCCACACACTGCTCACTCAGTTCCCAGCACTCACTATCCCGACGTTTTTGGCAGCCATCGCTAAACACAGGGTGGAGCATTTTATCACCACCACCGGGCCGCCCGTTTTTGCAAGACCTCGGTGCTTGGATGCAGCTAAACTGGCCATAGCGCGCGAGGAGTTCGCCAACCTGGAGAGGTTGGGCATCATCAGGCGCTCAAACAGCCCATGGGCTTCCCCACTACACATGGTCCCTAAAGCTGAGGGTTCGTGGTGACCTTGCGGGGATTTCCGCAGGTTGAACAACGCCACAGCGCACGACCGCTACCCAATTCCTCACATTCAGGATTTTTCCGTTCACCTTGCGGGAGCGCGCATTTTTTCTAAAATAGACCTGGTCTGCGGTTACCACCAAGTCCCAGTGCGTGCTGACGGCATACCCAAAACAGCGGTAATAACTCCGTTCGGTTTATTTGAGTTTTTGCGCATGCCATTTGGGCTTAAAGGGGCTGCACAGACGTTTCAATGCATGATGGATGCAGTGCTGCGCGATCTCCCAGCAAAATGTCAGTTCGGGGTGACGGGGACTGATTTTTTGGGACACCGCGTCTCTCCCGAAGGAGCGGTCCCGCTGCCTGACAAAGTGCGCGCAGTAGCAGATTTTCCCCGGCCGCAAACGGTCAGGGCGCTACAAGAATTTTTGGGAATGGTGAACTTTTATAACCGTTTCCTTCCCCGCGCAGCGCAGCTCATGCAACCACTGTACGCTGCGCTCAAAAAACAGAAACCCACGGATAGGGTCGAATGGACCCCGGAGCAAGAGCGGGCGTTCTCAGAAGTCAAAGCAGCCCTGGCAAACGCCGCATTGCTGGCACATCCAGACCCAACGGCCCATATAGCACTCATCACTGATGCTTCAGATGTGGCCATAGGGGCTGTCGTGGAGCAGTGCGTTGCTGGGGCTTGACAGCCGCTCGTCTTTTTCAGCAGGACTTTGCGCGACAGTGAACGTAAATACAGCGCGTTCGACAGAGTTGCTGGCTCTTCACCTGGCCATTCGCCACTTCCAGTTCTGGCTGGAAGGGCGCAGTTTCACCGCGTTCGTTGACCACAAGCCGCTAACGTTCGCGATGGCCAAGGTTTCAGAGCCGTGGTCGGGCCGGCAGCAGAGACAGCTGGCCGCGATCTCAGAGTTTACTACTGATATTCAGCATGTGTCGGGCAAACTTAATGTAGTGGCAGACTGCCTCTCGCGTGCAGTGGTGGCCCCGGTCTGCGTGGGGATAGATTATGCAGCCATGGCTGCGGCACAAGTTAGTGATGCGGACGTGCGCGCGCTCCAGTCTGGACCAACAGGGTTAAGGCTGGAGAGCAGGGTGCTGCAGGATGGCATGCCCCCCCTAATCTGCGATGTCTCCACGGGTCGCCCACGTCCCGTGGTCCCGGCCGCGTGGCGCCGTCGCATGTTTGAGTTGGTTCACTCTTTGGCGCACCCAGGAGTGCGCGCGCCAGTCAAAATGGTAGGAGAGAAATTTGTGTGGCCGAGCCTTCGCAAACAAGTGAAAGAGTGGGCGGCAGCCTGCGTGGCGTGCCAACGAGCCAAAGTACACAGACACACGAAGGCTCCCTTGGAGCCGTTTCGCATTCCGGCTAAGAGGTTCGACCATGTCCACGTGGACCTCGTGGGCCCCCTCCCACCATCACAGGGGTACACGCACCTCCTGACAATGGTGGACCGCACCATGCGCTGGCCAGAAGCGGTTCCGCTGGTGGCAACCACAGCCGAGGAGGTGGTGCGCGCGTTTTTAACAGCATGGGTGGCGCGTTTTGGAGTCCCGTCGGACATTACGTCTGACAGAGGCCCTCAATTTGTCTCCCAACTCTGGTCAACAATGGCCCGCAGCCTGGGTGTCACAATTCACCGCACAACCGCGTACAATCCACAGGCTAATGGGTTATGCGAATGTTTTCATAGATCATTGAAAGCGGCTCTCAGGGCTTCACTGACGGATGCAAATTGGGTAGACAAGCTACAGTGGGTTTTATTGGGGTTACGTTCTGTGCCTAAAGAGGATCTGGAAGCTTCCCCGGCAGAACTCGTTTTTGCGCAACCACTTCGGCTGCCCGGGGAGTTTCTGACAGATAATCCTGCGCCGGGCAGCTCTCCGTCTCAGCTGTTGCAGCGTAGCATAGACACAAGCACGCTGCCGGGCCCTGCCCACCACAGTTTTCTGCGCGTTTTTGTGCCTAAAACTTTGAAAAACGCGGAGTTCGTGTTTGTCAGACACGACGCCCATCGCCCTCCACTGCGACCACCCTATGATGGACCGTTCAGAGTGCTGGAAACAGGGGACAAGCATTTTTTGCTAGATTTGGGGGGTAGGAGGGAAAAGATTGGCATAGACAGACTCAAACCCGCTTTCGTGGTGGCGGACAAGCAAGTGCTGTTGGCAAGGGCCCCTCGGCGTGGAAGACCCCCACGGGGAGCTCCCCAGAGAAAAGATTCCCCAGAGCACCCACAGGGACAGACAAAAAGTTTTACCCCCCAAACATCAACCCCCCAGCATGACAGCGCCGCGGAGGCGGTGAATCCTGGTTACAGCAGATACGGGAGAAGACTGAAGCCCAAGCAGCATGTGGATTGATGTTTAATGGTTCTATCACAGCATACGGACTGTTATTCTATTGTTCTATCCAAGATGCTCGGGGGGGGGGGGGGTATGGCGGCACATGGGGAGAGCATAATTGTGTAACATCTTAGACAAAAACAAAGAGCAGAGGTTCCCTGGTGAGATAACAGGGAGGTGTGAAGGATGAATGAAGTGAATGCAGTGTGACCTTTTGTGTGTTAGAAGCTTCTAGAGGAATGCCATGCTATTTAAGAGAAGAGTCTCTGCTGAGATGTCATTCTGTCTATGCTTCTTGTGTGAGTTGTGTAATAAATCATCTGAAGCCAAATCCGCCTCTTTATTTACACGCTCCACAGCCTTTCTTCTCCCTTGTCCAGGTGAGTGCTTTAACAGCCCACCTGTCTCCTCCATTAGCAGCCTCCTCCACTCGATGCTCCAGCTTAAAACAATCCTTTATGCTTTGGGATTTTTTGGAGCAACTCATTTTCTCTAAGCTCTTTACCTCTCAATTTTATGAGTGCCACTTCCAAACTTTTTTGCAGACATTTTGACCGAGCTAATTACTTCTTACCTCTCACTGGTGCTTGCATAGTCACATGTCAAAACAATTCCTCTGATAGGTTAAAAGATGTTGGACAGAATCAAATTTACCTCTGAGCAGACATAAGGCACTTTTCCACTAGCCCAGCACACCTCAGCACGTTTCAATTCACTTCGACACGGTTCGGCTCGCTTTTGTCTCCATTACAACCGTGTTAAGCTGGGGTGGGTGGGATTTCTATAATAGCGAGGCGGCGCCACACTCCCGTGACGTAGAACACGCGACCCAAGCAAAACATAACACATACAGCTGTACAAGGCGACTCCTCGGTCTGTGGCTTTTTTCACCGTAAATGCCAAAAAAGGACCGCCAGACAAGGGTACAGGCAGCGAGATGAAACACTCTGGAATAGTTCTGCAGCTTCTGGGAGAGCCAAAGACGTGAGGATACAAACTAGGCCATATATGACGGTAAGCTAATGTTGCTAATGCTAGTTTGCTATAAGTACGTCGTACTACACTTTAATGTCTGCAAGTTATTGCTGTTAGGTACTAAAATATGTATGCTGTGTGTGTTTCAGATGGCTCTGTTGTGGGGAAATTACCGCTTCATTCGGTCTGGGCGTTCAGCACAGCCTGTCACGGATGTCATCAGCCTGTCACTGATGTCAGCACAGCTTCACAAACGATCAGTGGTTATAGAGCTTAAGAATGTCTGTAGAAACGTTTATTTCCTGTACAACAAATTGCTCTGAACTGCGTGAAAATCATGGAGAGACTGTTGAGACATCATGGACGTACCTGCTCCAGCTGCAGAGTCTGAGGTGGTGTCATAGAAAAAAATGATAAGGTGACACAACTTGATCGCCATGTTAATAAATATATTAGCCACAAAATATATATTCAAAAAGTAAACAGTACTGAGTTAGGTATAATAAGATATATTTGACAGTTATCATGCATTTTAGGCCAAAACAAACTTGATCTAGGATTAAAAGCAATTAAAATAATGCAGTCACAAGGTTACATGGAAAATACTTGATTTACTAGATACATGTACTGTAGAAATATATATTCTCTGCATCAACAATGTACTAGACATGCATTCATGTAGTATTGCACTGGGAATTGCACTGACAATAAACCTCTGAAGTTTTTGCAGATGTCTCTTTTTTTATATGTGAAGGTTACCACCATGTGGCATAAATTAAATACTGAAAGATTGGAAAAGCTAAGAATAATCCAGCAGTTTGAGAAATCACTTTTGGTTTGATGTAAGTCTGTCAACAGAATTATGAACCATAAAACAGTTTGTGTTAAAATGTTAAATCCCATTAAACATAATCCGGGGGCTTCCAATCAGGTGTCATGGGGGGCCAAGACCCTACAGGTTCTCTCTTCTACCCAGTCTCTTCAGCAGGTGTTCTCACTGATCAGTCAGTGGAAGAAGTTCAGTGGAATCTGCTGTTGAAGACACTGGTTGGAGGTAAAGCCTGCAGGGTCTTGGCCCTCCATGGCACATGATTAGACACCCCCGCCCAAACCCATTATGATGAAGAGCAGATGCTAATATGACCCAGAATTCTTCCATATACTGGTACTGTCACTAAAATATGCAGGGTCTTCTGCGGTGGCACATCCAACAATACAGTCTTCAGTTAATAAAATAATTGCTTTGGTTACTTTTTTCTTAAAAATGAGCCATTATTTTCAAGGTCACGATAAATCCTTTGTACAGTTGACTCTTTTCCCACCGGTGTCTTAACAGACAAAATAGAAATTCATGATGCAAACACATAAGTCACTAAATTGTTTATTACAATCAGCAGCAAATTCCAGATTATTCAGAATGTGCAAAATTCAAACTGTAAAAAAAAAACAAAAAAACTGGAATGGTCACACACGGCAGCCACGCTGCCTCACTGAGAAGCAACTGGATCGGCCCCTCGTACTGGTCCTGGTTCAGCAGATCTTCAGCCTGCATCTATGCAAATAGTGAGGCAAGGTCCAGTTGGGGTGGACAGTTTCCCTCTTGCCTAGACAAAAGACAAATGGGTGGTGGTTAATTAAAGCAAGTTTAAAACATATTTGGGAAATACACTTGTTGCTAAAAGCCAGTGGTGGAATGTGAATTAATGAATGAATCTTTATTTCGGATTGATTAAAAGTAAAGATTAAAAGAAAATAGAATAATATAACAAAGGGGGAAAAATCTAACAAGGTCAAATTAAACAATAACTCCTCTGATTATACAGTTCATCATAGGTTATCTGAAATGGGTGATGGCTGAAGCTGCAGCTTATATTGCCCACTATATTTCATCCAAGAATTCAAAAGAAAAACAAAACAGGAGGGATTACAATTTGAATGTGACAATAAAGTACTTCGTTGTTGTATTTAACCACAATTTTCATGTAGCTGCGCTTCGGTAGATTTTACAAGGGCTGGGTTACATTTAAAATCATCTGCTTTTACTGTGGCTTCAGCAATCAGAATGAATTAATACATTCACTGGAATGGAATATAGTACTTTAACTGAAGGTGTGCATCACCGACTATGGAGTCACTCAGTCAAAATATGAAGTTTTTATCAATAAAAGTTTGTCTTGTCTGTAAAAGTGTTTCTTGTTGCCCTGGCTTCATGTGTGGGCGGTGTTTTGTACTAGCATTGCTAAAATATAAAAGGAAGCACTACAATGGGTCTCAAATATTTGTAATGTGTCCTGTTACTGCATGAGTTTATTGATGATAGACTATAAACTACACATATAAAGTAAATTATATTGACGACTGAACATCTCACATTCGCCAAACATACAGTTATGAACATAACTCACAAAGGATCACACAAGTGATCTGACAAAAAATAAATACATTAACAAGCGGTTTATTTTACAGTTGATGTGCCATATTCACACAATCAAATAAATCTCAGTTCAGTCCCTTTTATATTAAGTGGAAATTGTGCTACTTTGGTTTTGACACTTTACCTATAAAAGCAAAGGATTTCAGTACTTTCCACAGTGGCAAGGTCCGCTGTGAGCTGGCTGCTTTCCTCTTGCCTAGATGAACGACAGAAATGGATGGTGGTTAGTTTCAAGCAAGTTCAATACATATACAGGCACATCTCAAAAATTAGAATACCATGAAAAAATTCAATATTTTTTTCACTCATTTCAGAAAGTGAAGCCCATATATAGATTCATTACAGGGACGGTGATATATTGCAAGTGTTTATTTTAATATTGATGATTACAGCTACAGCCCATATTAATCAACACCTCAGCGGCCAACATTTATATTTAAAAACTATTTTTTAAAGTTAATTTTATGTAATATTCTAATTTTTTGCCAAATTAAATTTGGGGTTTTCAGGGGCTGTAAGCCATAATCATCAAAATTAAAATAAATAAACGCTTGAAATATATCACTGTCTGTGTAATGAATCGATATAATACACGGATTTCTCTTTCTGAAATGAGTGACAAAAAATATTGAAGTTTTTCATGACATTCTAATTTTTGGAGATGTACCTGTATTAGGGAAATACACCTGTGAAAGTCAGTGGTGGGATGTGACAAAAATGCTTTGTTTCCCTGACAAGCACTGCAGGAGCCACAGAATAGGTGTGTGGGTCTATTCTGACGCTTTAGAAAATTATATGAATGACTTTATAAATCACTGGTTTGAAAAAGCAATTTTAATATGACGAGATTTCGGCTCCTGTGGTCCATTTCACCAGTATCCACAATATAAACAGGGAGGCTAAACTCTGGCATGTGGAAACGCATTCTAGCATTAAATTGCACACAATTTTATGCGCAGCACCAAAGTGCAATACGTACACAAACCAGGAGTTTAACCAGGATTAACATATTTCATCGTTTTGCTCTCACAAGCGAATATTTAGGAGAAAACAAGCGCGAATCAGCAGTTGGTACTAGCTAGCTACTAGCTAAAAATCGTTAGCTAAAAATCGTTAGCCAGCACAGAACAGCGCTGTATGGCTCAAAAAAAGTTGGATTACCACCAACAGGATAAATAAGCAAACAGATGCACATTATTACAAATCACTCACCATCGATGGTTCTCTCACGTTCGTCTTCAGCTTGTCCGTAGTCCGGTTCTATGCTGGGCTGCCATCTGTATCGGTCCGGGTCACTCCTCACTGTGGATCTGCCACCAAGCAGAGAAAACTCTGCACCTCTTCGTTGGACCACAGTGTAGAGTTCCGCAAAACCTACAACGCTGTCTGTATTAATATCGTATTTACTCCGTGACCGAGTTAGTCCATGAAATATTGCAAATGGCGGTCGTGTGTAGATTCATCAGAAGACGGTCGCTTTCGTGACGTTACGACCTGACCAATCAGAGGCGACCAGTCTTTTGACGTCACAACACGGCACGACTCAGCACGGTTGTACCCTGCCCTTGAGCGGGGACGAAAATCACGGCTGTTAAACCGTGTTGGGGCTAGTGGAAAGAGCTACAAAGCGTGCTGAGCTGTCCTGTGTTGGGCTAAGCGGGGCTAATGGAAAAGGCCCTATAGAATCTAGCCAGAGCCACAAAGAACCACAACACCATGCTTGGGTGTTTTAATGTTGGGGTTGTGGGGGACCCATGCTGTGGTATTCATCTCAGACTGAAAGGCATGGAGATGCAGTAGTTTCCTCTGACGGAAGAGCATGGAGATCAAAGGGCTGGGGGACAAAAGGAATTGTCATGGGGGAGTGAATTGTAATGCAAGACCTCAGGTAGCAAGGACGTGTGAGTGTTGTGATATAAAAGAGAGTCCCTACAACATAAGGTTAATGTTTCTGATTCTGGAAGATGTGAGAGAGTGAATAAAGTTCATCTGCTCGGAAAGCTTGGTCTGGTTATTACTTTCTCCACAGGGTAAATACAGACAGCTGGAGGTGTTTGTTTTACCCCAAAATTAACATGCTCATGACATGACTTCTTGTTATTTATGTATTCCTTTCTCCACACTGGTGACCCTTGATGAATAATGGAACACGAGGTGAACACCCCGGAGATGACCTGGATGGGAAGCCCCAGCCATGTGTGCGCCATTTCGGTCAAACTACCAGACTTGTACAGTCTTGGTTCCTCCAGACCGAGGCCCAATTCGCGCTCTGGGGAATAACGGCAGATGACACCAGATATTACTACGTGGTCGCAGCGCTGGACGCTCGCACGACTCAGCAGGTAGCGAGCCTGCTCCAACAGCCCCCAGCCCGCGACAAATACGGGGCTCTCAAAACTGTGCTGACCCGGCGCTATGCGCTCTTGGACGGCAAGAGAGCGGAGAGGCTCCTGACGCGCTCTGAGTTAGGAGACGGGTTGGCGGTCGAACTGATGGAGAAGATGTTGGTGTTGATGGGCAAGGACGACGGGCATTTTCTATTTGCACACCTTTTCCTCCGGAACCTCCCAACGGTGGCCAGAGCGGTCCTTGCCAACTCGCTGCTGCTGGCCGCGTGTGACTATCGTGCGCTAGTCCAGGAGGCAGAGCGGATCATCCTCACCACCAGAGCCCTCACAGTGAATGCAACGGCGTCGGAACCCAGCGAGATGGCCAGCGGAAGTGAGGAGCCAGCGATGGTAGCGGCAGTAGGGGCCAGGAAGCGCCAGAGAGACACGCTCAGCTCCTACCACCACCGTTTTGGAGAGGACGCACGCCGATGCGTGCCTCCGTGCCAATTCAAGCATTTGGGAAATGCCAGGACCGGCAGTCGGTAGTGGCTGTGACCGCCAGTGAAGAAAGCAAGCTGCTCTACGTGACAGACTCACGCTCGGGGAGACGGTTCCTCGTGGACTCCGGCTCCCAAAAGAGCCTCATCCTGCCGTCCTACGCCGACCGGCTAGCGGGAACTAGCAGCCCCAACGGCTCAGACATTAGGACTTTTGGTGAGAGGACACTGACTGTATCCCTGCACGGCCGTACGTACCAATGGACATTCATCATAGCAGCATGCAGTTTCCCAATCTTAGGCGCTGATTTTTTGTGTGCATACGGACTACTCGTTGATGTTGCTAATAGACGCCTGATTAATACAATGTCTTTTGATTCTCTCCCCTGTACAGCTCGAGGAACCGGGTCAACAATGCTAGCCAACGTCACAGCTCCAGGTGGTAAGTTCCACACACTACTCACCCCGTTCCCAGCGCTCATGGTCTCAACGTTTTCGGCGGCCATCACTAAACACGGGGTGGAGCACTTTATTACCACCACCGGGCCACCCATTTTCGCATGACCTCAGCGCCTGGACACAGCTAAACTGGCCATAGAGCACGAGGAGTTTGCCAACTTGGAAAGGCTGGGCATCATCAGACGATCAAACAGCCCATGGGCATCCCCACTACATATGGTTCCTAAGGCCGAGGGATCAGCAGATTAAACAATGCCACAGTACACGACCGCTACCCGATCCCCCATATTCAGAATTTTTCAGTTCACCTCGCCGGGGCACGTATTTTTTCCAAAATAGACCTGGTCCGTGGTTACCACCAGGTCCCGGTGCACGCGGAGGACATACCTAAAACGGCAGTAATAACCCCGTTTGGTCTGTTTGAGTTTTTATGCATGCCTTTTGGGTTAAAAGGCGCAGCACAGACATTCCAATGCATGATGGATGCAATGTTGCGTGATCTGTCGTTTGTGTTTGACTACCTGGATGACATCCTGGTGGCCAGCGCATCCGAGGACGAACACGTAACCCACCTCAGGACAGTTTTCCGGAGGTTAGAGGAGCACGGGTTAATAATCAACCTGGCGAAATGCCAGTTCGGGGTGACGGGGATTGATTTTTTGGGACGCCACATCTCTCCGGAGGGAGCGATACCCTTGCCGGACAAGATGCGTGCAGTGACAAATTTTGCCCAGCCTCAGACGGTCAGGGCGCTGCAGGAGTTTTTGGGGATGGTTAACTTTTATAACTGTTTCCTCCCCCACACAGGCCAGCTCATGCAACCATTGTACGCCGTGCTCAAGAAACGGAAACTGGCGGACAGAGTCGACTGGACTCCTGAGCGGGAGCAGGCATTCTCTGAGGTTAAAACAGCCCTGGCGAACGCTGCACTACTGGCGCATCCAGACCCGGCGGCTCGGATAGCGCTCACTACCGATGCCTCAGATGTGGCCATAGGGGCCGTTGTGGAGCAATGCGTCGCCAGCTCTTGGCAGCCGCTCGCATTTTTTAGCAGATCTTTGCGCAACAGTGAGCGTAAATACAGCGCGTTCGACAGAGAGTTACTGGCTCTCCACCTGGCCATACGCCACTTCCAGTTCTGACTGGAAGGGCGTACCTTCACTGCGTTTGTGGACCACAAGCCACTAACATACGCTATAGCCAAGGTTTCAGAACCATGGTCGGGCCGGCAGCAGAGACAGCTGGCCACGGTCTCGGAGTTTACGACCAACATTCAGCATGTTGCCGGTAAACTCAACGTGGTGGCGGACTGCCTCTCGCGCGCATTAGTGGCCCCAGTCTATGTAGGGATAGATTACACGGCCATGGCCGTGGAGCAGATCGGCGATGCGGACGTGTGCGCGCTCCAGTCTGGACCAACAGGTTAAGGCTGGAGAGCAGAGTACTGCAAGACGGGGGCCCCCCACAATCTGTGACGTCTCCATAGGACGCCCGCGCCCGGTGGTCCTACGTGTTTGGCGCCGCCGTGTTTTTGAGTCCGTTCACTCCCTGGTGCACCCAGGAGTGCGCGCGTCAGTCAAAATGGTGGGAGTGAAGCTCGTCTGGCCGAGCCTGCGCAAACAGGTGAAAGAGTGGGCTGCAGCCTGAGTAGCGTGCCAACGAGCCAAAGTGCACAGGCACACAAAGGCCCCCTTGGAGCCGTTCCATATCCCGGCTAAGAGGTTCGACCACGTTCACGTGGACCTCGTGGGCCCCCTCCCACCATCGCAGGGGTTCACGCACCTCCAGACAGTGGTGGACCGCACCACACGATGGCCAGAAGCAGTCCCGCTAGCTTCCACCGTGTCCGCAGAAGTGGCACGTGCTTTTTTGACAACATGGGTGGCACGTTTTGGCATCCCTTCGGACATCACGTCCGATCGGGGCCCTCAGTTTGTTTCCGACCTCTGGTCCACGATGGCCCGGAGCCTGGGCGTCTCAATTCATCGCATGACCGCGTACAACCGACAAGCCAATGGGTTATGCGAGCGTTTCCATAGGTCACTGAAAGCAGCGCTCAGGGCTTCGCTTACGGATGCAAATTGGGTGGACCGGTTGACGTGGGTTCTATTAGGGTTGCGTTCCGCACCGAAAGAGGATTTAGCGGTTTCCTCAGCAGAGATGTTTTTTCCTCAGCTGCTGCGGCTCCCTGGGGACCCATGCTGTGGTAGTCATCTCAGACTGAAAGGCATGGAAATGCAGTAGTTTCCTCTGATGAAAGAGCATGGAGATCAAAGGGCTGGGGGACAAAAGGAATTGTCATGGGGGAGTGAATTGTAATACAAGACCTCAGGTAGCAGGGACGTGTGAGTGTTGTGATATAAAAGAGAGTCCCTACTACATGAGGTTAATGTTTCTGATTCTGGAAGATGTGAGAGAGTGAATAAAGTTCATCTGCTCGGAAAGCTCGGTCTGGTTATTACTTTCTCCACAGGGTAAATACAGACAGCTGGAGGTGTTTGTTTTACCCCAAAATTAACATGCTCATGACATGAACGCTTGTTATTTATGTACAGACATTTTCTGACAATTGTTCAAAATTTTACTGATTTATATTTTGTGATAATTTAAACATTAATGCATGCTGAAGCTGCTAAATGTCAAGCCCATATCATTCCAAGGCAGTCCAACGAATGCAACCCCCCCAAAAAAAACTATTTGATAGCTTTCTTAAATCGTTAAGCCTGAGGAAGCAAACTGTTACTATTTTTTATTTATTATTTTACTTCATGCAGCCTTGCATCTGGTGACATACAGTATATGATGCATAAATGTCAGATCTGTGACATTCATACAAGTGAAAACATACCTGGTGCTCTTGTGTCTGTACCACCGATCACACCAACAGTCCTTTTAAGTTTTCAGTGCATGATCTACGCATTGCCGGTGAGAAGCCTCCATTTATACAGTCTAAGGCACAACCACAAACACAGGTACCAGAACTATGCCAAAACATTCAAAAAAATACAAAAACTACAAGTGCTGAAATTAGCTGCCACTTCAGTGCAAAACACGTATGTGGACTATACATTAAAATGAATTTGAAAATACTTTTAAAAACACTGTTTTAAATGCTCCGCTACTCCACTCTTGCTGACTGATATAACAACTTCAGCTGGAAGTTGCGCCCATAATCGTTTCTCCAGCAGCGCCCTTAGGAATAAGGTGGATTGTATTTTAAAATTTACAGTTTTAAAAAAAAAAAACTTTCTCACACATTTCTGATAATTTCCCCATAAATCTTTTACCTTTTTAGGAGCAATTTTTTTTTTTTTTTTTTCTGGATTCTTTTTTCACCAACTTGCAATGTTTCTCAGAATTTGCAAGAATTTCCAAGTGTCTTTTTACTTGGGGAAAAAAAAAAAAAAACTTTCATTCATTCATTCATCTTCTTCCGCTTAATCCTTTTCGGGTCGTGGGGGAGCTAGAGCCTATCCCAGCATCTTTGGGCGAGAGGCAGGGTACACCCTGGACAGATCGCCAGTCCATCGCAGGGCCAACACAGAGACAGACAACCATTCACTCTCACAGTCATACCTAAGGACAATTTAGAATCCCCAGTTTGATGCCAATTAACCTAACTTGCATGTTTTGGGTACTTCTTTCTCATAAATTTGTAATTTCTTTTCTGTTTATTTGCAACTTTTTCGTTCAAGATTTAGGAGCGTCCTCTGAAGTTTTATTTTTTTTAATTCATAAATTTTTGACTAATTTATTTATTTATTTACATTTGCTGGGTGTTTTATAGTTTTCTAAGACTGCTCATGATTATAGCTGTGCTATATATATATATATATATATACACACACACAGAGTGGTGTGAAAAAGTGTTTGCCTCCTTCCTGATTTCTCATTTTTTGTATGTTTGTCACACTTAAATGTTTCAGATCATCAAACAAATTTAAATATTAGACAAAGATAAAACAAGTAAACACAAAATGCAGTTTTTAAATGAAGGTGTTTATTATTAAGGGAAACAAAAATCCAAACCTACATGGCCCTGTGTGAAAAAGTGATTGCCCCCTGAACCTAATAACTGATTGGGCCACCCTTAGCAGCAACAACTGCAATCAAGCGTTTACGATAACTGGCAATGAGTCTTTTACAGCGCTGTGGAGGAATTTTGGCCTACACAGCTTTGCTGAATTGTTGTAATTCAGCCACATTGGAGGGTTTTCAAGCATGAACTGCCTTTTTAAGGTCATGCCACTGCATCTCAATCGGATTCAGGTCAGGACTTTGATTAGGCCACTCCAAAGTCTTCATTTTGTTTTTCTTAAGCCATTCAGAGGTGGACTTGCTGGTGTGTTTTGGATCATTGTCCTGCTGCAGAACCCAAGTGCGCTTCAGCTTGAGGTCATGAACAGATGGCCGGACATTCTCCTTCAGGATTTTTTGGTAGACAGCAGAATTCATGGTTCCATTTAGCACAGCAAGTCTTCCAGGTCCTGAAGCAGCAAAACAGCCCCAGACCATCACACTATCACCACCATCTTTTTCTGTTGGTATAATGTTCCTTTTCTGAAATGCTGTTACTTTTACACCAAATATAATGGGACACACACCTTCCAAAAAGTTCAACTTTTGTCTCGTCAGTCCACAGAGTATTTTCCCAAAAGTCTTGGGGATCATCAAGATATTTTCTGGCAAAACTGAGATGAGCCTTTATGTTCTTTTTGCTCAGCAGTGGATTTCATCTTAGAACTCTGCTATGCAGGCCATTTTTGCCCAGTCTCTTTCTTATGGCCGAGTCATGAACACTGAACTTAACTGAGGTAAGTGAGGCCTGCAGTTCTTTGGATGTTGTTGCGGGGTCTTTTGTGACCTCTTGGATGAGTCGTCGCTGCGCTCTTGGGGTAATTTTGGTCGGCCAGCCAATCCTGGGACGGTTTACCACTGTTCCATGTTTTTGCCATTTGTGGATAATGGCTCTCACTGTGGTTCACTGGAGTTCAAAAGCTTTAGAAATGGCTTTATAACCTTTTCCAGACTGATACATCTCAATTACTTTGTTTCTCATTTGTTCCTGATTTTTTTGGATTGCAGCATGATGTCTAGCTTCTGAGGATCTTTTGGTCAACTTCACATTGTCAGGTTGGTCCTATTTAAGTGATTTCTTGATTGAGAACAGGTGTGGCAGTAATTAGGCCTGGGTGTGGCGAGAGAAATTGAACTCAGTTTTCAAAAAATGTGATAAACCACAGGGTCATCATCATATATTAAGCTATGATGTATATAGGTTCTATAGTCATGTTAGTTTCTTTTTTACTTTCCATGGGTGATCCCTTTGTCTGTTGTGTGTGTTTCTGTTGTTTGGCTGTCAACTGTCATGCTGCTGTTACACTGTAATTTCCCAGTTTGGGATCAATAAAGTACATCTATCTATCTATCTATCTATCTATCTATCTATCTATCTATCTATCTATCTATCTATCTATCTATCTATCTATCTATCTATCTATCTTAATTTATGTTTAGGTGGGGGGGGCAATCACTTTTTCACACAGGGCCATGTAGGTTTGGATTTTTTTTCGTCGGCGGCGGCGGCCTCCGTCGGTCTATGATGACCATGGAAGAGAATCCTAAACGTCTACTCTGCTGGAACAGCACCGCCTGTGGCTGAACAGGCCGATGTGCACCGGTGTTCTACCTTCCAGCGTTGGGTGTTGGTAGGATTCAAGCCTGGGCAGGAAGATATGGAGGACAAGATGTTACCCATGCAGCATGTCCCCCCTCTCCACGTCACTGATGAATCCAAAGGAACAGCAGGGCTGCTATAGTTTGGCACCAGCGCCGTCGCAGGAGCTGCCAGAACGATGTTGAGCACAACAGAGAACTGCCTTAGGGGCTCCGACTCCGGATTTTTCCTCAGGGTTGACTCCCGAAGCCTTTCCCGTGACCGGGTGTGCCGCAAGGCAGCGGAGGTTTGAAATCAGGGTTTACCTTCCCCTAGATGGGCTACCTTCCCAGGTTGACGAGCCACCATCTACCCGAAGCATCTGGTTTTAAGGCACCAGAGATCCGCCCTCGCCCCTTCTCCTATTAGTAAAAGCAGTTCCGCCGGGCTTAGAGACTAAACCACACGGGCAGGCTAGGAGTTGGACTTAGTTGTCAGAGGCTTTTCGAGACGCACGCCATAAGGAGCATTTTATGAGCACTGGGAGCTTAACCCCAGTGCCGCTCCTGGCTATGACAACCTTGGAACCAGGATTTTTTTTACCCTTAATAATAAACACCTTCATTTAAAAACTGCATTTTGTGTTTACTTGTGTTATCTTTGTCTAATATTTAAATTTGTTTGATGATCTGAAACATTTAAGTGTGACAAACATACAAAAAAACGAGAAATCAGGAAGGAGGCAAACACTTTTTCACACCACTGTATGTATTTTATATATATATATATATACGTATATATACGTATATATAGTTATATATATATAGTTATATGTTAATTTTGGTGATATTCTCTGCATCTAAATATTTGAATATTTTTCTCCACACTAGTACAAATAAATCTATTTTTATTCATATTAATTTCTCATGTATTTAGTTTTTTCCACACTGTCCTCTCCTCCTACTCCGCCGTCTCTGATTTACTTTCATCCCATATTTTTTATCATTTTTTTCATCCCTGGACCTCCTGAACCTCCCGTCTCCTCCACTCTCCTCAGCTGTCGGTGGTGGTGACGGACGAGCCGCTTGGGCCTGTTTTTCTCTTGACCCCATGACCTCCACCTGCCTCTGCTGTTCCTATATACCCACTACCGACCGAAGATTAATTATAGAAACAGAGAGGCAAGAGGGAGACAAGCTGACAGGAGTGTCGCTTTGGATTATGAAGGAAGAGGAGCTAAATTAAAACTTATCAGGCTCTCTGTTTGTGTAGATGTGACTCTGCTGGGAATTCATGTGGAGAAAATATAGAAGAAAAGCAGGCTGATCAGTGACTTTATGCAGCTTTTTGACCACAATTTTTCCTTGTGGCTTAAGATAGGTAAGTAGATAGATAAACATAATTAATTACAACTACTACTACGGTAAATGGCGTTCACTTATATAGTGCATTTTACTCATCTCTGGATGACCAAAGTGCTTTACAGATCCTGCTATTCACCCATTCACACACACATTCACACACTGATGGCAACAGAGTTGCCATACACAGGCGCTGGCCTGACCCACCAGGCGCTACTGGGGGGTTCAGTGTCTTGCTCAAGGACACTATTGCTCAAGTGTCTTGCTCAAGGATTACTACTACTACTACTTATTATTATAATTGCCCCAGCCTGACTCTCACTAAGACCCAGGTGGGAGCTGAGCTGAAGAAGATCAAGGCAAGGAAGGCTGCAGGTCCGGACGGCATCAGCTCGAGGCTCCTCAAGTCCTGTGCAGACCAGCTCTGTGGGATCGTGGAGCACATCTTCAGTCTGAGCCTGAAGCTAGGGAGGGTACCACAGCTGTGGAAAACATCCTGTGTGGTACCGGTACTGAAGACTCCGCACCCCAAGGACCTGAACAGCTACAGATCAGTGGCCCTCACATCACACCTAATGACAACCCTGGAGAAGCTGCTGCTTGCCCACCTCCGCCCCCTGATGGGACCAGCGATAGATCCACTTCAGTTTGCCTACTAGCATAGCATTGGGGTAGAGGATGCAATGAATTTCCTCCTACATCGTTCCCTGCCCCACCTGGAGAAGCCTGGGCGCACTGTGATTATCATTTTCTTTGATTTCTCCAGTGCTTTCGACACCATCCAACCAGTGATCTTGAGGGACAAGCTGCTGGGTGCAGGGGTGGACCAGCACCTGTCATTGTGGATCCTGGACTACCTCACAGACCGACCACAGTTTGTGAGAACCCAGGACTGTGTGTCTGACACCATCATCTGCAGTACGGGGGCCCCCCAGGGAGCAGTTTTGGCTCCCTTCCTGTTCAGCCTTGACACTGCTGACTTTTCACACAATACACCACACTGCCATCTACAGAAGTTCTCTGACAACTCTGCGATCATCGGCCTCATCTCTGATGGGGATGATGCAGAGTACAGAGGACTTATCCAGGACTTCATGGACTGGTGCCTGCGGAACTGCCTCCAGATCAATGTGAGGAAAACCAAGGACTGGTGGTGGACTGCCACAGGCGAGGACAACCCCCCACAGCACCGGTAAACATCCAGGAAACAGACATTGAGATGGTGACATCTTACAAGTACCTGGGTGTTCACCTGAACAATAAACTGGACTGGTCACGCAACACCAACGCACTCTACAAGAAGGGGCAGCACAGGCTGTACCTCCTGAGGAGACTCAGGTCTTTTGGAGTGCAAGGGGCACTCCTGAAGGCCTTCTGTGATTTGGTGGTGGCATCAGCCATCACATTTGGAGTGGTCTGCTGGGGCAGTGGCATCACGGCAGCTGACAGGAAGAGACTGAACAGGCTGATCAAAGAAGCTAGCTCTATTCTGGGGCGACGCCTCGACCCAGTGAAGGAGATAGGAGAGAGAAGGATGGTGACTAAGCTGTCATCTCTGCTGGAGTCTGAGTCCTACCCCATGCGGGACATGTTGAACACACTGAGGAGCTCATTTAGTGGTAGGCTGTGCCATCCTAAGTGCACGAGGGAGAGGTTCTGCAGGTCCTTCCTACCTATGGCTGTCAGACTTTATAACCTAACCGGTGCTGCTCGTAGAGGTCGTATTAAATGTACTAAACGTCACAACTTTGCACAATAGAGATCGCCCCCTCCAATATACAACTACAGTCATGTGAAAAAATTAGGACACCCTGTATAAGCCTGTGTGTGTTTAACATATTTGGACATATGGATATTTAATATCCATCCATCTTCTTCCGCTTTAAGCGGATATTTAATATCAGTGTTCAAAATACTGGGAGTAATTCATGCAATACAGTAATACATGTAATACACCTAAATTAAAAATGAATTAAAGACTTGGTTCAAATTTTCTGTAAAATGTAATTCTAAACAAATAGTGAGGAATAAATTGGAACACCCCCCTTCCTTTTTAGGACACTCCCAAATTCATTCCCACTTAAAATGTCTAAAATAATGTTAAAAAATGCAAATAAAAACAAAAACAAGGTTAGACATAGATATGTGAACATTTATTAATAAAGAACTGGATATTTAATGGGGTGTCCTTATTTTTTCACATGACTAAGACAATAACAAGTATCACTGAGGGTGGCAACACCACTGTTGATTCAAATGCAACACGTACTGTCTGGGTACATATTTATATTCTCCCGGGTAATTTAAAACTGTCATGCTGTTGATACCATCTAGCGCCAATGCTCCTGCATTGTGTATATAACTGTGTACATATGTATATTTATTTACTGCTTTGGCTAGCCAGTTCTTATCTTATTATCTTATTTACTATTGCTCTGAGTGCTACTATCCCTTTGCTGCTGCAATCCTGGAATTTCTCCATTGTGGGAATAATAAAGGCTTATCTTATCGTATAATGTCCATCCACCCATCCTTCCATCAAGGGCAGCTGTCTAAGCAGTGAAGTTCAGACTTGCCTCTCCTCAGCCACCTTCTCCAGCTCTTTAGGGAGGATATCAAGGTGTTCATGGGTCAACTGGGGGACATAGTCTCTCCAGTATGTTCTGGATCTGCATCGGGGTCTCCTTCCAGAGGGACGTGCCTAAAACACCTCTCATGGGAGGTGTTCAGGAGGCATTCTGATCAGATGCCCAAACCATCTCAACTGGCTCCTTTCAACGTGGAGGAACAAAGGCTCTACCCTGAGCCTCTCCTGGATGACTGAACTCCTCCCCTTATCTCTAAGGGTGAGTCCAGCCACCATACAGAGAAAGCTCATTTCAGTTGCTTGCATCTGTTTTTTTCGGTCACTACCCCAAGCTTATATAGGAATGTAGATTGACTGGTAAATCAACAACTTTGCTTTGAAACTCATCTTCCACCATGACAGACAGGTGCAATGTCCACATCACTGCAGCTGCTGCTCCAATCCACCTGTCAGTCAACTTCTCCATTCTCCTCTCATTTGTGAATAAGACCCAGAGATACTTAAACTGCTGCACTTGGTGCAGCAACTCATCTCCAACCGGGAGAGGACAGTCTACACCCAGTAGCAAACTACTGAAGTAAGTCCCGTAGGTCATTACTCAGCGAAGCTCACAGGACCACATCATCTGCAAACAGCTGAGACAAGATCCTCCATTCCTCTGCTGCACCTAGAAATCCTGTCCGTAAAAATTATGAATAGGATCGGTGACAAAGGGCAGGCCTGGTGGAGGCCAACTCTCACTAGGAACAAGTTTGACTGTTAGCAATATGAACCAAATTCTTGCATCGGTCGTATAGAGACTGAATAGCTCATAGCAGTGAGCCTGATAGCCCATACTCCGGAAGCAGCCCCTACAAGAAAGCACGTGAGCCATGGCTGAGTGCTTTCTCCACAAAATGCATGCAGACTGGTTGGGTAAACTCTCAAAGATCCTTGGGAGGGTCAAGAGTTGCTCCAATGGGCCATGACCAGGAAGAAAATCTGAGCTCATGAATTCAAGGCTCGACCAATGGCCACACTTTCCTTTCCACTACTCTGGCATAGACCTTTCCAGGGAGGATGAGGAATATCATCCCTCTAAAGTTTGAACATACTCTCCAGTCCCCCTTCCTAAAGAGGGGAACCACCACGCTAGTTTGCCATGCCAGAGACACTGTCCTGACGTCCACACGATGTTGCAGAGGTGTGTCAATCAGGACAGCCCCACAATATCCAGAGCCTTGAGGTACTTAGGATGAATCTCATTCCTCCCCCGGGGCTCTGCCACTGAAGAGTTTAACAACTTCAGCAACCTCGGCCCCAGTGATGGACGAGTCATCTCCCTCATTCTCAGGCTCTGCTTCCTCTAAGCTTCCCATGTGTCAATGTGATGGAATAAATCCATGAAGTTCTCCTTCCACCGCCTGACAATATCCCTGGTTGAAGTCAGCAGCACTCCATCCGCATCATACACAGTGTGGAGAGGGAGCTGCTATTCCCTTCTGAGTCACCAGACAGTTTGTCAAAATCTCTTTGAGACTGATTGAAAGTCTTGTTCCATGGCCTCACCGAACTCCTTCCAAATCCAAATTTTTACTTCAGTAACTGCCCAAACTGTACTCAGCTTGTCCTGCCGGTACACATCAGCTGTTTCAGCAGTTAAACAAGCTAGCCAAGCTTGGTAGGACTACTCCTTCAACCTGATGGCCCCTGTCGGCTCTGGCATCCACCATTTGATTCGGAGATTGCCACCAAGACAGGCACAGGTGAATTTACTGCCACGGCTCTGGGTGATTGCTTCAACAGTGGAGGTGGAGAACATGACCCATTCAGACTCTGTGTCTCCCTCAGAGTGTGGTAGAAATTCTTCCTGAGGTGGGTGCTAAAGATTTCTCGGACAGGGGCTTCAGCCAGATGTCTGAATGGCATCCTCCCCTGCTGCCTGATCCAACTCACCACCAGGTGGTGATCAGTTGACAGGTCTGCACCTCTCTTCACCTGAGTATCCAAGATAGTATATGGTCACAGGTCTGATGGCACGATAAAATCAATCAGTGACCTGTGACCTAGGGTGTCCTGGTGCCAAGTGCACATATGGACACTGTTACGCTTGAACATGCTGTTCATTATGGACAAGCTGCAGTTAGCACAGAGGTCCAATAACTGAACACCACTCGGGCAGTGACGTGCAGTCAGGGGAGGCAGATGAGGCAGAGCCACACCAGTCATCATGAAAAATAACAAAAAAGAAATAATGACATAAATATTGTGATTTGTGCTCTGATCTGTCTTGGAGTTAGTAAATGTAATTTCTGAATGATTCTAAAAATTTCATTAATATTTATATATAAATCACTGAATCCATGTATTTCCTGTTCAACTTCAAGAGGGAGGTGAAGTGATGCAGCAGCAAACAGAGCCTCAGATGGATTGTGCAGTCCTTCACAAACTGAATTGAGTGCATGCAATATGTGACTAAGAATCACAATAAGAGGCTGCATAGTACTGTTGCCCCAATTGGGGGCCGGGGGGGGGGGGTTGTCCTTGAGCAGCATAAGAACAGGATTTTTTTTTTTTTGTAATCAAGGTTTAAGACCTGGTGTTGCCATCTGAGAGATGAAAATTGGCCATTAAGCAGAGTATTAAACGATTAACCACATCACATCATACAAATCAAAATCTTAAAATTAACAGCTAACAAAAGTTTATAATTGATCAACCAAAAATGTATTTACCGATGACTTGAATAAGTCTATGTTTCGAGCAGCAGGAAACACAGATGCTGGAAGAGAGTTCCATAGCCGACTTGTCCTAGGGATGTAGGATGATAGCTGGAGATTTGTGTTGGGCGTTGGAACAGTTACAGTATATGGGTGACAGCTTGTAGAGGATCTTGTTACCCGCATGCTAGAAGCTCCAGTAGGCAAGATATTTGTCAGCTCAATTAATGGTTGAAAGAAGAAATGGCGGTAGAATGTACACAAAGATGCCACCTTTCTCCTGTACTCTAATGGGTAAATTCCTGCTTTGTAAGGATTATCAATTTTGAGTAGATGAAGGGCTGTTTTTGCAGCCTGTTTAAGAGACTTAGTGCCGTGGTTCCTGCTCCACTCCATATTGGAGAGGCATACTCCATGAGAGGTCAGATGTAGGCCTTGTATAGTACAGGTGTTGAGAGAAAGAAGGTTCTTAGTACGCCCTTGGCTGTACAATCTCTTGGCAGTCTTCTTGGCTAGTCCTGTGATGTAAAGAATCCAGGACAGAGTATTGGTGATGATGACACCAAGGAGAGTAATACTCTGTATTGGCGTAAGTTCCTTGTTCATGAAGTGAAGAGGATGATGATTTTGGACACACTTCCTGCTGCTGATCATTTCCTCAGTCTTAATTGGATTAAATGTGATGCACCAGTCAGAGGCCCACCTTTCAATTGTGTCCAAGTTACAATGAAGACTCTTGGCACAGATGTCTTGGAGGCCTGGATTTTTTTTATAACGATATAAAGTGTTGAGTCATCTGCAAATAGATGAAGATCATTCTCCAGTTAAGATGCCAAGTCATCAGTGTAGATGAGGAAGCGCAATGGGCCCATTACACTTCCTTGGGGTACTCCAGCAGTCAAGAGTAATGGGTTTTTTACAAAGTCACAGCATTTTTTGTCCAGAAGGATAGGCAAATTTACATCATTTACAAGTAAAGGTAAGACCATGCATCCATAATTGTTGTAAATACCTGAGTTTGTAATAAATGAGTGTAAATTATGGAACTGCAACACACACAAAGAGATGCAGTTCTCTGAGCCACTATAATTTACTGTACAACTACGTATGACCAGGGGTGGGGGTGAAAAGTTCGTAGGCTGAAAAGTTCAAAGTTGTCCAATTTGACCAAATGTGGTTTGCTTTTCAACCACAGGGATCCAAGCACTGCAACAGCGATGACGAAGTGTGTGGACTGAAGGAGAGACTATGTTGAAAAATAAACCACATTTGATCAAATTTGACCACTATGAACTTTTCAGCCTATGGACTTTTGCCCCCCCTCCCCCTTCCCCCCGTATTCCATTAAGAGGTTCCATAAATTCAATAAATACCTTACACTTGTTTTGATAAAATTATTTGTAAAATCCAGTTTTAAAAATGTAAGATTAGCAGATGATAAAACCATGCAAGCTTTCAAATGCATGTTGAATTTTAGATTACGCTACTGCAGGGGTGTCCAGTCATGTGCCATGGAGGGCCAAGACTCTGCAGGTTTTACCTTCAACCAGTGTTTTCAATAGCAGATTTCACAGAATTTCTTCCCACTGATTGCTAAGTGAAAACACCTACTGAAGAGACTGGGCAGAAGAGAAAACCTTCAGGGTCTTGGCCCTTCATGGCACATGATTGGACACCCCTGCTCTACTGGGTTCATATATTTGTAAATCTGACTGAAGGCGTCCGTGCCTCACCAGCCATGAACCTCACTGCACGTCACTGCACTTGGGTTCAGATCAGGCAGGCTGTTCCTTCCAGTCACACCCCTCCAGGTTTCACCGTCATTGTCCACATGTGTGTTGAAGTCCCCCAGTAGGACAATGGAGTCTCCAGTCTTCCAGCACGCCAATCAATTACTCCAAAAAGGGTGGGAACTCTGAACCATCATGTGGCACACAAGCACAAATGACAATCAGTTTCCCAACCCAAAGGCACAAGGAAATAACCCTTTGGTCCACTGGGGAGACCCAATATAGAGGCAGCAAGGAGGGGGGGATACTAGAATACCCACCCCTGTTTGCTGTGTTTCATCCAGAACAACTCCAGAATAGGCCAAGTTTCAGCCCCTTTCCAGGAGACTGGTTCCAGAACCCAAGCTGCACACGGAGGTGAGCCCGATTATCCAGTATCTCTACCTTGTCCTCAGGCTGAACTGCCTTCATCATAGTAATAATAAATATAATTAAAAATGAAGAGTCAAAATGACAAAGAAATAAAAATGCATGGTAAATGGTGTTCATTTATCATTTTTTTCTCATCCCTGGATGACAAAGCGCTTCACAGATTCTGCTGTAGATAGCCGAACCTACCCATTCACACACTGATGGTGGTGGTGCTGCCATGCAAGGCACTGACCTGACCCACCAGGAGCAACTTGAGGTTAAGTGTCTTGCTCAAGGACACTACGACATGCAAACCACAGAGAGAGCAGGAATCAAACCACCGATCCTCCCATCAGAGATCAACCACACTCTACACCTGTGCCACAGCCACCCTGTGAATACAAATATATGAAATGACTACAAAATATACCAAAGTTATTCAAAATTATATATACATATATTTCTAAAAAAAAAATTAGAATTTGCAGAACTTTTCTTAAATTTGTGTTTTTTTCTTTTGTAATTTTGCATGTATTTTTTTTAACTTGTAAGTTTGCATATATTTCATACAAACCTGTGGCTTTATTGCAAATTTGTATTTTTTCCCTCATACTTGCATTCATTGCTAATTCCTATTTTTTTAAAATTTTTTATCATAAATTTTTAACTTTTTAATTATAATTTGCTACTCTGTAAATTAATTTGTAATACTTTCTCACAACTATGCAACTTTTTTTCTTAAATCTCTGACTTACTAAATTGATAAGTTTCATGAGAATTTTTATTTTTAACCATAAATTGCAACTCTGTTTTTGCAAATTCATGTTTTATTTCCCTTGTAAATTTGTATGTTGCTTATGGTAAATTTATAATTTTTTAAAATCCTCCTTTCAATTATTATTTTTTTTTACCCAAACAAAATGTCAGCATGAGGGAAACACTGTCCATACCACTTTTAATATCCCCCCCCCCACTACCACCACCAGCAACAACAATCTTGCAGCTCATCAGCTGTACCTGCACTCACTGACGCTTAATATCAGAATTGCTGCACAAATTATAGCTAATATAACAATATGAAACACACAATTTTTTAAAATTCCACCAACATTTGGCAAAAAATCTAATCATTTATTATTTTATGCAGCCCTACTTATTAGAATAATTATGATCTTTCATATGACACAGCTGAGGCATTTTAGTGTGAGGTAAGTATAACTTTTGGATAAGCAGCATAAAACCTGCTGCAGGATCCTGATCGATCCTTAAGAGGGAGCTGTGGCTCTGAGAAAATGTGTGACAACTCTGAGAGGAAAAAAACGGATTTCTAATGTAAGTGAAGCCCTTCAAAGGTCTGAGCTCATGTATTTATCCTGACTCCTGCTCCACCTGCAGACTGGCCTCTTCACCCTTAATAAAATAAACACGCTCCCTGAATCTGTCTGTCTTTACTTAACAATAACTATTCAGTTCAATTCAACTTTATTTATATAGCACCAATTCACAACAACAGTCATCTCATAGCATGACCAAGACCCCATAATTGCAAAAAGACCCCAACAAACAAGTGCTTCCATGTGAGCAGCACTTGGTGATGGTGGAGAGGAAAAACTACCTTATAACAGGAAGAAACCTCCAGCAAAGGCTCAGGGAGGGGCAGTTATCTGTTGCAACTGGTTCTGGGGGGGCGGGGATAGAGAAGAAGAAAAGAACAGACATGTAGGGAACAAATAACACAACGGAGACTCAATCTAAGGAAGTGAGATGACAAGAACAGCAAAAATCTTATCACACATACTGAGAGTAAAGAAGGAAGTAAAAGCCCAGTGCATCATGGGAAGTCCCCCCACTGTCTAAAGCTATCCACCTTATTCCTGGGGGTGCCACTGTAGGAACGATTATGGGCGGTGTTATGTCTATAAATAATGAAGTCGGAGTCAGTCTTCATGCAGCATAGAACTCTCTCAACTTTATTACAGAACAGGGGTTTATATACAGAGTGGGCCATGCCCGCCTGGCGTCACCCAGTGGGTGGGCACTGCATCACATACAAATACATTTCCATACACAACAGGCGGAGCTTCTGGTTTCAGCTGCAGTAGTGTTAAATCAGTCAGTAAAAGTGGATAGCAGGGGCATTTAAAATAGCGTTTTTAAAAGTTTTTCAAATTCATTTTAATGTATAGTCTACATACGTGTTTTGCACTCAGGTGGCAGCTAATTTCAGCACTTGCAGTTTTTGTACGTCTTGACATAGTTCTGGTACTTGTTGCTGGTGTTCGTGGTTGTGCCATAGACTGGATAAATGGCACGAGATGTCATAAATCAGGACTCTGTTTGCTAGCGGCAAGTCCCAGGAAAACCCCCATGAGTGCCTAGTATCATTGGAAAGCTTAGAAATCATACTTTCTAAAAATACATATGTTTTTGCAGAAGACATAACTCCCGACCAATCGAATGCGAGTTTTCAATCTAGCTAAAATATAAACAAATTGTCTTTTTCTGGGTCCGTTTTTGAGCACTTCCTACAAATTAAATATCATTTTGAAGATCTTTCAATACAGAATATGGAAATAACATTACATCAGTCTTGAAAATGTCCTCAAAGTGACTCATTTTGCCAGCACGGGTCATTTGTTTACAGCATTAGCATCTTAGCAGCGGTGCTAACAAACGGAGCTATTGTCTACCAGGCCACTTTCTAAGGTCATCTTCCTATCCCTAGATAGTAGTGGGAAGTGGTATGATTATATTACTGTTGTTGAGGGGCAAAAGGCTGTGTTCCTGCATTTCTGATACCGTAGTCATTGTTTTTTAACAAGGAAAAGTGTCCCATTTCAGTGACAACCATACATTCTAAACTAGTACCGGAAGTTGCTACCATAATTCACGCAAGGCTTCATGGGGCCTAGGAATAAGGTGGATAGCAGCATAACTAAAGGTTCAGGCTTACTTGATCCAGCCCAAACTATAAGCTTTGTCAAAAAGAAAGTTTTCCAGTCGGAAGTCGGCTGTGCTGTACCTGTGCCATAGGAGTAATGCGTTACTGTAACACCACTACTTTTGCAGTAACATGCTGTGCAACAAAATTACTATTTAAAAATTCAGTAATGCGTTAGTTACTGAAATTTGATCAGCTGCGTCACTTGTTACTCATTTTATTAATATGGATAGATATTTTAAGCACAAATAAATGAATATACACCTTATTCCTGAGGGTGCTGCTGTAGAAACGATTATTGGGGAAACTGGGGAAGAAGTGGTGTTAAATCAGTCAGCAAGAGTAGAGGGGCATTTAAAATAGCATTTTGAAAAGTTTTTCAAATTTGTTTTAATGTATAGTCCACATAGGTGTTTTGCAGTCAAGTGGCAGCAAATTTCAGCACTTGCAGCTTTTATATTTTTGAATGTTTTTGCATAGTTCTGGTACTTGTTGCTGCTGTTCGTGGTTGTGCCATAGACTGTATAAATGGAGGCTTCTCACAAAAAGTGTTTGCCCCCTTCCTGATTTCTCATTTTGTTGTATGTTTGTCACACTTAAATGTTTCAGCTCAAACAAATTTAAATATTAGACAAAGATAACACAAGTAAACACAAAATGCAGTTTTTAATTCAATTCAATTCAACTTTATTTATATAGCGGCATTTCACAACAACAGTCATCTCATAGCACTATCAACTGTAGGGGGAACCCCCACAGTTGCAGAAAGACCCCAGCAATCAGACGATCCCCTGTGAGCAAGCACTTGGCGACGGTGGAGAGGAAAAACTCCCTTTTAACAGGAAGAAACCTCCAGCAGAACCAGGCTCAGGGAGGGGCAGTCATCTGCTGCGACTGGCTGGGGGGTGAGGGGATAGAGAAGAAGAAAAGAACAGACATGTAGAGAGCAAACAGCACGATGGGGACTCAATCTATGGGAGAGAACAAACAAATGTTAATGACCAGCAAAAAAAATATTTCATTAAGAGTGAGGAAAGGAGTGAGGCCCAGTGCATTACTGGAGGTCCCCCGGCTGACTAAACCTATTAGCAGCATAACTAAGAGAGGGTTCAGAAACACATGATCCCTCCCTAATTGTAGGCTATGCAGCGGCATGAAATAAAGCGGCGTTGTTGGAGGTTTTAAGTAGAGTTTTATTATCATACCGCCATCACGAGCTCCGCTCCCGGCGCCGTGCATGAGCGCCGAGAGTGAGCCCACGGCTCTCAGAGAAGGAGAGGAGAGGCGGACACGTGTGTGTCCTACAGCAGAGGTTGAGAGAGAGAGATACAGAACCTGTGCAGTATTTATACCCAACCCAAACAATACATCAAAGCAGATTCACAACGGTTGGTCTGATCAAAGGGACTGCAGGACAGGCATGAGATATTTGCATTTGTGAGACATACATCACAATAGGCAGATTTGCTAGACTCTGCTCTAGCTGCAGAACAAAGAGGTTAACAGGCACATCTACATATTGATCTGAGTCTCTAGGTCACAGTAAGGACAGGAAGCATGAACACAATGCAGGAGAGGCAACATTAACATCACAAGGCATGAATGGCACATTACGTCTCAGTAGTGTAGCGGAAAAAACCAGGAGTAGCGAGTTGTCTGTCCTTAGTCTGTTTGTGGGGGGTTTCCCAAACCGCCACAGGCTATATCAAAAAGGTAGGGTTTTAGCTCTATTCTTAAAAACAGAGATCGAGTCTGACTCCCGAATCCAGATTGGCAGCTGGTTCCACAGGAGAGGAGCTTGATAACTGAAGGCTCTGCCTCCCATTGTACTTTTGGAGATTCTAGGTATTACAAGTAATCCTGCATTTTGGGAGCGTAGTGCTCTGTTAGGATAATAGGGTAGTATCAGATCTTTTAAATAAAAAGGAGCCTGATTGTTTAGAGCTTTGTAAGTAAGAAGAAGGATTTTAAACTTAATTCTAAACTCTATGGGAAGCCAACGAAGGGAGGCCAGAACCGGAGAGATATGATCTCTCTTTCTAGTACCTGTTAAAACTCTTGCTGCAGCATTTTGGATCAGCTGAAGACTTTTTAAAGATGTTTTAGGACAGCCTGATAATAAAGAATTACAATAATCTAATCTCGAGCTAACAAAAGCGTGGATCAGTTTCTCAGCATCACTCTGAGACAAGATGCTCCTAATCTTGGCAATATTACGCAAATGATAGAAGGCAGTCTTAGAAACAAATTTAAAATGTGAATTGAAGGACAGATCCTGATCAAAAATAATTCCAAGGTTCCTCACAGAGCTATTAAGAGAAAGAGTAGCCGCATCCAAACTGAAAGTTTGATTTGGAAAGGAATTTCTAAGGTTTTTTTGGACCAACAAGAATGACTTCAGTCTTATCTGAATTTAATAGCAGGAAATTACAAGTCATCCAAGCTTTGATTTCCTTAAGACAGGCTTCTAACTTGGCTAATTGATTACTATCATCTGGCTTCATTGACAGGTATAATTGTGTGTCATCTGCATAACAATGAAAATGTATACAATGCTTTCTAATAATGTTGCATAACGGAAGCATATATAAACTAAAAAGAGTAGGGCCTAGCACAGATCCCTGTGGAACTCCATGACTAAGCTTTGAGTTGAAAGAAAACTCATTATTTACTTGAACAAACTGGAACCTATCAGATAAATAAGATCTAAACCATTGCAACGAAGTTCCATTAAGTCCAACATAGTGTTCTAATCTATCAAGTAGAATATTATGATCGATAGTATCAAAAGCTGCACTAAGGTCTAAAAGAAAAAGTACAGAAATCAGTCCATTATCAGATGCAATGAGGAGGTTGTTAGTGACCTTCGCTAAGGCTGTTTCAGTACTATGATGGATTCTAAACCCAGACTGAAACTCTTCAAGTAAACCATTTCCCTGCAGGTGGTCAAATAATTGCGTAGCAACAACTCTTTCTAAGATTTTTGAAATGAAAGGGAGATTAGCGATTGGTCTATAGTTAGCTAAAGCTCCTGGATCTAGCATTGGCTTTTTGAGTAAGGGTTTAATTACAGCCGTTTTAAAAGCCTGCGGTACATGGCCTAAAGTTAATGAAGAATTGATTATATGAAGAATAAAGCTACCAATAAGTGGGAAGACTTCTTTAAATAACCTGGTAGGAATAGGGTCTAAAAGACAAGTTGAAGGTTTGGATGAGGAAACTATTTTGTCTAACTCACAAAGGTCGATTGGAGTAAACTCATCAAGACAGACATCACTCTTCTTCGGGCTATCAGAGAGAGCAGATGCATTTCTTCTCCTCTCCCTTTCCTCCTCCCTTTACTGATCCCAGCTTGCTGTGTCCTGTCTGTGTCTCGCTCTTCTTCTGCTGCATCTCGACCCAAACGGAAATTATGGAATTGGTGAGCTGGGCTTTAATGCAATTGACACCACTTTTAAACAGAAAATCGGGCCAGGGGGAGCCCAAGTGGAGAGACTCATGGGACAATTGGAACTCATGTGTCTGTGTGATTCGATTGAAGATGTGGAAGACATCTATCCGTTTTGGCTTCATGATCCCAGGATTTCTGCTGTTTGGCTCTGTAGTTTTCCTGGTGTATCAGAAATTAAAGAAGTTGGAAGAGCTAATCAAAATGTGGACCCGGCGAAGCTTCTTCAACAATTCGACCAGCTGGGGGGAGCACTGATAGCGGCAATGGCGAACTGAATCGGAAAGGTGGGAAACATCTTGGAGTCGCTGGGTGCTCTCCAGGAAATGATTTTAAAGCCTGTGAATGTTAAATTGTGCTGCACAGAATCGCATGAGAGAGGAAATTTCTATGCTCTAAGTGAACTGTGCTCATTTGGCCTTGATTCGGCGTCCTTGGGAGAACTCATTCCTCCAGGAGAAGAGATAAAGCAGAATGGAGTTTTGGCTTCTCTTAACCCAAACAACTGCTGTTGTACAACAATCTGAACTCTCCAAGGACAGCGTTATCATGTGACTAACATGGAATTTTACCATCTGGCATGAAGAGAGATGAACTCTGTGGACATGTTTATCTATGTTTAGAATACATGGACATAACATCTAGCCGTTGCCTAGGAGACGATTTTTGCTGTGCACCAGTAACTGATACACTCACACTGCACTCACACTGATATCATATGACTGATATACACACACTGGTCTCTCTCTTTTGTTAACGTGTGTATTGTAACTTGTGTGCTAAGTGTGCATTGAGGGTTTTTTTTCTATATGATCATAATCTTGCTCACTCGAGCACTATTCTGATAACTATGTTTTTTTCTCTCTGCCCTATGTGTCATCCCCTTCCCCTCCCCCTCTTTACCCCCACTGTATTAGGAGCCTTATCGGCTGCCGCGTCATTAGTGAGCGCCTAATATGTGCGCACCTAATGTCAAGTCAAATTCCTCGTATGTGTAAACATGCTTGGCAATAAAGTTCATTCTGATTCTGATTCTGATCAATAGAAGGAGTTGTAGTAGTTACAGTATTTAAATTAACTGTGGGAAGAATCTGATTGATTTTATCTCTGATGGATGAAATTTTATTATTGAAAAAGTTCATAAAGTCCTGACTAGTAAGCTCTAAGGGAATGCTAGGATTGACAGAGTCCTGACTCTTTGTCAACCTGGCTACAGTACTGAAAAGAAACCTGGGATTATTCTTGTTCTCTTCTATTAATGCAGAGTAATAACTCGTTCTAGCTTTTCTAAGAGATTTTTTTATGAATTAAAAGATGATTTCTCCAAGCTAAATAGATTTCATCTAAATTAGTGGAGCGCCATTTTCTTTCTAATTGATGAGTCTTCTGTTTTAAGCTACGAGTTTCTGTGTTGAACCAAGGAGTTAGAAATCTCTGATTAGACTTTTTCTTTTTTTAAGGGGGCCACCAAGTCTAGAGTCTGATGCAGAGAAGCTGTAACACTATCCACCATGTTATCAATTACAGAAGGAGCAAGCTGTCTATAGCTTATTTCCGTTATGTTGACACATGGTATAGAGGAAATAATCTGCATAAATTTGGTAACAGCATCATCTGAGAGGCATCTACTGTAAAAATATTTTTCTTTAGGAGCCAAATAGTCAGAAATAGTAAAATCAAAGGTTAACAGACAATGGTCTGACAGTACAGGGTTATGAGGAGACACTACAAGATTTTCTATTTCTATGCCATATGTCAGAACAAGGTCCAATGTATGGTGGAGGTAATGAGTAGAATTTCCTACTTTCTGAGAAAACCCAATCGAGTCTAATATTGAATTAAATGCCACATTAAGGCAGTCACTATCTACATCCACATGTATATTAAAGTCCCCTACTATAATTATTCTATCAGATTTCAGCACTAAATCAGCTAAGAAATCAGCAAATTCGGATAAAAATTCTGAGTAGGTTGATGGGGGACGATAAACTATGGCAAATAAAATTGGGTTTAACCTAAAATTGCTAAAGTGCCTTTTTAAATGAAGGTGTTTGTTATTAAGGGAAACAAAAATTCAAACCTACATGGCCCTGTGTGAAAAAGTGATTACCCCCTAAACCTAACTGGTTGGGCTACCCTTAGTAGCAACAACTGCAATTAAGCATTTGCGATAACTGGCAATGAGTCTTTTACAGCACTGTGGAGGAATTTTGGCCCACTCTTCTTTGGTGAATTGTTGTAATTCAGCCACATTGGAGGGTTTTCAAGCATGAACTGCCTTTTTAAGGTCATGCCACAGCATTTCAATTGGATTCAGGTCAGGACTTTGACGAGGTCACTCCAAAGTCTTCATTTTGTTTTTCTTAGGCCAGTCAGAGGTGGACTTGCTGGTGTGTTTTGGATCATTATCCTGCTGCAGAACCCAAGTGCGCTTCAGCTTGAGGTTGCAAACAGATGGCCAGACATTCTCCTTCCGAATTTTTTGGTAGACAGCAGAATTCATGGTTACATTTAGCACAGCAAGTCTTCCAGGTCCTGAAGCAAAATAGCCCCAGACCATCACACTACTACCACCATATTTTACCGTTGGTATGATGTGAATACTGGAGTGGTGGCTCAGTTGGTACAGCATCCGCCCCACACCCGGGAGGCAGGGGTTCAAATCCCGGCTGGGTCATACCAAAGACCATATAAAAATGATACTTTCTATAATGCTTAAACAGAGAGCTCTCCCTAGTCGTATTAAAAATCTTTGGTAAATGGCCAACTCGACATAAATAGATCAATAAACCAAGGGATGAAAACACGAAGAACCCGGGCACACGGACAAAAGCAGGGTAAAACTAAAGAATCCCTCTTCAACAACGCTGGAGAAATCGCTGAACATGAGGCCCAAAAAAACGAGGTGACTACAACAGAGAAAATAGAGGACACCAAACTCGATGTTATGAACACTGGCTTCGCCAATATAAGTAAGGACATAAAAGACTTCAAGCGACAACTCCAACAGGATTTAACGGCTCTTAAGGAAGAACTGAAAAAAGAGATGAAGGAGGAAATTATGGGTCTCCGAAAAGAAATGGACTGCAAGCTAGCAGAAAACATGGAGGAACAGAAGCACAGGCTCGAATATCAGATTTGGAAGACTGGAAGACCGAGGCAAGCGAGCGGCTGCAGACCCTGACGGCACAAACACAGAGGATGCAGGAAAAAATAACCGACCTGGAGAGCAGGTCCAGGCGGAGCAATATACGCATCTTCGGGATTCCGGAGGGCACTGAAGTCAACTTGATGATGAAATTCATAGATCAATTCTTAAAAAAAGATCTTGAGCTGCCCGATGAAACAGACCTGCAGATCCAACGAGCGCACAGAGCCTTGACACAGAACCCGAATTCAAACTCTACACCCAGGTCAGTTGTGGTAAACTTTTTAAAATACGACGTAAAAGAAAGAATCCTGACACAAGCGTGGAAAAAAAAGATACGAGTCGGCGACAAACAGATATTCTTTGACCATGACTACCCGACAGAAATTGTGCAGCAGCAAAAGAAATATACCAACATTAAAAAAATGCTGAAAGAGAAAAAAATTAGATTCCAAACGCCGCTAACGAAGATGAGAATTCATTGGGAGGACGGCGTGAAAACCTACAACACGGCCAGAGAGGCAGCGCGGGACATGACGGAGTGAGGCTTTGTGGTGAGCGTACCCGAGGAAGCGGCTGGAGCAGCGGCGGCACGGAACACATCGAGACAGCCGGAGTGGAGGCGAGTGAGCGGCAGAGGGCGGGAGACGGACGTGGCGCACCGGGCCCAAGAAAAACTGCAAGGCTTTCAACGAAAAGCCTAGATTATAACAAAGATTAAGGAGGACACAGAAGAAATGAAGGCCAAGAAGACAAGGTAAAAGAGAAACAAACGGCTAGGAGAGGTTAAAGTGATTTTTGTTGGACATTTCTAGACTAATGACTATTACTTGGATAGTAACTACAGGTCTAGGGAGGGCCCCTCACTCGGTGAGGACATTCCCTCCACCCACCAACAGGGACCAGTGGGCAGAAGAAAAGCCCAAAGTACGGAGGTCAAGATTCGTTAATGTGTTTTTGTACATATATGTGTTAGTTTTGTTGTTAAAGGGGTTAGGAGCACAAGTTAAAAAAATGGAAAAACATAAATATGGTTAAAAATCTTAAGATAATGACATTAAACATGAATGGTCTGAACTCACCTGTTAAAAGGGAAAGAATAACAAGAAAATTCAAGAAGGAAAAAGCCGAAATTATATTTATGCAAGAGACACATTTGAACAAGACAGAACATGAGAAACTAAAGAGATTTGGCTATAAGAACTCCTACTACAGTTCATTTAAGGGAGGAACTAAAAGGGGGGTTATGATACTAATTTCAAATAAAATACAATTTGAATGTGAACAAGAAATCCAGGATAAAGAAGGCAGATATGTAATAATAAAGGGAAGAATAGATGGTATGCAGATCACATTAGTGAACATCTATGCCCCACCAGAAAGTGACAAGGGTTTTTTTCAACAACTGTTTGATCTCATAGCAACACACAGTGAAGGAGTCCTAATTTGTGGAGGAGACTTAAATGCCGTCAAGGATTATGAAATTGACACAACAAGTGTTAAGAAGACAAAAAAACATGTAACAAAGTTCATAAGAACCTCACTGGCAGAAATGGGTATGTAGACATATGGAGGGACCTGCACCCACTCGAAAAAGACTATACACATTATTCAGCAGTCCATAAAGTACACTCTAGAATAGATTACTTCCTTATGAATGAAGGTGACAGACACAGGGTGAGAAATTGTCGGATTGGAGGGGCAGAAATATCAGATCATAATCCTATATACATGGAAATATACGTATTTAAACAATAGAAAACGACAAACAACATGGAAACTTAATGTAGGACTATTAAATGATGAGAAAATGAAAGAAAGAATAAAGGTAAACATAAATGAGTATATCGAGGAGAATGATAATGGAGAAGTGGACCCAACAATACTATGGGATGCACTAAAAGCCGTGTTAAAAGGTAAATTAATTGTTGAATCAGGAAAAGCAAAAAAGTCTAAACTGGAATCATATGAACAAAGATGTGAGAGACTGAGGGAATTAGAACGTAAACATCAAAACACAAATGACCCAAAAATATATCAAGAAATTAAGGAAGAAAAAAATAAAGATAAAAGAAATACAAATAGATGAAATTGAAAGGAAAAATAGATATTTAAAACAAAAATATTGTGAAACGGGGCCAACGGTCGCAAAACTGCTGGCAAAACGGTTAAGAAAACAACAAACAGTGAATAATGTATATAAGATTAAGGACCCCGTCACAAATAAAACCACAGTTACCCCAGAAAACATCGAAGAGATATTCCATAAATTCTATCAAGAACTATACTCGCAACCTGAAGAGACAAATGTTAAGTATATTAAAAAAAATTCTATGCACATTGGACTTGCCATCAATAGGAAACCAACAAAATGAAAAGCTAACAGCAGAAATAACAACACAAGAGATTAAAGATGTGATTAAGTCACTAAAAAATGGTAAATCACCAGGTAGTGATGGATACCCATCTGAGTTTTATAAACTGCTTATAGAAGAACTCACGCCACAGCTCCTAAAGTCATTTGATTTGACATTAAACAACAACAAAATACCTCCATTATGGAACGAAGCCATTATTTCAGTTATTTTAAAACCAGGGAAAGATGGGGAACAATGCGGAAACTACAGGCCAATCTCTTTATTAAATGTGGATTATAAAATATATACAACAATTATCTGTAAACAAATAAAGACATTCTTGATGGAATTGATAGAGGATGATCAAACTGGTTTCATAGAGGGACGCCAAACACATGATTATATCAGGAGAACAATACACATAATTAATCAAATACATAAAGAAAAGTGCAGTAATAATGAGTTTAGACGCAGAAAAAGCATTTGATAGGATTAAATGGATGTTCCTATATAATGTGCTGGAACGCTTTGGATTTAACGAAAAGTCAGTGCAATGCATAAAGACACTATCAAAAACCTGTGGCAAGAATCAAGATAAACGGTAGCTTAACAGACAAAGTAAATATACAAAGATCAACTAGGCAGGGATGCTGCCTATCGCCCACCTTGTTTGCTCTGTTCATAGAGCCACTGGCTCAAGCGATGTGACAAAATAAGAAATTAAAAGGTGTAACAATAAAGGGAACGGAACACAAGATTGGGCTGTTTGCAGACGATATTATAGTTTACCTTGAACAACCAGATGAATCAGTAATGGAAATGATGGACTTGATAGAAAATTTTGGAAAATTATCAGGATACAAGATAAACATAACAAAAACACAAATACTGACATTCCACTATAACCCTTTAAACCAGATAACTGATAAGATCAAACTAAACTGGAAACAAAAAGAAATAAACTACCTTGGAGTGAACATACCTAAAGATTTAAGCAAAATCTATAAAGCAAACTATGATTGGTTAGAAGAAGAAATAAAAAAAGATATTGATAGATGGTCAATCTTAAATATGGATCTGAATTCAAAAATTAAGACAGTCAAAATCAGCATACAACCTAGACTGCTTTACCTCTTCCAAGCTCTACCAACAGAGATTCCTGGTGCCCAGTTCTCAAAGTGGGACAGGATGATATCGAGATTTGTTTGGGGAGGTAAAAAGCCAAGAGTGAAATATAAAACTCTCCAACTGCCAAAAGAGAAAGGAGGCATGGGTCTACTGAGTCTAAAGGAATATTACTACTCAGCACAAATAAGATATATCATATGTTGGTGCGACGGAGGATATGAGGCAAAATGGAAAGAAATGGAAAAGGAAATTGAGGGACTCCCAGTACAAAGCATAAGAGGAGATAAGGATGCATATAAGCAAATCAAACAAATAGACCCAATCACTAAATTTACTTTGGAACTGTGGTATAAAATAGAACAAAAGTATAATATAAAGGAGGACATAAAACTATTGAAATGGGTAGCATTTGACAGTCAGTTTGAACCGGCAAAGCAAGATAGGGGATACAAAAATCTGGTGAACAAGGGAATCACAGCATGGGGCAATATGGGAAAAAAAGATTTTGGGAGTTTTGTAAACATGAGAAGAAAACTTAAACTAGAAAAATCTGAATTCTTTAGATATCTGCAGATGATTATTATATGAGGAAGATTAGGCATAACCTCCACACAGATGTGAGCGAGATTATACAATTCATTTTAAGCTCATATGCAGGAAATAAAATAAGAATTATTTCAAAGCTATATCAGAAACTTACGGCAAACAAACATTCAAGTAACTATATAAAGGAGAAATGGGAGAAAGAGCTAAATTTAAACATAACAGAAGAAAACTGGCAAGAAATATGGAAAACACAACACACATCAACAAGTTCAAGGACATGGAGGGAATTTGGATGGAAAAACCTGATTCGTTATTTCATTACACCACAGATTCAAAGAAAATATACAAATACCCAATATATATGCTGGAGGGGCTGTGGGGCTCAAAATGCAGACCACTCACATATGTTTTGGAAATGCTGCAAAATCTCATCATTCTGGAAATCTATACATGTGACAATACAGAGGATATTAGGATATAATATACCAATGAACTGTAACTTGATGTATTTATGTGATCTTAAAAGAGACAATGTAATACAGGCTGAGGACAGATATCTAGTTAAAATCTTGCTGATTGCATGTAAAAAAAACAATCACAAGAAAATGGCGATCAGAAGTTCTTCCTGACTGTCAGGAATCTAGAAACTCATAAAAGTGATCGTATATTAGTTCGTTACCTCAATAAAGATTCAAGACACAAAATTCTATTTCTCATGAGCTTTTGTTTACTTGCAATGCAAGGAGCACAAATCCTGGTTACAGGAGATCAGTACTAAAGACAATCATCAGAGTTCAGACAATTTATACACAGCAGTTTGCATGATCAAACAGAAACATCTATCATATACTCCCTTATACAATCATGATGAAATATGCTGACATCAAAGAAAAAGGAACAGTTTCACTTTATCAGAGTCCACCTTGTGTTCTAAGGAGTAACAGTTTCTTAGGGCAGGTCATACTGTGCAGCCCAGGTCATCATGTGCCTTAAGCTAAATCTACCATGAAAGGAGAACTGGAATTTCAACATAATTAAAATAAGAAAAAACAACTTCAATCTTCATGCATCATGTACAAAACTTCTAATACACAGACAGTTTTAGTATTTTTCAGCAGACAGTTACATACAGTTATATATACTTGATTGGATTATATAAAAATGATAATATGCATACACATAATTTTTCTGACATTCCCTCCTGTTTATCATTTTTATCAATTTAAATCACATGCAATCATCAGTACAATGTATCTTCTCACGATTTTCTACATTGACATTCATTGAGCATCACTTCCAAATCTAAACAGTGGTTCTGTCATCACAATCACCATTACCTTGTTGTCTCAAGTCAGTATATTGTACAGGAACTTCCCGTTGGAGCATAACAGATTGTAACATGTAAGTGTGTTGAGCAAGAGCTCTATTTATTATGGACCTTATACAGGGAATGACACACATGAAAAGCACACAGAATAAGATTAATATCACAATCAATGGGGTTAACTATTTCAAAAGAATCTGCCACCAAGTTCTACTTTGAAACCAATCCCAGGAGCCCCAACCTTTATCTTCATCTAACCCATGCTGTAAGTGTAAAATATCATTCAAATGGCTAATTTTTGTTCTTCATTTAAAGTTGTGAATCCTTGCTCCATTAATACAGTCAGATTTTCCATTGTCCATGCTAATGCATTTATGTGGTGTATAGCTAGAGCACTGCCATACATTGGAAAAAGAGTACTCATAATACCTTTAAAATCACTAATTCTCTGTTTTCCAGATAGTTTACCCACCAACCAATGTCCAACATTACTGCTTGTATTAAACAGAGAGTTCATCGCTATTGTCGCTCCGGGTGTTTCCTCTTCACTCAGTGGAGCAGGGATCATGGGTATTGCAGTCTTGTGTGAATGGGGTAGCAATGAACACACATAGCAAGAAGTATTGATTCCCAGTCCTCTCACTGAAACCACCATGGTACCACAAGTTATGCATATAATCCACGTATTGTTCATTGTCCGTGCTTCGTGGGTTCCTTGTCCTTGAATCAGAAAGAGATTACCACCCCACTGTCAGGAGAAGTGCTGAACACAGAGTCATCAATAATTTTGGTGCCATGCTTCCACCTGAGAGAGTACCCCTCCGGGCCTCTTTCTTCACCAGGGTTGAGACGGCCTTGTTCTTAAAAGGACACGCCCCCTTTGTAACTGGACTTACTCAGGGAAACAAGTTAGTTAGTTCCCTTATAGGCACCCGTAGTCTTTTAACGTGAATCCAAGATGGTCATTCAGCAATATATACTGCAGTGGGAGTGGGAGTGTCCAGTGTTGTCGGTGGTGGTTCTTTACATAGCCTCCAAGTTGCAACGGGTTATCCGCTTTTTTCTGTGGAGGAGAGAGAGCTTCTGACAGGATCAAAACATTCCCTGAGATGTTCACCAAGATCTGTGTATTTGTTAGGCGTGGTTAGTGGGGAGAGGTCAGGTAATACATAAGGACAGTGAAAAACACATTCAAAAGGTGATAATCCTGTCTTTAGGTCTAGTATAGAGTTAATGGTTAGTCTGACTAATTTCAGGGCTTCTGGCCAAGTAATACCCTTTCCATGTATAGTTTTTTCCAGCATTTGTTTGATTGTACCATTTTTCTTTTTACAAAACCTGTACTTTGTGGGTGGTAGATACTATGAAATTTGATCTTACAGCTTAGATTAAGTCTTGAACTGTTTGTGCTGTAAAATGAGTTTTATTATCTGCATAAATCAGTTCTGGAACCCCAAAAACAGAAAAACATAATTTACTAGAGTTTTACACACAAATGCGGCATTTGCTGAGGATGTGGGACAAATTTCTGTCCACTTTGTGAAGGTGTTAGTCAACACCAAGCAATATTGTAGCTTTCCATTGCGCCTTGAGCATTATTTTATAAACAAATGATGCACTTTTGGCATGTTTTTGTTACTTCTTTCAAAATATTAGGACAGTTTTTCCAACATCCTCATCATTCATTGATTTCCCTCCTGTTGGCACATGATTGGCCATGTGCCACCAGGACAGCTCATTTATATAATGTGGGTGGCAGAGCAAATTTTCGTCAGGCAAGCCAAATGTATATCTAATTATTTACATATGAAACAGGAGGAAGGTCCATATTATTTTAACAATCTTTTAAAACATCAATATCATTAATAAAACAGATGGTTCCTAAAAGATTAATAGCAGTACAGTGAGCAGCGTTATCAGCCAAGCGATTACTGCAGTTAAACAAGTCAGTGCCATTAGTGTGGGCAGGGCAGTGAATAACTGCCACATAACGTGGTAGCATCAAAACATTACGTAGCTGCAATAATTGCTATTGATATTTACTGGTTTTCCTGTGGAGGTGACAAACCCCCGCAGATTCAAGGTAACAGTATGCAGGTGGCATGCGTTATAAGCATATTTACTGTCTGTACAGATAAGTTACATTCAGGTTAGTAGCCAATAGTTCAGCTGTTGGAGGTGATGCAGGTTGTGGAATTTTTACACAATCAGGACCCCAGACAACATTGTTACAGCATAAGCACACTTCTATTTTTTACTAAGCAAGCCTGTCGCTCGCTTTTTCCCTTGCTAAGTAGAGAGAGAGAGAGCTGCCGTTCACCACCCCCCTTGCTGATGGGAGAGAGAACCACCGCTCGCTCCTCTGTTGCCCCTTTTTTTTTTTTTTTTTTTTTTAAATGAGCCATCAGTAAATAACCACAAGGAATTTGGTACAAGCTTAAGGTGTGGCTGTGACAACAAGGTTATAGTGTACGACAATAGTCTAGCTGGTAACAATATGGAATGGTTGTCCTGCTGCAAAACCCCCTTCACAACATAATAGAGGGCATGATCTTCTTATTTGTATTATCCCATGAATAATAAAAAGTGGTCTGTATTGCCCAGCATGTATTTTAGTTATAACTGTAGCCATATGTTTATCCTGGGTACTACAGAAAATGAAATGAGAAGCGCTTATGTACATAAAGTTGAATTGAATTCATCATCAATCATTTATTGATAATTTTTTATGCATTATCTATTTTTCTGAGGATTGCTAATTATTTGTTAATTAATTTCTTTGATACCCCCTGTTTTGATACATGGAGACTCACATGCAGCAAAGTTACAGGGTATTTGTTTGATTTTACTGAAAGGAAGTGTGCTAACAATTTTAATTTTAAATAAAATTTGCAGGTAGCCCAGTTCCTTCAAAAATAAGATTTCAATAATTATAGCTTCTTTTTGTGACATCTCTTGAAATAGTTTACAAATTCTACTTAAGAAAAAGAAAAAGAAAATAACTATCTGTGCATTTTTGATATGCTTCAGCATTGATAAATAAGATCAGTTTGTCCAGTTGAACACAGATAGGTTGAATTTGAAATATTGTGTCACACCCTTTCAGTCAAAGGAAAGGCGGACGTTTTGCCCAATTAGAATTTGATTTAATGTTTTACAAGGAATGCCCCTATTTCATACATTCCTTGGTAAATTATGGAGTGCAATGTAGTTCACCCTGACCCAGCTTGGCCACTGCTGAATCAGGAGAAGCACATTCCTCATTGCTATCACATTTCTGAAATATGATGTTGTTACACCATTATAAATGTATCCCACAGTGCAAAATCATATAAACATCACATCTGTAAAATCAGAGTCCTTTAAATCAGTGTAGTCATCCTTCTTTTATTTTTTAAATTTGGGCCTAATGTAATGTCAAGTTTGAATAATACATCTCTCCCGAGTAAATTTACTGGGCAGGAGAGTGCCACAACCACTTGTGAAATACATACTTTGCCTGTGGAGGAGTCTGTTAATGTAATTGGGCCATAAAGGCTCTCAGTTGTTGTTCCACCTCCTGCATTTTGAACTTTAATAGTTCTTCCAGTAAATTTAGCACCTTTGGGGATTTTGCGAACAGTAGTGCGTGTGGCTCCTGTGTCACAAAGAAATTCAACCTCCTTTCCATTCACTAGTAACCATATTGTAGGGGCAAACAACGCACTGCTGTACATAGTCAAGTCCAAAGTCTCATTAGGCCTTGTCAACACTTCAGATAGTCTTTTCTGTTGGTCCAGTACTGTCTGTTTGTCCTCAGAAGAGAGTTCATCACAGTCGGTTAGTCATGCTCTTCTGTCTGAGGGTCCTTGTCTATTCTCACCTCCATAATCATTTTGATTTCTACCTCCTCTGCCTTGCTGAAACCTGCCTCTCTGATCATTCTGAAATCTTCTTCTACCTCTACTTGGTCCCCTGCCTCCAAATCCACCTCTTTGGCCAAACCTGCAGTCACGGACCCAGTGACCAGGTTTGCCACAATTAAAACAAACATCCTGATTTCCATCAGTTACTTGCATTGACCTGCCTGTCTTGGGTCTAGCCCCACCTTGCACCATCCGTGCAACAAACACTTCCTCCTCACCCTCTACACTGCTCAGGAGCAGTGGAACTGTCCTACTTTTAACTTTTTCTTCTGCATCAACGTGTCCTTTAAAAATGTTACCCCAGCAATTTTGTCTTCATAATCAGGATCAAAATGTTCATTTATATATTCATTCACTTTTTCACCACACACAGTTCTCAGTATTTTAAACATTTCTGAGGGACCTAAATAGTGTATTAACAACAAATCTTTAAGCTCCCGAATGCACCTGGTCAAATCCTCTTCAGGATTTGGTATGCTCTTGGCCGCCTGAATTATTTCTTGGGGGGTCCAAGGTTTAAAATACAGCCTGTCTTGTTTTGGCTGTCCCTCTTCCACCTTTACAGATTTGACAATTACTGGAAAAGCTGATGTGTGTTCACTGTTTTGAGGGAGATACTTTTGTTCAACTTCTCTGGCCTCTTTCATTAATGCATTATAAGGACCCTCCTTAGGATCAGAAGTTGAGTGAGACAGGGGAGGATGTGCTTCCTCCTCCCCGTGACTTAAGGGCTCCTCGCTGTTTTGACTCTTACACCTTGGTTTTTTGTTTTTTTCTTTTTCATCATTTTTTCTCCCTTGATCTGATTTGGCTTTGGCGTCTATAGCCGCCATTGCCCAGAGATTGGCACATTTAGGTTCAGAACTTAGCTTACTTTTCCCTTTCTTATTGCCTTTAGTTATAAGTTTTACAGTTGATACTAGGACTGCACATTCATCCACATTCAGTGTAGGTTTGAAAGAATAATCTTTTTCCCATTTATTTAAATATTTTTCAGGATCCTTTATTTGCTCTTTTTCCTTTAAATGGTAATTATAATTTTTAACTGTTCGACATGCCGTTTCTTCTTTTTTCTTTTGTTTAGATTTTTTCTTGTTTTCTGTTTTTCTTGCGCAATTACCCATTTTTAGCCTTTGTTAATTCCACAGGAATTAAAGTATTTTACCAGGAAAAGTGTGTTATTTCGGCTCAACACACTACCATTACGTCCCAGACGACCCGATATTCTTTTTTGGTCCCAGACCAGGTATCACAACCTTTTATCCTTGTTGTCAGGAAAAATATAGTCGCCGCTATATTACCATTACATGTATTCAAAACCTGGCAACTTACTTATGGTCCCCGACCATTTTTTTCTACCATTACACTCTTTTCAGACTTATGAGCGACACTCACTTATTGATTTTTAAAAAAAGGTTCTTGTGGCTCTTTGTTACATTACTCACTCAGGATGGATTAGGAGATTCTTGTAACGTATTGAGTGTATACTGACTTTTATGGTCCCTGACCGTAATACAGGAAACTCACTGTATCCTTACACTTAATAACAAAAGACGTCACTTACTTTATGATTGCTTTCTCTTTATTATCGAGGATGGACGTCAACTAGGGAGAGCCAGGGCGCCGGTCCTCCTCCGGAGTTCCCAGAAAGCGGGTTTCTAAAGCTGACCAGTGGTCAGACCGTGCGCACGGATTTCAACCCAGAGAAGGCGTCGCTTCTGGCACCCTCTAGCCTGTTGTCCATCCGGGTCACGGCACCACGTATGTCAGGAATCTAGAAACTCATAAAAGTGATCGTATATTAGTTCGTTACCTCAATAAAGATTCAAGACACAAAATTCTATTTCTCATGAGCTTTTGTTTACTTGCAATGCAAGGAGCACAAATCCTGGTTACAGGAGATCAGTACTAAAGACAATCATCAGAGTTCAGACAATTTATACACAGCAGTTTGCATGATCAAACAGAAACATCTATCATATACTCCCTTATACAATCATGATGAAATATGCTGACATCAAAGAAAAAGGAACAGTTTCACTTTATCAGAGTCCACCTTGTGTTCTAAGGAGTAACAGTTTCTTAGGGCAGGTCATACTGTGCAGCCCAGGTCATCATGTGCCTTAAGCTAAATCTACCATGAAAGGAGAACTGGAATTTCAACATAATTAAAATAAGAAAAAACAACTTCAATCTTCATGCATCATGTACAAAACTTCTAATACACAGACAGTTTTAGTATTTTTCAGCAGACAGTTACATACAGTTATATATACTTGATTGGATTATATAAAAATGATAATATGCATACACATAATTTTTCTGACACTGACCAAGAGCATTGGACAGACATTGTTGAGGATATACGTTTAATGGAAAAACTAACATATCGACAAAGAATGCAAGAAGGACAATATGAAAAAAAAATGGTGGAAATGGACACACTACAAAGTGCAACAACGAGACTAGAAATTGAAAGAATAACCAAAGACACTGGAAAAACCAGAAGAATTAAGAGATGGAAACTAAAAACTTGATGCTCCAACATTTGTCGCCCCCCCTTTTTCTTTTTTTTTTCTTCCTCTAGCTCCTTTTTTTAAATATAGAGACTGTGATCTGAATGTAATATGTATGATGAAAAATGAATAAAAATCAAAGTTACAAAAAAAAGGTACTTTCTGCCTTCTAGCGTGGTGCTCAGCATAATGGAACGGGGAAAGGAAAGTTACGCACAGAGCTACCAGAGGACTGACCCCCCCACTGTAGCTTTCACTACTTACAGTAGCTGTGTGGCCTAGGGTCAGAGAAACGGAGATAGGCGCAGCCCCATACACCAAAATGGTGTTCCACATGCTGTGGAAGGGAATTAACTAACTTAACTATGATGTGAATGGTTGTCTGTCTCTCCATGTGTTGGCCCTGCGATGGACTGGTGATCTGTCCAGGGTGTACCCTGCCTCTCACCCAAAGATGCTGGGATAGGCTCCAGCGCCACCCCCCCCCCCCCCCAAACCGAAAAGGATTAAGTGGAAGAAGATGGATGGATGGATGATGTTCCCTTTCTGAAATGCTGTGTTACTTTTACGCCGGATGTAATGGGACACACACTTTACAAAAAGTTCAACTTTTTTCTTGTCAGTCCACGGAGTATTTTCCCAAAAGTCTTGGGGATAATCAAGATGTTTTCTGGCAAAACTGAGACGAGCCTTTATGTTCTTTTTTGCTCAGCAGTGGTTTTTGTCTTGGAACACTGCTATGCAGGCCATTTTTGCCCAGTCTCTTTCTTATGGTGGAGTCATGAACACTGACCGTAACTGAGGTCAGTGAGGCCTGCAGTTCTTTGGATGTTGTTGTGGGGTCTTTTGTGACCTCTTGGATGAGTCATTGCTGCCCTCTTGGGGTAATTTTGGTCGGCCAGCCAATCCTGGGACGGTTCACCACTGTTCCATGTTTTCGCCATTTGTGGATAATGGCTCTCACTGTGGTTCACTGGAGTCCCAAAGCTTTAGAAATGGCTTTATAACCTTTTCCAGACAAACAGATCTCAATTACTTTGGTTCTCATTTGTTCCTGAATTTCTTTGGATTGCAGCATGATGTTTAGCTTTTGAGGATATTTTGGTCTACTTCACTTTGTCAGGCAGGTCCTATTTAAGTGATTTCTTGATTGAGAACAGGTGTGGCAGTAATCAGGCCTGGGCGTGGATAGAGAAATTGAACTCAACTTTCCAAAGATGTGATAAACCACAGTCATGTTTTCATGGGGGGGCGGGGGGACTTTTTCCACACAGGGCCATGTAGGTTTGGATTTTTTTATTGTTAATAATAAACACCTTCATTTAAAAACTGCATTTTGTGTTTACTTGTGTTATCGTTGTCTAATATTTAAATTTGTTTGATGATCTAAAACATTTGTGACAAACATACAAAAAAAAAGACAAATCAGGAAGGGGTAAACACTTTTTCACACCACTATATTTTATGTGTGTGTGAATATATATATATATACATATACATATACATATGTATATATATATATATATATATATATATATATATATACACTACCATTCAAAAGTTTGGGGTTACCCAGACAATTATTTTGTGTCCATGAAAAGTCACACTTATTTACCACCATGAGTTGTAAAATGAATAGAAAATATAGTCAAGACATTGATAAGGTTAGAATTAATGATTTGTATTTGAAATAATAATTTTTTCCTTCAAACTTTGCTTTCGTCAAAGAATCCTCCATTTGCAGCAATTACAGCATTGCAGACCTAACATGATTGCACAAGGGTTTTCTAATCATCCATTAGCCTTCTGACGCAATGAGCAAACACACTGTACCATTAGAACACTGGAGTGATAGTTGCTGGAAATGGGCCTCTATACACCTATCTAGATATTGCACCAAAAACCAGACATTTGCAGCTAGAATAGTCATTTACCACATTAGCAATGTATAGAGTGTATTTCTGATTAGTTTAAAGTTACCTTCATTGAAAAAAAGTGCTTTTCTTTCAAAAATAAGGAAATTTCTAAGTGACCCCAAGCTTTTGAACGGTAGTGTATATATATATACACACACTGTATATACACACACACAGTGCATCTGGAAAGTATTCACCGTGCTTCACTTTTTCCGCATTTTGTTATGTTACAGCCTTATTCCAAAATTCTACACACCACATCCTCAAAATTCTACACACAATACCTTTAAATGACAATGTGAAAAAGTTTTTTTTTTTTAGATTTTTGCAAATTTATTAAAAATAAAAACTAAGAAATCACATGTACATAAGTATTCACAGCGTTTGCCATGAAGCTCAAAATTGAGCTCAGGCGCATCCTGTTTCCACTGATCATCCCTGAGATGTTTCTACAGCTTAATTGGAGTCCACCTGTGGTAAATTCAGTTGATTGGACATGATTTGGAAAGGCACACACCTGTCTATGTAAGGTCCCACAGTTGACAGTGCATGTCAGAGCACAAACCAAGCATGAAGTCAAAGGAATTGTCTGTAGACCTCCGAGACAAGACTGTCTTGAGGCACAAATCTGGGGAAGGGTACAGAAAAATTTATGCTGCTTTGAAGGTCCCAATGAGCACAGTGGCCTCAATCATCCGTAAATGGAAGAAGTTTGGAACCACCAGGACTCTTCCTAGAGCTGGCCGGCCGTCTAAACTGAGCGATCGGGGAAAAAAGGGCCTTAGTTAGGGAGGTGACCAAGAACCCGATGGTCACCCTGTCAGAGTTCCAGCATTCCTCTGTGGAGAGAGGAGAACCTTCCAGAAGGACAACCATCTCTGCAGCAATCCACCAATCAGGCCTGTATGGTAGAGTGGCCAGACAGAAGCCACTCCATATTAAAAGACACATGGCAGCCCACCTGGAGTTTGCCAAAAGGCACCTGAAAGATGCTCAGACCATGAGAAACAAAGGTGTCTGGTCTGATGAGACAAAGATTGAGCTCTTTGGCATGAATGCCAAACATCATGTTTGGAGGAAACCAGGCATTGCTCATAACCATGCTAATGGTGGTGGCAGCATCATGCTGTGGGGATGTTTTTCAGCAGCAGGAACTGGGAGACTAGTCAGGATAGAGGGAAAGATGAATGCAGCAATGTACAGAGACATCGTGGATGAAAATCTGCTCCAGAGCGCTCTTGACCTCAGACTGGGGTGACATTTTATCTTTCAGCAGGGCAACGACCCTAAGCACACAGCCAAGATATCAAAGGAGTGGCTTCAGGACAACTCTGTGAATGTCCTTGAGTGGCCCAGCCAGAGCCCAGACTTGAATCCAACTGAACATCTCTGGAGAGATCTGAAAATGGCCGTGCACCGACGCTTCCAATCCAACCTGATGGAGCTTGAGGGGTGCTGCAAAGAGGAAGGGGCCAAACTGCCCAAAGATAGGTGTGCCAAGCTTGTGGCATCATATTCGAAAAGACTTGAGGCTGTAATTGCTGCCAAAGGTGCATCAACAAAGTATTGAGCAAAGGCTGTGAATACTTATGTACGTGTGATTTCTTAATTTTTTTTTTAAATTTCTAATTAATTTGCAAAAATCTAAAAAAAAAAAACTTTTTTCATGCTGTCGTTATGGGGTATTGTGCGTAGAATTTTGAGGAAAAAAATTAATTTAATCCATTTTGGAATAAGGCTGTAACATAAAATGTGGAAAAATCTAAAGTGCTGTGAATACTTTCCGGATGCACTGTGTGTGTATATACACTACCGTTCAAAAGTTTGGGGTCACCCAGACAATTATTTTGTTTTCCATGAAAAGTCACACTTATTTACCACCATAAGTTGTAAAATGAATAGAAAATATAGTCAAGACATTGACAAGGTTAGAAATAATGATTTGTATTTGAAATAATTTTTTCCAGATACTCAACCTGCTCAAAGGAAGGTCAGTTTTATAGCTTCTCTAACCAGCTAAACTGTTTTCAGCTGTGCTAACATGATTGCACAAGGGTTTTCTAATCATCCATTAGCCTTCTGACGCAATGAGCAAACACACTGTACCATTAGAACACTGGAGTGATAGTTGCTGGAAATGGGCCTCTATTCACCTATGTAGATATTGCACAAAAAACCAGACATTTGCAGCTAGAATAGTCATTTACCACATTAGCAATGTATAGAGTGTATTTCTGATTAGTTTAAAGTTACCTTCATTGAAAAAAAGTGCTTTTCTTTCAAAAATAAGGAAATTTCTAAGTGACCCCAAGCTTTTGAACGGTAGTGTATATATATATACACACACTGTATATACACACACACAGTGCATCTGGAAAGTATTCACCGTGCTTCACTTTTTCCGCATTTTGTTATGTTACAGCCTTATTCCAAAATTCTACACACCACATCCTCAAAATTCTACACACAATACCTTTAAATGACAATGTGAAAAAGTTTTTTTTTTTTAGATTTTTGCAAATTTATTAAAAATAAAAACTAAGAAATCACATGTACATAAGTATTCACAGCGTTTGCCATGAAGCTCAAAATTGAGCTCAGGCGCATCCTGTTTCCACTGATCATCCCTGAGATGTTTCTACAGCTTAATTGGAGTCCACCTGTGGTAAATTCAGTTGATTGGACATGATTTGGAAAGGCACACACCTGTCTATGTAAGGTCCCACAGTTGACAGTGCATGTCAGAGCACAAACCAAGCATGAAGTCAAAGGAATTGTCTGTAGACCTCCGAGACAAGACTGTCTTGAGGCACAAATCTGGGGAAGGGTACAGAAAAATTTATGCTGCTTTGAAGGTCCCAATGAGCACAGTGGCCTCAATCATCCGTAAATGGAAGAAGTTTGGAACCACCAGGACTCTTCCTAGAGCTGGCCGGCCGTCTAAACTGAGCGATCGGGGAAAAAAGGGCCTTAGTTAGGGAGGTGACCAAGAACCCGATGGTCACCCTGTCAGAGTTCCAGCATTCCTCTGTGGAGAGAGGAGAACCTTCCAGAAGGACAACCATCTCTGCAGCAATCCACCAATCAGGCCTGTATGGTAGAGTGGCCAGACAGAAGCCACTCCATATTAAAAGACACATGGCAGCCCACCTGGAGTTTGCCAAAAGGCACCTGAAAGATGCTCAGACCATGAGAAACAAAGGTGTCTGGTCTGATGAGACAAAGATTGAGCTCTTTGGCATGAATGCCAAACATCATGTTTGGAGGAAACCAGGCATTGCTCATAACCATGCTAATGGTGGTGGCAGCATCATGCTGTGGGGATGTTTTTCAGCAGCAGGAACTGGGAGACTAGTCAGGATAGAGGGAAAGATGAATGCAGCAATGTACAGAGACATCGTGGATGAAAATCTGCTCCAGAGCGCTCTTGACCTCAGACTGGGGTGACATTTTATCTTTCAGCAGGGCAACGACCCTAAGCACACAGCCAAGATATCAAAGGAGTGGCTTCAGGACAACTCTGTGAATGTCCTTGAGTGGCCCAGCCAGAGCCCAGACTTGAATCCAACTGAACATCTCTGGAGAGATCTGAAAATGGCCGTGCACCGACGCTTCCAATCCAACCTGATGGAGCTTGAGGGGTGCTGCAAAGAGGAAGGGGCCAAACTGCCCAAAGATAGGTGTGCCAAGCTTGTGGCATCATATTCGAAAAGACTTGAGGCTGTAATTGCTGCCAAAGGTGCATCAACAAAGTATTGAGCAAAGGCTGTGAATACTTATGTACGTGTGATTTCTTAATTTTTTTTTTAAATTTCTAATTAATTTGCAAAAATCTAAAAAAAAAAAAACTTTTTTCATGCTGTCGTTATGGGGTATTGTGCGTAGAATTTTGAGGAAAAAAATTAATTTAATCCATTTTGGAATAAGGCTGTAACATAAAATGTGGAAAAATCTAAAGTGCTGTGAATACTTTCCGGATGCACTGTGTGTGTATATACACTACCGTTCAAAAGTTTGGGGTCACCCAGACAATTATTTTGTTTTCCATGAAAAGTCACACTTATTTACCACCATAAGTTGTAAAATGAATAGAAAATATAGTCAAGACATTGACAAGGTTAGAAATAATGATTTGTATTTGAAATAATTTTTTCCAGATACTCAACCTGCTCAAAGGAAGGTCAGTTTTATAGCTTCTCTAACCAGCTAAACTGTTTTCAGCTGTGCTAACATGATTGCACAAGGGTTTTCTAATCATCCATTAGCCTTCTGACGCAATGAGCAAACACACTGTACCATTAGAACACTGGAGTGATAGTTGCTGGAAATGGGCCTCTATTCACCTATGTAGATATTGCACAAAAAACCACACATTTGCAGCTAGTCATTTACCACATTAGCAATGTATATTAGATATTAGAGTGTATTTCTGATTAGTTTAAAGTTATCTTCATTGAAAAAAACAGTGCTTTTCTTTCAAAAATAAGGAAATTTCTAAGTGACCTCAAACTTTTGAACAGTAGTGTGTGTATGTGTGTGTGTATATATACAGTATATATATATATATATATATATATATATATATATATATATATATATATATATATATATACAGTGGGGAAAAAAAGTATTTAGTCAGCCACCAATTGTGCAAGTTCTCCCACTTAAAAGATGAGAGGTCTCCGATTTTCATCATAGGTATACCTCAACTATGAGAGACAAAATGAGAAAAAAAAAAATCCAGAAAATCACATTGAAGGATTTTTAATGAATTAATTGGTAAATTCCTCGGTAAAATAAGTATTTGGTCAATGACAAAAGTTCATCTCAATACTTTGTTATATACCCTTTGTTGGCAATGACAGAGGTCAAACGTTTTCTGTAAGTCTTCACAAGGTTTTCACACACTGTTGCTGGTATTTTGGCCCATTCCTCCATGCAGATCTCCTCTAGAGCAGTGATGTTTTGAGGCTGTCGCTGGGCAACACAGACTTTCAACTCCCTCCAAAGATTTTCTATGGGGTTGAGATTTGGAGACTGGCTAGGCCACTCCAGGACCTTGAAATGCTTCTTACGAAGCCACTCCTTCGTTGCCCGGGCAGTGTGTTTGGGATCATTGTCATGCTGAAAGACCCAGCCACGTTTCATCTTCAATGCCCTTGCTGATGGAAGGAGGTTTTCACTCAAAATCTCACGATACATAGCCCCATTCATTCTTTCCTTTACACAGATCAGTCGTCCTGATCCCTTTGCAGAAAAACAGCCCCAAAGTATGATGTTTTCACCCCCATGCTTCACAGTAGGTATGGTGTTCTTTCTCCTCCAAACACGACAAGTTGAGTTTTTATCAAAAAGTTCTATTTTGGTTTCATCTGACCATATGACATTCTCCCAATCCTCTTCTGGATCATCCAAATGCTCTCAAGCAAACTTCAGACGGGCCTGGACATGTACTGGCTTAAGCAGGGAGACACATCTGGCACTGCAGGATTTGAGTCCCTGGCGGCGTAGTGTGTTACTGATGGTAGCCTTTGTTACTTTGGTCCCAGCTCTCTGCAGGTCATTCACTAGGTCCCCCCGTGTGGTTCTGGGATTTTTGCTCACCGTTCTCATGATCATTTTGACCTCACGGGGTGAGATCTTGCGTGGAGCCCCAGATCGAGGGAGATTATCAGTGGTCTTGTATGTCTTCCATTTTCTAATAATTGCTCCCACAGTTGATTTCTTCACACCAAGCTGCTTACCTATTGCAGATTCAGTCTTCCCAGCCTGGTGCAGGTCTACAATTTTGTTTCTGGTGTCCTTTGACAGCTCTTTGGTCTTGGCCATAGTGGAGTTTAGAGTCTGACTGTTTGAGGTTGTGGACAGGTGTCTTTTATACTGATAACGAGTTCAAACAGGTGCCATTAATACAGGTAATGAGTGGAGGCCAGAGAAGCCTCTTAAAGAAGAAGTTACAGGTCTGTTAGAGCCAGAAATCTTGCTTGTTTGTAGGTGACCAAATACTTACTTTACCAAGGAATTTACCAATTAATTCATTAAAAATCCTTTAATGTGATTTTCTGGATTTTTTTTTTCCTCATTTTGTCTCTCATAATTGAGGTATACCTATGATGAAAATTGAAGACCTCTTTCATCTTTTAAGTGGGAGAACTTGCACAATTGGTGGCTGACTAAATACTTTTTTGCCCCACTGTATTAATATGACAAAGAAAAGCTTGGAATATATTGAATGAACTGCAGAATATATTGAATGATGACAGCTTTAAGCTTGTATATACATCAAAACATAAAAAACGCACACCGTATTCAGTCACAGCAGTGCACAGAATGCCTCCCTGTGTTGTGGAGAAGGTCCTAACATTTAATTTATCAAAAAATAAAAAAATAAAAAGGCTCAGTACCAATCGTAAATGATGTGTGCTCTTTTTTTCTTTACCCATACATCACTACAGTCTTGTAAACGGTGTGGTACTAACATGCAAAGTAATAAATGAACCCTCTGCACTGCTATGACTGAATATTGTTTATGATTTTTACGTTTTGCTGCATACAAACAAAAGCTGCTACTTATTTATGCCACTGTGTTGTATAACTGCCATGAGTTGTAGTGCTGGGCAGTTTGACTAAAAATTTATATCATGGTGTTTTGTTGAGACTGTGACAGATTCACAGTATATTACAGTGGTTTTTTTAATTCTTCGGTATGACAGGGCCTTTCAGTAGGATTATGCTGTACACAAACATTCCATCATTTATAGCGCATGATGGGTTTTACCTGCTTTGTTCCACAAACTGACACAATATAAGAAAAAAACAATATGAGTGAGACAGTTAAAGAAGGTATACTATTTTAGTTATACAAACTGCAAAATTAAAAAAAATAAATTTTCCTTTCAAAACAAATAAGAAAATTAGCAAAAATAATGCTAGTTATCTAAACCCCTTGAGATAACAGCAAATTCTTAATTATTTGTACCACTTTCACTGAAAACAAGTGATCTGTGTTGTTTTCAAGGTCTCTCCCTTTCCAAACATTCACACTCATGGTGCTAACAAAAATTTTATTTATTTTTTCTAAAACTCAGAGATCTAAGGTTAAACATCTATTACATGAGCAAAGCAGTAAAATAACCACTGAACGTGTGTCTAAACTGTTTCTGTTTCTGCTGGTTTCATCATTTCCCATCAACTCTTGGGGCTGCAGTTTCATTCAATATGTTCTGCAGATCATTTGATATATTCCAAGCTTTTCTTTGTAACATATTTATAATTTTTTTTCCTGAACCACTTGCCTTATATATAAAATTGAAAAAATAAGCAGGTCATTAAAATTGTAAATTTATGATTTTTTTTCAGGCAAACTTTGAGCTTCTTTCCCCTCATAAGTTTGTGATCAAGATAAAGTAATATTTTCAAATAGATCTGCAACACTTTTCTTTCAATTTTCCACCTTTTTTCTTGAATTTGCTCCCCCACACACAAATCTTAAACCATTTTTCATGTGTTTTCCCCCCTGTAAATTTGACTTTTCACATAAAATTGCAACTTTTTTCAATATGGATTTGTGATGCTCTTTATTTTTTAAATTTATTTTCTTTGGTTATTTTTACATTTGTCCACTCCCATGTTAATGAAACTATAAAAACCTTGACAAATGATCAATTGAAGATGCATTATATAGCATTTTTTGTGATTGAAGTGCAACTATTTGTGATTAATGAGCAATTTCTGGAGATTAATCACAATTAAAAATGTTAATCAACTTTCAAGTGTTATACAGGGCAATTAGAGTAATTTCTAGATTTTTGGGGGCCCCATTTTTGTAATGGAGAAAAGTTCAAACCCTTTAAAGCGGAATAAAAAAAATCTCTCTCCCCTACTAATGAAAACATTAAAATAAACATGATTCATTGTTTAGAAGAGAAGAAAAATCAACCAGGATCCATATAAATGTTGCACATTTTAAAAAAAAAAAGAATATTGCAAATTTATTACAAAAAGTCACAAATGTATAGAAAAACTGGAACATTTACAAGTTTAAAATTTATGAGGAAAGATGTTGAAGGTAATTTGAATTCTCCACCCACAAAATACTGAGGTGTGAACTTGCAGCTTGGAGACCCACTAGTGGCTCAGGGGGGCTGTAACATTTATGTAGTCTATAGCCACAAACAGCTCTGGGCTCTGACCTCATGTTGTCAGGTGGGAATGAATCGTATCTCATGAAAACGCGAATGCTTGTCCACCTGCAGATCTTGAACACACACACACACACACACACACGAGCAAAGAAACAGACTCACAACCATCACAGGCAGTAGCAGAGAGACAGAATTGCCCCCAAGGCTATTCAGCCAAACACACTTGCACACAGGCGGAATTACACAGTGCCGAATCCAGCTTTAATGAGAAGAAGTTGTATAATTTAGCAGACATGACTACTTGTGTTTTTATCAGCCTCTGCATTGCAGATGCTCACAGTCACTCTGCTGCTGCTGCCCTTAGCTTATATTACCTCAACCAGAGGACGAATATTCAGCAGCACATCCAAATGGTTATTTAACCAGTTATGACATTCACCGTTAATGAAAAGGTCTCACGTGATTCCCATTTTAAACTAATTATGCATATCTTTGAAACAGCAACGAAAGTAAAGTAATAAATAAATGAAATGAACAACATGCCATCTTGAGGTGTTTGAGCCTTTCCCATTCCAAACACTGCAGGGCTGGTTTAAGGAGGTTGTGGGCCCCTGGGCTACAGCAATTTTTTGGGCCCTCCCACATATTATTTTTATGGGCTTATGGTATGCAAAATGGCCATGTTTACATGCACGGTAATAAACAGTTTATAATTGCATCTCCTGAGTTACCTGATTATTAGTCATGTAAAAACAATAATCAGATAAAAGGCAGTTATTGTGTTATGAGAAACTACATACATAGTTTATTGTCCAATAATCTGTTTATTCAGTGCATGTAAACATGGCAAATCTGATTATTACCCTTATCTTGTTATTCCTAGTTATCGGATTATTATAGCCATGTAGTCGGGGTCACTCTTGGGTCAGCTGGACCTTCAAGGTCCTAAATTACTAAATACAGTGAATGACCACAAAGTTCTAGGTTTAGCTTGAATAGTAGAAAAATATAGGGCCATCAGGACTAACAACCAACAAAATATCTTGTATCAACCCACAACTTTAATTAGGTGCGGCTGCACTGACCACAAGCACAAATGAACCATGAAACCATTATAAAAAGAGAACAGACAGTCTGCGCTGTACGGCAGCAGTCACTGTCATCTAATTTATCTGAAATGTGGAAAAAAGGCAACACTAGCATCAATGAGGCAACAACATGACATCACAAAACAGTATCAGTTACTCAGAACGTTACACTGTAGAATTCATAACAACTGTACTGTCTAAGCTTTATAAAAGCAAAAAGGAACATCAATACTGGAAAGATTGGAAACTGGCAAAATAACACAGGGGCCCTTAGTGGGGAAAAAAAAAATTGCTGTATATGCGGCAGGCAAAACAATACAAACAGCCGGTGGAAGGACAACATAGAAGCCACTGTCTTGAAATGTACTCACTATTTGCAAGTTTGTGATTGAAATGGCAGTTGGAGAAAAATTGTTTCTGCTGTTTGCAGGAATGTTCAGATGATCTGATCTCACTGTCCTTATTCTGGTAGCTCTCTGGTCCTTTGGCCCAGAATTCCCAGTGTGTACGAATCTAACACTTACAACGGGTATTTTACTACTTCAATGGCTGGGAGCTTCTGTGGCCGGAAAAGTTATGCTCTCTGTGACTGACAGATTTTCAGACAGCGACTCTGCCGGTGTGTCTCGTGTTACCATTTTCTAATGCTGACAGTTTGACAAGCATCTAGTTGTGGATGTAAAGTTGACGACAGTCCGGTTATATCACTACAATAAAAAAAAAAAGTCAATTTAAGAATCTTTTTTAAAACCTTCTCACATTCGTCTTTTTCCTTCTTCTTTTTTCTCTTTTGGGCACAGCTATTGTACTTCCTAACGTCCACCATTACGATACATTCATTCACAAATTCACTACTGGCCCATGTCCAACGTTAATCAGGTCCAATGTCAACTCTAAACCAATTAAATTAAAGCAGGCAGGACAGACATACACCTCAACAAATAAAAAGTTGATATGCCAAAGCAAACCCTCCAATAAACGTTGGGCATGGCAGAATTAACAAGACAAAAGAAAAAAAAACAGTTTCTTTCGGGGCCCCGCACAAACTGGTGCCCTGGGTTAAGTAAGTAAGTAAGTAAAATTTATTTATATAGCACTTCTCACAGAAAGAATCACAAAGTGCTTCACAAAAAAATAAAACACACAATCACAAATACAACAATAAAAGCATTAAAAACAAGTATAAAGACATTAAAAACATAAAAACCATAATCCATAATCAAACTAAAAAGCCTTTAACTGCCCGAGGTGCCATATGGCTCCTGGGGAAATGCAAGGCAACTCAAGGCCCCCCCAGTGGTCAAGAGTGGTAAAAAATTTGTCAATAAAATAGTTCAGATTTCCAAGGCTATAATTTGAATGTTACAAGAGATAATGGCTTACTGTCAATTAGAAAGATGTAGAATATGACCCAAAGTTTCAGATAGGAATAAATTTACACATCTAATTTGCATAATGTCACGGCAGCTATATAAATTACATAACTCAGTCAATAAGTTGACACGTGCAGTTGCTGTGCTGTGCCACTGGGGGCGCACAACCTGTCCATTTAATCTTGGCAGTTAAAGGGTTAAACAGGAGTGTCTTCAGCTGCTTTTTAAAAGCGTCAACAGAGCCTGGTGAGCACAAAGACAGTGGTAGAGCATTCCACAATTTTGGTGCCACTGCCTGAAAGGCTCTATCACCTCTAGTTTTAAAATGGGTTTGAGGGACAGCCAGTAAAAGTTGATCCGAGGATCTCAGAGACTGTGAGGGGTTGTACACTTTAAGCAGCTTGGTGATGTATTTAGGGACCTGGTCATGAATAGCTCTAAAAACAAGAACTAAAATTTTAAACTTAATCCTAAAACCAACCAAGAGCCAGTGAAGTGCTGCTAAAATCAGTGTAATGTGAGCCCTTTTCTTAGTGTAAGTTAAAAGTCTAGCAGCCAAACTTTGAACAACCTGGAGGTGTTGAAGATGCTTTTGGCTCAGACAGGTAAAAAGACTATTATAATAGTCTAAGCGAGAAGAAATAAAAGCATGCATAATCATCTCAAGTTCTGCCTTTGACACCAGGGTTCTCAACTTAGAAATATTCTTCAGATGGAAGAAACAATTTCTAATTAATTGATTAACATGGTGCTCAAGAGATATAGCCGAGTCAAAACTAACACCAAGATTCTCAAGTCTCACTTGGACGGAGGAACCTAGGGTACCCATGTGGTGCTTAATAAGTGGAATCTTATTTTCAGGAGCGATAATTAATGTCTCTGTCTTGTCTGAGTTAAGCTGTAAAAAGTTTGCACTTAATCACTATTTGATGTTAGACAAGCAGTTAGTTTACGATGACAGCATATGAAACTCAGACTCTTTAAAGGCCTCGGACGGTGACATTTTTTTATTGAACCAATAAACTGATTGTATGAAAATATTCCATTCTGGCCATTCCCGTGATTTAAAATGTGTCACCAGCCTCCATAAATGACTTTATTTGTTAATAGCCCATATTTCATCATTTCACTTAGTGATGCTGCAGTACCGCCATCTCTCGATAGGGGCGTGCAGCAGTGACGTCAGGTCAGGGAGAAACAGGAAATGGCTGCAGGAAATGGCTGATCACTGGCCTGCAGAAATGGCTGAACGACAGCAGAGTGATTCAGACAGCGATTATTTTATCGAGTATGACGACCGCAATATAAGTGATGATATTGAAACTGACGAATCTGATGATGAAGTAGTTTTGGGTGGTGCTGATGGGGTTATTCAGCCGTATTTGTTCGAGCCCGAGGGTGCGGAGGAAGACGCGGACGAAACAGCGACCGGAGCAGAACGAGAGGCAAGAACGAGAGGTTCGCCGATTTATATTGGTAAAATATGCTTTGAATTTTTTTTTTTTTTTAGGCGATATGCATGGTCACACACTTAATTATCAAAATAAAACTGCCAATTTTTCCCTCGCTGCCTTACTTGGCGACTTATAAACATTCTCTTTCTGCTCAAAATTTTTTACATGTTTTAAATATTTTCTAATCAAACTTCATAGACCAATTTATATAGCACTCCCACGAGCCATTAGTTTATTATAAGCATCTGATTATACCATTTTTTTTAACAGGTGCACTTGTGAGAAATGCAACATTATGCCAACATCAACTGAATCTCGGTGCTTCCAGGAGGTATTGAAGGTGAAGAAGTGA